>ML778725.1:56999-75827 GCA_009831015.1 Picea engelmannii | reverse complement strand
TTTGCTACTCCACTCAATGGTAGGAATAGATCCTTCTAATATAAATAGTCTTCCATCTGCATCTTCCATAACTGGTAGTTTTGGCCATTAAATTTCTCGACCCTAAACTTTCCATCTTCCGACATTGCTCCCACTCAAACCAGCAACCCTCTTTTCCTGCGAGTTACCTTATGCTCGGATACTAGTTGTTATAAAAATAGGACCGTGAAGCAATAAAATAAAACAAATGCAGAAACAAAACACAGAAGACACACAATACAAGAGAGACACAAATTTATGTGGTTCACCTAGTGTGGGCTACGTCCACCAGGGAAATTTCCAGGTCCTTCCTTTATTATTATCCAACAAATGAAGGGATACAACCTACAACAAAACCCGTTGTAACTTCCTCTTCTTTCTCTCACAGTCTCCTCTCTCAGAATCAAGGATGATTTTTACAAGTGGAAAATGTGGGATTTGACCACTAACAACCCCTAAAAATCAGGGATTTGCAAAGCTATGAATTTCCCAAGGGGGGAAGGAAAGACCTAGGCACAATATGCATATAAAAACAACATATGGAGGAGGTAGGAAATTGCTTAGTATGTTGGAGAAAGGAAAACTATTTTTTCTTTTATGAACACTGTGAGTGTGAGGAAAAGGAGTTTCTGACCTGTGGGTGGTGATTGTAGCTACATAGGATCATTTCAGTTCTCCCTTATGGACTCATGGTCGGACTAGTGGGTTAACAGGGAAAGTGAAATTGGTTGTTCTGTTATACGGTTGGTGGAACGTGGTCGTTCCATCTGTGTCCCAGCATCAGGTTTTCAGATATGTTCCCTTGCTTGCATTCCTTGTCAATATTTTTCTTGATTATTATTTGTTAGGAATGTGATGGTTTATGTGATGATGGTATATACATATATATGTGCTCACTTTGCATAAATAGAAGAACTATTGTATGTTCTATTAATCATGAAATAGGGTTATACATATATATAAATGACTGTTTATACACATATATGTAATCATACAAAAAAAAATGAAAGAATGGTGGTATGTTCTTACTGGTCATTAAACAGGGTTATACCTATACATAAATGATTGTATATACACACATCTGTATTATTACATAAAGAAATGAGAGAATTGTTTCATGTTCCTAGTGTCCATTAAGCATGGTTGTATAGATATGAATGACTGTATATACCTACATATGTGTTCATGCATAAAGGAAAAATAGAAATGCTGCTATGTTCCTATTGACCATTCATTTATTTATGTTGAATTTCTAATCAGATTGGTATAACACCACGTAGAATAGATAGAAAGAATAACAGTTCGAATAAAACTTTCATTACTACATAAACATAGTGGTGAACTCAAATTATCTTACGAAATCAACCCTTGTATTCAATTGAGCACTGTTCAAATATTACAGTATCTCCACAGTAACTTGTAATGTAAATAGAATTCTAAGAAGTACATAGAGAATCATGTTGTAATCGATGTAAGGTATGCCTAGATCAGAACTCGAATACCTTTCGACCAAGAGGTGTCCTCGATCCACTTCCCTCGATTGCATAAACCTGCAAAAGGACAAAAATCAGGGGTTTAGTAATCTATGCTAGTATTTTCTTTCTATGGAAATTAAGTAGAACGAATAATTCAAAAAAATACTTAGCTTGAATTCGTCAAAGAACCAGATCACCACTTTTGCTTGTGTGACAATATGTCCTCCATCCAAAGGGGGAGGAGTGGACCCAAAATCAGTTGATGGGTATCCTCGCAAAACAAAACAGGGCCCCATCATTGATTTAATGTAACTGTGAATAATGATTTTGTATACACAAAGCATAAGTTATGATTTATACAATGATAAAGTAAATACACAGAGCACAATTACGAATCCCCATAGAGGGTAAATAATGTTTTTTTATACACATAGCATAAATTATTATTTATACAATGTTAAAATAAACACGTAGAGAACAATTATGAATCCCCACAGAGGGTAAATAAAACTTTTGTATACATAGAGCATAAGTTACGATTTATACAGTGTTGTATAATTACATAGAGCATAAATTTACAATTCCTACAATGGATTAATATTGCTAACTATAATTACATAGGGAGGATTTATGAATTCCCCACAGAGGCTAAGTAACTTATTTGCATGCACAGACAATGAATTATGATTTACAAAATGTTAGCATATATATATTACACAATGTAATCACGGTTCCCCAAGGAGGGTAAATAACACATTTTCATGCACAAAGAATGAATTACGATTTATACAGTGTTGATGTATTCTACGCAGAGCCTAATTATGGATCCCAACATGGGTAAATGACATTATTGTATGCACAGAGCATAAATTACAATCCCCATCGAATGTTAACATAGTTTACACAAAGCTTAGTTACAAATTCCCATGGAGGAATTTACACTACGATTTATAATTTTACACTGGATGAAACCCACGAAAACTCCCAAAGAGGATTTATTCTACCCAAAATATAAATGGAGGGATTTTCCATAGAGGGTTATCGAATATGTATATATGTGTAAATGGTAACCATGAAAATCCCTACGGAGTTCGACAATAGATAAGTCGGGAAGGAAACAGACCAGGTTTCAACCCTTAAAAACATTTCGGGCCACAAAAGATCCATAGCAAGTAACTGTGGAAAAGGAAATATCCTCCATACCCAAACCTTAAACACAAAGTAACCTCGGGAGTAAAATTCTTAGGGTGGCGCAATGATAATACAATGAAAAACCTTAACAAAGAGAAAAATGGGAGTCTCTTAAACACAGAGTAACCTCAGGAGAAGAATGCTTAAGGTGGCGCAACGATAATACATGTAAAACCTTAATAGAGAGTGATATGGGGAGCCTGTCCATAGACCCCTCTTACATTTCATCAACATAGTATTCATTCACAAAAAACATAAGAAACAATATTATAATAATTACCTTGCGCATAAGAAGAATCAACGATGTGTTGCCTCCTCCCATTTGTTTTCCAGAGATGAGCTCCCAATTCGTCAGCCATGCAAAGCAGGGTCAAGGGTTATTATACAACAAAATGGGCATTTTCACATTTCAGCGCGGAGACAAATTGTTACAAGAGAAAAGGGGCAACAATGGATGGTTGTTACCTTGGGGCCTCGTTAGAGGAGTAACACAGTAGGTACACACCAGTACCTATGCCATGTGAAACCATGGAGATGGAGAGTCTACATTGGACGCGGTGGCTGAAGTGTCAAGTATGGGAGGTACATTTCAGGTCACTCCATTAATGGGATATCCCAGGGTTAAATGCCTATGGGATCCGGACTGACATCCTCCATTAAAACAAATTCAAACAAATTTATTGTTGAGTCATGTTTCCAGTCACTTAGGGTTACAAACTTTACGTGTGTAATGGTATATGCTCGCTACTCTAAGCTAAGGGAATACTTCATTATGGTTCCCAACACATTAATCCTTATGCTTAAAAATAGGTATATCGTTGGGGAATACTGCTAGCATTATGTTAATGTTGTAGCAATATGTGTGTTAAACGATCACTATATTGTTAGGCTAAAATATTATGTTGCGATAGTATCCATATAACAGATTGTATATTAAACGTTATGCAATACTATGGATAGGTTTAGTATTATATATTAAATGATATATTTATGTTATGGATAGTGTTAGTATATATTATCCATGGGATAGAAAATATTGTAAACAATATATGAGTAAATATGTTGATATAGATAGAGTTAAGGTTATGGTATCCATAGGCCAATTTATGTGATAAACTATATATACATACCTATTGACATGGATAGTGTCAGTACTATGGAATCCATATGATAGTTTACATAGTAAACTATATGAATGTATGTCATTATTGAACTATATGAATGTATGTCTTTATGGATAAGTGCTAATTGTTATGGATAGACTATATCATAGTCTTTAGTCTTTAGTTTATTACACACTGTAATTTTTGTATAGCATAACTTAACACAGACATGGCAGATATTCTAAGGGATATGATAGCCCTAGTCACAATTGTACTAATTACAAATAAGTATAAGATTCTAAATCCAATAGCAACGATAAATATACTTCTCTTACAATAAAGGAAATAAAGATGTGTTTTGATAAAATGTTGAAGAGTGAAGGAGTTTTAATGTCCCCTAACAAAAAAAATTTATTTGAGAAATTTGGGGTACATTACATATGGTATATAAGTTGAAGGTTACAACACTTGGACCTCGGGGCAAGGCCAAATGATTTTAATCTTTTATTTTATTTTTTAAATAAAAACTAACCAATATGTTTAGTGTTACAAAAATAAAAAAGAAAAATGTTGGTTTGTTGTGATAATGGCAGCACAGAATGAATACTATATCATACTTAAAGAGAATCTCAATAAAGGACTTCCTAAATAACATGGGCAGAACAACGAAGGAAGTTCAGCCACCCAAATTTTGGAAAAAATGAAGAACCTTATTGTGGAATTACAAGTGTTTAAAGAAGATAATGAAAAGTTGAAAAAGGCATAGGAAGACCAACAAGAAATAAATGAAATGATGATGCTTAACATAGTAACAAAAAATACCCCAAAGGACAATTACAAGGTGGAAGAAGTCATCAAAAGAGCCTCTAAAAATTCTAGTCATGAAACAGAAAACGAGAACAGTTCTTTCGAAGACACACACATGGCAGGAAACAAAACAACCAGAGGAAGAAAAAGAAAACAATCAGATCACCTGGAAAGTGAATTCAAGAAAATAAAACCATCCAACTTTGACAGAGAATCAAGGACGATTGAAGAGGCAGAAGCATGGATACTAGATATAAAGAAATACTTCAAGATTTACAATTAATCTACTAATATGAAAGTCAGAATGGCCATTTATAACCTGAAGGGAAAAGCAGGTATCTGGTGGAAAGACCTGAAATTGGCCAAGGGATTGAAAGAGAAACAGACGGAATGGTCAGATTTTAAAAAATATTTCAAGAATCAATATTTATCAGAAATCTATTATGAAATAAAGACTAAGGAATTCTACAAGCTAAGACTCAGACAAATGACCATGAACAATCTGATAAATAAATTTATTGAACTATTGAGATTTGTACCATACATCAAGGAAGACAAAGTAAAGATGCAACGATTCTTAGTCTATCTACCACCATTGTACAAATATAGAATTCAATTTGACAATCCCAAGACCTTAAATGAAGTGTTCAGGAAGGCTTGGATGTGCTATGATCAGTACAAATAGAGGTCTAAAATTCCCAAGGAATTGAAGGACAAGAAACATGACAGAATGAATCAGTGAAAGAAAGGCTTCCAACCAACCCCTTTTCAGAATGTTGAAAAAGTTTTCCAAAAGAAGGAATATCATTCCAACACCCAGAGTGCTCAAGGGGGAGGTAGACTAGTTAATATGGGAGTAAAGAATGTTGGTGATAGCCTCAGAGAGCCATTAAAGTGTTGGGAGTGTGGAGAAACTCACTTGAGGAGGAACTCTCCACACTTAACTTCCACGGTAAGAACTACATTCCATGCAAGAAGCTTCTACAGTAGGAGATATGGGTAGAAGCGTACAGAGAATTAATGTAGTTGTGGATGACAGGCAAGCTGATCATCAATCCACTATTGTGGAGGTTGAAGTTAAAATTCATGATAACTGCATTGGTATATTAATTGACCCAGGAGATAGTCTAAATTATGTTACTCCTGATTTAGTTGAATTAAACAAACTCAAGAAAGTAAAGCATGCTAAGTCCTAGTTAGTACAGTTGGAAACAGGGACTAAAAGAAAAGTAACAGATTTCATTTCTGAATGTGAACTCAACATAGATGGTCAAGGTACAAAGTTAAATTTCAACATTTTACCTTTGGGATATTATGATATAATAATTGGAATGGATTGGTTAGAGAAACATAAAGTAATTTTGAACTATTATGAGAAGTCACTTACTTATAGAGACGAAAACAATATAGATAGGACAATACAAGGGATCATAAAAACAATTTTGGTTAGGCAGATATCAGCCATGCAGTTTAAGAAATGTATGAATAAGGGCTGCCAAGTTTATGTTTTTCAAGTAACCAATATGTTAGAAAAGGAAAATAAACCCAGTTTAGAAGACTTTGTCCTACATGGGTTTAGAGATGTATTTGTGGACGAAATACCAAAACTGCCTCCAAGAAGAGAGATAGATTTCTCTATCAATCTACTACCTAGATTTGTCCTGATATCTAAGGCACCTTATAAAATGAGTTTACCCAAATTAACGAAGCTATAAAATCAATTGAAAGAACTATTAGATAAATAATATAGCATACCAAGTGTCTCTCCTTGGAGAGCACCGATTCTTTTCATAAAAAATAAAGATGGGACTTTGAGGCTATGCATTGATTATCGACAACTAAATAAGATGACGATAAAAAATAAGTATCCTTTACCAAGAATTAACGACTTTTTTGACCAAGTGGGAGGAGCAAAGATATTCTCTAAGTTATATTTAAGGTCTAGTTATCACCAAGTCAGAATAAAGGTCAAAGATATAAATAAAACAACATTTAGAACAAAATACAGACACTATGAGTTTGTCGTAATTCCATTCTGTCTTACTAATGCACCAACAACCTTTATGTGTTTGATGAAGAGTATATTCAGTAAATATTTGGATAAATTTGTATTGGTGTTTATTGATGATATTTTAGTTTACTCGAAAACGGAAGAAGAATATGAAGAACATCTGAAAATAGTATTTCAGACCTTGAGGAAACACAACTTGTATGTGAAGTTTGATAAGTGCGACTTCTATCAAAGAAGGATACAGTACTTAGGAAACGTGACATCCGAAGAAGGTATTGCAGTTGACCCAAAGAAAATAAAAGACATTATGGAATGGCATATCCCTAAGGATGTAGCAGGCATTAGATCATTCATGGGAATTATTGGCTATTATCGAAGATTTATCAAAGGATTTTCTAAGATCCTGTATCCAATTACATCCCTAAAGAAAAAGGGAATAAGGGTTACTTGGTCTCAAAAGTGTCAGGACAGTTTTGACAAACTAAAAGGACTGTTAACTACAACACCTATTCTAAAGGTAGTGGATCTTGATAAATACTATACAGTTTGTGTGGATGCAAGAAAGGAAGGATTGGGAGGTGTCCTAACACAAGATGGGCACATCATTTGTTATGAACACATAAACTGAAAGAACATGAATGAAATTATGTTACACATGATTTGGAGTTAGCAGTCGTAATTCATGCACTGAAAATGTGGCGACATTATTTAATGGGGAGAAAGTTTCTACTACTAACCGACAACAGTGGTGTAAAGTTTTTATTCAGTCAACCAAATCTCAACGCAAGGCAAGCGAGGTGGCTATCCTTTCTGAGTGAATTTGATTTCGAATTAAGAAACATCAAAGGAAAAGAAAACAAATTTGAAGATTCCCTAAGTCGGAGGACTAACATACTTTTTGAGATAAATATTAGCAAACAAAAAAACAATATCAAACAAAGAATAAAATATGCAAGTTGTAATGACGAAAAATACATCAAAACAACAACAGAATTACAAGAAAATGCAAAACAAATTGACAAAACAGATACGAGTTTGGATAAAAATGGAGTATTAAGGTTCAAAAATAGGTTGTACATACCTAGTTACGTTGATTTAAAGTCAACAATTCTAGATGAATTGCACAAAAGGCCATATTTTGATCATCCAGGATACCAGAAAATGATAACATCCTTAAGAAAAAAAAATTATTGGCCTAACATGAAAAGTGAAATAGCTGAATACTTATCTAAATGCTTAGATTGTCAACAGGTAAAGGATGAACATCAACATCCATTCAGTCTACTACAACCTCTACCTATACCAGAATGAAAGTGGGAGATTATTGCGTTGGACTTCATCACAAGTTTTCCTAAGACTCAAAATGAAAATGACTCAATTATGGTAGTGATTGATAAACTTAGCAAATTTGCACATTTTATACCTGTGAAATATACTTATAAAGCAATTAATATCGCTGAAATATTTAGGAAAGAAATATTTAGATTACATGGAATTCCTAAGATGGTGATTTCAGATAGAGATGTCAAATTTACGTCAAAGTTTTGGAAGGAATTGTTTTCAGTATTGGATACTAACCTGAATTTCAACACAAGCTATCATCCATAAATGGATGGGAAAACCGAACAAAAAAATCAGATTGTGGAAGACATGTTACAGATGTACATGAGAATGAAACCAACTAAGTGGGAGGAGTACCTACACTTAGTTGAATTTGATTACAATGATCATTATCAGAAATCAACAAAGATGAGTCCCTTAGACGCATTATATGAAAGGAAATGCACAACTCCAATTAGTTGGGATAATCTAGTTGACATACTTATGATGGGACCGGAAATGCTCCAGAAAAAGGAGAAAATGGTAAAAAGGGTACAACAAAATTTAAAAGAGGCCCAAGACCGAAAGAAATGCTACACATATTTAAAAAGGAGACACCAGGGATTTCAAATTGGGGACCATGTATATCTGAAAGTCAAAGCAAGGAGAAGGTATATAAATCTAGGAAATTGTTCAAAGTTGGTGCCCAGGTTTTGTGGCCCCTTCGATATTTTAACTCGAATTGGACTCGTGGCATATCAACTTGGACTTCCTACAAACTTAAAATTTCATAATATTTTTCATATTTCCTTATTAAAAAAGTATATTCATGATCTTGATTGGAACATGGTGCAGGTGGAACCAGAAGGAGAGTTCCAAGCAAAACCTCTATGCATTCTAGAAAGGAAAGAAACAATTCTACGGAACAGAGTCATCACACAAGTAAAAGTGCAATGGAAGCACTTTAGCTCTGAGGAGACCACTTGGGAATTGGAGAAATATTTGCAAAAATATTATCCAACCCTATTCTGAGAGAGGAATGAAAATTAAGGACAGTGTTGTACTTAAGGGGGAGAGGATATAATATCCCCAAAAATATTAGAATATTAAATCCTAAGTGTACTTGGGAATAAATTTCCATTTTTGGAAAATTCAGATTTGGAAATTACTTTCCATTTATGAAAAATCCAAATTTGGAATTTTAATATTGTAATTATTATTTGATGATTGTTGGGGAAAGATTTGACCCACCCAACTAACTTCTTTTATTGTGACGCATGTGAAAGACAATTTGTTTATAAATTAAATGTTGGAGGATAAATGAAATAGCTAGGTTAAAAATAGTTGACCATGAATCCATGAGTGGGGAACATATTTGAGTTACCTAAGGGTTGATTTTTACAAGTGGAAAATGTGGGATTTGACCACTAGCAGCCCCTAAAAATCACGGATTTGCAAAGCTATGAATTTCCCAAGGGGGAAGGAAAGACCTAGGCACAAGATGTATATTAAAACAAAATATGGAGGAGGTAGGACGTTGCTTAGTATGTTGGAGAAAGGAAATCTATTTTTTTTGTTATGAACACTGTGAGTGTGAGGCAAAGGAATTTTTGAGCTATGGACGGTGACTCTAGCTAAAGAGGATCATTTCAGTTTTCCCTTATGGACGCATGGTTAGGCTAGGGGGTGAACAGGGAAAGTGAAACAGTATGTTATGTTCTATGGTTGGGTGGAACGTGGTTGTTCCATTTGTGTACCAGCATCAGGTTTTCAGATATGTACCTTTACTTGCATTCCTTGTCAATATTCTACTTGATTATTATTTGTTAGGAATGTGATGGTTTAAGTGGTGATGGTATATACATATATATGTGCTCACTTTGCAGAAATAATAGAACTATTGTATGTTATATTAATCATGAAATAGGGTTATACATATATATATAAATGATTGTATATACACATGTATGTAAACATACATAAAGAAATAAAAGAATTGTGATATGTTCCTACTGATCATTAAACAGGGTTATACCTATATATAAATGACTCTATATACACACATATGTATTCTTACATAAATACATGAGAGAACCGTTGCATGTTACTAATGGTCATTAAACATGGTTATATAGATACGAATGACTATATATACATACATATGTGTTCATGCATAAAGGTGAAATAGAACTGTTGATATGTTCCTATTGACTATTGATTTCTTTATGTTAATCTCTATTCAAATATATATAACACCACAGAGAAAATATAGAAAGAATAACAGTTCGAATAAAACTTTCATTACTACAAAAACATAGTGGTGAAATCAAAGTATCTTACGAAATCAACCCTTGTATTCAATCGAGCACTTTTCAAATATTACAGTATCTCCACAGTAACTTGTAATGTAAACAGAATTCTAAGAAGTACATAGAGAATCCTGTTGTAATCAAAGTAAGGTACGCCCAGATCGAAACTTGAATACCTTTCGAGAAAGAGTTGTCCTTGATCTACTTCCCTCAATTACATAAACCTACAAAAGGAGAAAAATGAGGGGTTTAGTAATCTATGCTAGTATTTTCATTATATGGAAATTAAGTATAACGAATAAGTCAAAACAATACTTAGCTTGAATTCGGCGAAGAACCAGATCGCCACTTGTGCTCGTGAGACAATGTGTCCATGATCCAAAGGGGGAGGAGTGGACCCAAAATCAGCTAATGGGTACCCTCACAAAATAAAAGAGAGCCCCATCATTAATTTAATGTAACTGTGAATAATTATTTTGTATAAATAGAGCATAAGTTATGATTTATAAAATAATAAAGTAAATACACAGAGCACAATTACGAATCCCCACAGTGGGTAAATAATGCTTTTGTATACACAAAGCATAAATTATGATTTATATGGTGTTAAAATAAAAACACAGAGCACAATTACGAATCCCCATATAGAGTAAATAAATATTTTGTATGCACAGAGCATAAGTTACGATTTTCATAGTGTAGTATAGTTACATAGAGCGTAAATCTAAAATTCCTACAAAGGATTAAGACTGTTATCTATAGTTACATAAGGCGCAATTATGAATTCCCCACAGAGGGTAAGTAATGCATTTGCATGCAAAAAGAGTGAATTGTGATTTACAAAATGTTGATATATATATTACACTACGCAATCATGAATCCCAATGGAGGGTAAATAACACGTTTTCATGCATAGAGAATGAATTACGATTTATAGAATATTGATATATATATTACACAGTGTAATCACGAATCCCCACAGAGGGTAGATAACACGATGCATACACAAAGAATGAATTTTGATTTACAATAGGATGGTATATATGTTACATAGAACGAAATCATGAATCCCCACAGTGGGTAAGAAATTCTTTTTCATACACAAAACATGAATTATGATCTATCGGGTGTTAATATATGTTACACAATGTAATCATGAATCCCCACTGAGGGTGGGTAACATTTTGGTATACATAGAGAATAAGGCACGATTTATACAGTGTTGATGTATTCTACACAGAGCGTAATTATGGATCCCCACAGGGGTAAATGACACTATTGTACACACAAAGCATAAATTACGATCCCCACCAAGTGTTAACATATTTTACACAGAGCTTAGTTATGAATTCCCATGGAGGAATTTACACTAAGATTTATAATTTTACAAAGGACGAAACCCACGAAAACTCCCACAGAGGATTTATTCTACCTAGAATACAAATGGATGGATTTCCCATAGAGGGTTATTGAATATGTATATATGCATAAATGGTAACCATGAAAATCCCTATGGAGTTCGACAATAGATAAGTAGGGAAGGAAACAGACCAGGGTTCGACCTTAAAAACATTTTGGGCCATGAAAGAGCCATAAAAAGTATGGGTAGAAGAACAACAAACACCGAGGAAAAGTAAAAATCCTCCAGACCCGAACCTTAAACACAGAGTAACCTGGGGAGTAAAATGCTTAGGGTGGCGCAATGATAATACAGTGAAAATCCTTAAAAGAGAGTGAAATGGGAGTCTCTTAAACACAGATTAACCTTGGGAGAATAACACTTAATGTGGCGCAATGATAATACATGTAAAAACTTAACAAAGAGTGATATGGGGAGTCTGTCGATAGACCCCTCTTACATTTAATCAACAAAGTATTCATTCACGACAAACATAAGCAACAATATTATCTTGCTTACCTTGCGCATAAGAAGAACCAGCGATGCGTTGCCTCCTCCCATTTGTTTTCCATAGTCGAGATCCCAAGTCTCCGACCATGCAGAGCAGGGGAAAGGGTTAGCATACAATGAAAAGGGAATTTTCTCATTTCAACGTAGAGACAAATTGTTACAGGAGAAAAGGGGAAACCATGGATGGTTTTTACCTCGGGGCCTCATTAGAGGAGTAACGCAGTAGGTACGTGCCATTACCTCTACCATGTGAAACCGTGGATATGGAGAGTCTACATTGGACGCGGTGACCAAAGTGTCAAGTCCAGGAGGTACAGTTCAGGTCGATCCATTAATGGGATAGCCATTGGTTAAATTCATATGGGATCTAGACTGACATCGTCCATTAAAACAAATTCAAACCAATTTATTGTGGAGTTCTGTTTCGAGTCAGATAGGGTTACAAACTTTACATGTGTAATGGTATATGCTCTCTACTCTAAGATAAGGGCATACTTCGTTATGGTTCCCAACACTTTAATCCTTATGATTAATGATAGGTATATCGTTTGGGAATATTTCTAGTGCTATGTTAATCTTGTAGCAATCTGTATGTGAAATGATTACTATATTGTTAGGCTAAAATATTATGTCGT
Source organism: Picea engelmannii (assembly GCA_009831015.1). NCBI lineage: Eukaryota > Viridiplantae > Streptophyta > Pinopsida > Pinales > Pinaceae > Picea > Picea engelmannii. The sequence continues at coordinate 63,049 of ML778725.1, read as the reverse complement.
GATAGTATCCATATAACAGACTATATATTAAACGTTATGCAATACTATGAATAGGTTTAGTGTTATATATTAAACGATATATTTATGTTATGGATAGTGTTAGTATATATTATCCATGAGATAGATAATATGGTAAACAATATATGTGTAAATATGTTGATGTAGATAAAGTTATGGTCATGGTATCTATAGGCTAGTTTATGTGATAAACTATATGTACATACCTATTGACATGGATAGTGTCAGTACTATGGAATCTATATGATAGTTTACATAGTAAACTATATGAATGTATATCATTATCCAACTATATGAATGTATGTCTTTATGGATAAGTGCTAATTGTTATGGATAGACTATATGATAGTCTTTAGTCTTTAGTTTATTATGCATTGTAATTTTTGTATAGAATAACTTAACACAAACATGGTATATATTCTAAGGGCTATGATAGCCCTCGTCGCAATTGTACTAATTACAAATAAGTATAAGATTCCAAATCTACTAGCGATGATAAATCTACTCTACTTACAATAAAGGAAATAAAGATGTGTTTTGATCAAATGTTGAAGAGTCAAGGAGTTTTAATGTCCCCTAACAATTTTTTTTTTATTTGAGAAATTTGAGGGACATTACACTCCACCTCCTCGACCTCTTCCCAGTCCCTAAGGGGTTTCATTCACCCTAAATGTCATTCGATCCAACATGTATGCAAGTGAATCCAATGCTCTACATTGATTGGTAGTATGTGTGGTAGATGCGCAAAACTCACAGTGTACAATATTCAGTATTGTTGAATACTTTTGCATAATGGGACACTGTGTCGGCCCATGCACACAGGTTTGGAAAATATCGCAATACTCAAGTGTTGGTGATACTTGACTTCCTAGAAAAGCATGATATGGGGTGGGGTTATGGAATGGTAAATTCACAGATACTTTTGAAGCTCCTCCCATGGGTCTTGGTGAGGGTCCCATCAGATTTTGAGAAGGTCCCATTCCCCTCATTCATGGAAATTTGTTTACCAGATTCCCTTCTGTGTAACATCTGGTACACCAGACCTGTATTCATCCCGGTCTAGGTATCGTCAATTCTTGAATCTTTTCTGTAAGCACTGGTATTTTCCCTTGTAGTTGCGCCAAATTTGCATCTCCTGGGGGTCTGGTCACTCTCATGATCCCAGCATATCCCTCCATGGATTCAATATTCATTGATTTTTCCAAGGTGTCTGTGAAAGTGGCTATCCATTGTTATGTTAATAGAAGCCTTTTCAGAGGTATAAATCCCCGAATATACAATTATCTTTGGTGTTCCTCATGAATTGGATGCACTAACCTCCCTATAGCATATTTAAACTTCTGGTTGTATTCCCAAGCTAATTCACCTTCCCTTTGTTGAATCTCGTGCAACTTAGATAGAGCCTGTTGTTTTTACTGAGGTAGATTTAACTCCTCTATGAACCTTGTTCATACTTGCGAAAGCATGAACACTTGACCTTTCATTCTTGTCACTCTTGGCTCAATAACCTTCATGTACCATTTGAGAGCATGACCTCTCAAGGTAGTCTGGAACTCAACCAACTTATTCACATCCAAAGTCCCTCTGTACCTCTATATTTCTTCACATAATAACCAATGTTTTTCAACATCTTCATCTCCCTTATCCCAAAATTCGAGGTATCGAGCAATAAAACCTCCCGCATGACCTCTAACGATCCTCCTCGTTACGACGACAAACCTATTTTTAACAAGTGCAATTTTTTTTTTTGTGTGTGTGCGTGTGTACAAGGTAACAAAAAATTATACTCTACGCCGCCACATGATGACGAATCATGATGCATGCAACTACGATATCAACATAAAGGTCTAATCCGCATATCAGCATCTGCCAGTAATGAACAACAATCAACCGATAAATAATAAGACGGACTACCCGCTCGTCCTACCCTGCAATGGTTAGGACCTCCAAGACACATAATCAACGCTCAAGCCCAGGTTCCCATCGATTTTAACCATTTAAGGTCTCAAGGCTGGCGACTGTTCTGAGGAACATGGAGGCATATACATCCCGCCTGACACAAGTAGACCAAGCACACGAAAGGTTTACCAACCAAGTACAACATTATTTAAAATGAACAACAAACCTCATTTACTAACTCAGAATAATTCATTGTACTTAATTCAAGGACATTACACCATATATGTTTATCAATAACAATAGAATTTACAATAACACTGCCATGAAATAATAAACACATTACATTTATATCACAAAACTACCTAAAATGACAATCACCTTCCCCCTTATATGCTATCTTTAACAATTATGTTATCATTACCATAAAGCAATGACCACATCAACTTTAACATTACCATGGATATTAACAATAACATAAACATCACACTACCTTAACATTACCATGAACAATGATAGTATTGAAATTAGCATTACTATAATTATTAGCATTAATATTAACATTACATGACCTTAACATTCCACAACCAATAATCACATTGAAGATTAGCATTCTATAAATATTAGCATTAACATTGATTTCATTACATTAACATTTCATAAGCTATAAAAGCTTTGAGAATAGGCGTTCTATAATCAATAACATTAACATTAATTTCATTACATTAACATTTCATAAGCCATAAAATCTTTGAGAATTGGCGTTCTATAATTAATAGAATTACATTAATTTCATTACATTAACAAATCATAAGCAATAAAAGCTTGAGAATTGGCATTCTATAATTAATATCATTAACATTAATTCCATTCATTAACAAATCATAAGCAATAAAATCTTGAGAATTGGCGTTATATAATTAATATCATTAACATTAATTTCATTCATTAACAAATCATAAGCAGTAAAGGCTTTGAGAATTGGCATTCTATAATTAATATAATTAACATTAATTTCATTCATTAACAATTCATAAGCAGTAAAATCTTTGAGAATTGGTGGCCAGTCCACTTTGCCCATTAAGGAATAAAAATCAGCAACAGAGCTAATGGTGGTGAAAGCATGCTGAATTCGAAGGGCCACTTAGGACGCATGCCATAATTCATGAAATTGTTTGGAAACTAACCATTAGGATTTTAGCTCGCTTGGCAAGTGTCAGATCCTGGAATCTCGAAGATGGTGAGGTGTCGGAGTCTGTCAAGTTGGCTTCCGCATCTAGTGGAAGGTTAATACAGTATCATAGGGAGGGTGCCGCCAGTAATGACAGAGAATAGTAATACAACTTATCCAAGGGATAGTAATGCAATTTATCTAGCATTTTCTATGGAGTCCAAAAGGATCAAAACCAAAAATTGGGAAGCCTCTCCTATTTTGTTGTTAAAGCTGGTGTTTGTAGACGGGTTGGAGAAAGGTTTCACAAATACGAGTTGCACCCAATAAGTAAAACAAGAGATATTTCAATAATCGCTTTCAAGGTTCAAACCACCGAAGACACACACATTTGCGATAAGAATGAAAATAAAAGGCAAAGTGTGAAATTAGATAATGATGATAATGAGAATGCGCCTCTATTACATTTTTCAGGGCGAAGGTTAAGAGTTCAAAGGTAACGGATCATAGCTCTAAAACGAGTTACAATCCCGACAGAAGGTAGGGATGCAGGTTCGTTTAACTTCAGGTAAGGTAAAGGCACAAGGTACATATTGTACAGAGACGTCTTAGTCAAGCTAGGTAAGGAATACGCATTTCATCCCACTATGTGCTACGCGATGCATGCCCATGCCTAAGAAGTGTACAGTTCAGGAATGATAGATTTTCTAGTCAGGAACACATAAGGAATATAAAAAAAAATCCCTGGTGGAAATGGCAGGACACATCTTCAGAAGTAAAGTAATCGAGGGGCCAAAAATGAGGTCTAGAGACCGGGGCATGAGATGATAACATGAATGCTACAGCTATCCTGGAGTTGCTTTTAAAATGGTTTTGTCAAGGATTTCACAGCCATTACACCATATCAAACAGTAACCAAATTTCACATGGATTGTAAAGCTCCCACGCACATACGGCAACAATTTCTAATTACCAGGGATTTCCAACCGTTTTTAAGACTGCGCCCACATATTTTTTATACGAAGGTGCCACATCCATGATTTACGAATTCGCCTTTACCTCCATTATCTAACACAGTCGAAATATCTTTATTTATTTAATAACAGAGGTAATATAACATCTATTACAGAACTAAATCGCTACTAAACGCCTCTATGAACACACAACAATGCATTATCCGTCAAAGTGAATGTCAATGGTTGTAAACTACACATCACGATTTAAATGAAGATATAAAATGTCCAGGAAAATACAACCATGAAGAGTCACGTAGAAGCAAGGATCCAAACTAAGGAAAAGTAGAACCCCAACCAGCATGCAGACCATTAAATTTCAGGCATTCAACGAATGGACAAAGGCTCAAGACAATTTCATCCATCATTTCTATGTAGAGACAGAAATGTAGAGAAAAAGGGCCATCAGCAGTCACGGGGTTAAGTTGCGATGGAGGTGATACAACACAGAGAAGGTTCAATCATCAAAATAAGAAACACAAGGATAAGAGCTTCGTCATCAATTAAATTTCAAGGTAGTAAAATGCAGACAAGAAGGAATACGTAGAAATGTCCAGCAAGATATAAACATGAAAGAAAAATGAGACAAACTATGTGTAAGCATGCCAACTTCATTTATAATTCTTAATCAGATCCAAGAATAAATTCCTAGTGCATTCTATTCCACAAAATCATGAGCGTACCTTTGCCTTATCGCCTACCTCGAATGACGTCTGCGTGCTCTGTACCTCTCCCGCTCACCGACCGTCGAGACCTCACCAGTACCTCCCAGCCAACGCCAGGGGTACTATGCTTCCCCCTTATCCCCCCGAGCCGCAAAGGGGCCACACACTATCTAGATGGTACATCTAGCTCCCAGCTCGCTTCGCAAGGTCAAGCTACCACTCCTATCTGAGTTGGGAAATCCCAACTCCTCACAAGTAAATCAATCAAGTCACAAATCCGGCAGCATGACGTTACGCTAACAGTGGATCCCCCCTCTTCCTTCTCTTCCCTTTCTTTTATAGAGTTTTATAACTTCCATATTTCCTTAAATCTCATTTAATTTAATTTTGAATAAAAATCTTCTAATAATTCTGCGTCGTACAAGTGTCGTCCATCCCCGACATTTCTCCATTAACTATTTTCTTTAATTTATTAATTTTGTCTTATTTCCATCACCCACCTAGTGTTGCTCCTATTTTTACTCCTAGGTGTTCCTAGATTCTCTTATAGGTTTAAATACTTTCCCTAAAATGAAGTTGCTAATTTAGTTCAATTTAGAAGGTTCTTAATTGCAGATTCTTGACTATGTTGACCTCGCTTTTTACCATAAGTTCCCCTCTTTCCCTTCTTATGTTTCCTCCATTCCTTAGTTTCCTAATTTTTTTATTATTCCCTTCTTTCCCCTTTTTATTACAGCCAAAATGGCAGTTGCGCAAATTAATCTATTTTCCTCTTTATTAATAATTTAATATCTTTTACACTTTCTCAAGTTAAATACTTAAATTCTTCTTTATATTTTATCCACATCTTTTAATTGATTTATTACTCTCTTCATTTTCCCCAAAAAATTATGAAGACCAAAATTATTACTTAAAGGGTTTTTATTTTACATTTTACTATTTAAATTTTTAGAGATGTTTTCGCAAGGGTAGGCAAAATTTTACCCCAAGCGAAGATTTTGAATTAGGACTTAGATTATGAACTAGGCGACAATTTAATTAGGGGAGTCGTTTTAAAATTTCTTATGAGATATTTGTCTTAGGTCCATCCAGGTTCGTTCCTTTAACATCATCAATGCGACATGCCCTTCAGGATGCACTACGTGCTCCAAGGGTGCCACTCGCCTATTTTGTTTCTTTTGCGCGACGTGCCCTTCAGGATGCACCACATGCTCCAAGAGTGCCACTCGCTTCTTGTGTTTCTTTTGCACAACATGCCCTTCAGGATGCACCATGTGCTCCAAGGGT
>ML778725.1:23244-35386 GCA_009831015.1 Picea engelmannii | reverse complement strand
CAGTGTTGAACCAAGTATAGAAGATACAGTTGAAGATGAAGATGAACAGGTCTAAGGATCAGAAAGAGAAGAGTTTGGATCAGATGAAGATATGAATATTCCAATTGACACAAATAAGCAAAAAGAAGCAAAATCACCTCTTAAAATTATTAGAAAGAATCATCCTGAAAATCAGATAATTGGGGATATAAATGAAGGAGTTCAGACAAGAAGGAAATTGATTAAAGACTCAGAACAATCTCATGTTTCCTTTTTATCTATGACTAAACCTAAAAAAATTTAGGAAGCTAGCCAGGAAGATAATTGGATTAGAGCAATGAATGAAGAGCTTGATCAGATTGAGAAGAACAATACTCGGGAGCTTGTCCCTATACCTGAAGATAAGAATGTAATAGGTTCCAAATGGGTGTTCAAGAATAAAATGAATGAAAAAAGACAAGTTGTTAGGAATAAAGATAGATTGGTCTGTAAAGGATATGCACAAGTTGAAGGTCAGGACTTTGATGAAAATTTTGCACCAATGGCAAGATTGGAAGCTATCAGAATGTTTCTTGCTTATTCATGTCATAAGAGCTTCAAAGTTTATCAGATGGATGTTAAGTCAACATTTCTTAATGGATATCTAGAGGAAGAAGTATATATCGAGCAACCTGAAGGATTCTCAATGATAGATAATCCTAATTATGTTTGTAAGCTAAAGAAGGCATTATATGGACTAAAAGAAGCACCACGAGCTTGGTATTATAGTCTGGACAAATTTCTACAAGAAAAAGGGTTCAAGAAAGGTATTGTTGACAATAACCTTTACATTAAGTATGAAGGTGATAATTTACTAGTTGTTTTGGTTTATGTAGATGATATTATTTTTTGTTGTACTAATGAATCATTTGTCCAGTGGTTTGCTAATTCTATGAAAATAGAATTTGAAATGTCCATGATAAGAGAACTATCATATTTCCTTGGCCTACAAGTAAAACAAAGCTCTGCTGGAATTTTTATTTCTCAAGAAAAATATTTGAAAGAGATGTTGAAGAAATTTCAGATGGAAGATTCCTCTACAGTTAGCACACTTGTGGTGGTTGGTTGTAAGCTGAGTAAAGATGATATCTCACCAGATGTTGATCAAAGGACATATCGCTCAATGATAGGCAGTCTTTTGTACATCACGGCATCTCATCCTGATATAATGCAAGCTGTTGGAATGGTAGGTCGTTTTCAGTCTTCTCCTAAACAAATTCATTTGGTAGCTTTCAAAAGCATATTTAAATACTTGAAGGTAACAATGAATTATGGTCTATGGTATCCTAGAAATCCGAATTTCCAGTTAACTTCTTATTCAGATGCAGACTGGGCAAATTGTGTTGATGAGAGGAAAAGCACCAGTGGAGGAGCATTCTTTCTGGGTGACTCGTTAGTTGCATGGCTTAGTAAAAAGCAAGGATCCATTTCATTATCCACTACAGAGGCAGAATACATTGTTGTTGCTACCTGCTCCACACAAATCTTATGGATGATACAAACTCTTGCAGATCTGAAGGTAACTTACACTGATCCTATTCCAATTCATTGTGATAACACCAGTGCCATTAGTGTCTCCAAGAATCCCGTTCTTTATTCCAAGACTAAGCATATTCCAATAAAGTACCATTTTCTCAGAGAACAAGTTACAAACAGAATTGTTCAGCTGAATTATATTCCTTCCAAAGAACAGATGGTTGATATATTTACTAAACCATTAGAAGCGACCCCTTTTGGATATCTTCGTCAAAAATTGGGGGTTATAATTTCTTGTGTATAATCTACTCACCTGGTCAGAGGGAGTACTTATTGAATATCTAGTGTATTTCCAAGATGATTATAGTCGACAGGGGGAGTATGTTTTGCAACAAGATCAGGGGAAGAATAATTCTTCTTTGACATTGATGTCAAAGGGGGAGAAAAGAGTTCAGGAGGAGAGTCGAGTCTGAATGCATGCGAGTGCTTGTATTGCCATCAATGCCAAAGGGGGAGATTGTTGGAAAATACTTAACAAACAACGAATGGAATGAGTACAAGAAGAATGTACAGAGGATTGTTGACATGTTTTATAGGCAACATATGCTTTTCATTGATGGAAAGTACAATAGTGATGATGGCTTGAGTACAACAGCGATGATCAGCGGTGCGGTGATAATCGGGGAAGAGCAACAACCGTGTTCGTTGTATCCCTTCCTGAATTCCTGATAGAACGAGGGTCTTCAGATCTAAATGTAGACAAGAAGAGCATTGAGGAGGGGGACAAATATCAGACATTCTTTAAAGTGAAAGGAGTAGTGGGGCTCAAAAAATCCCGTAAGAAGGAGGATCGTCCATCATCAGGCAGGACAAGTGGGGAAAGATCATCATTTCGCTGACTGGAGATTCAAAGGAATGATGTTCCCTAACCTATCGAAATCGTGATTTAATCTGAGCCATCAGATTAAGGTTGAATCTGAACCATTGATTCCTGTCCATGTCGAAGTTTCAAGGATCGAGAGTTGGAGATGTCAAGTAATGTCAACCACAGGAATCTCGAAATCATGATATGCAAAATCGCTATTCAATCACAGCCATTGAATCAAGCTCAGATCTGGACCATTGATCTAACTCCATATCAGATTTTTGGGGATCGCAACATGAAGAGGCAAGAAAACAATGCAACAAGAATGCCAAAATCGCGATATGCGAAATTGCGATCCAATCACAGTCATTGAATCAAGATCAGATCTGGACCGTTGATCCAACTCCTTATCAAGGTTTTGTGAATCACAACATCAAGAGGAAAAGAAACAATGCAATAATAATTTTGAAATCGCGATATGCGAAATCACGATTTAATCGCAGCCATTGAATCAAGATTGAATTTGGACCGTTGATTCCAGTCCTTATCGGAGTTTCATGAATCGCAAAATCAAGAGGAAAAGAAACAATGCAACAAGAATTCTGAAATCGTGATATGTGAAATCATGATTTAATCGCAGCCATTGAATCTAGATTGAATTTGGACCGTTGATCCAAGTCCATTTCGGGGTTTCGAGGATCGAGTGTTGGAGATGTCAAAGAATATTAACATCAAGAATATCGATATCGCGATATGCGAAATCGCGACGTAATTTCAACCGCCAGATCAAGATGTGATCTGGACCATTGATACGACTCCATTATGGAGTTTTGTGGATCGATACTTTGAGGTGACAAAAACATTGAACGTCAAGAGTGTCGAAATCGCGATGTGTGAAATCTCTACTGAATCTGAACCGTCAAATCAAGATGTGATCTGGACCATTGATCCAACTTATTTACGGAGTTTCGTGGATCAGGATTTGTAAGTGACAAGAACATTGAACATCAAGAATGTCGAAATCACGCTATGCGAAATCACAGAATGATCTGAACCATCATATCAAGTGTTGATCAGAGGGTTACTATTCTCTCTCACAGTTAACTCCTCAGTTTCGAATCTGTTAGCGAAACAGACTCATGATTGCCGATTAGTTGGCGTTTCAGTTGTTGAGACAACTGTCTTCCTTTTTCCTAAGGAGATGGGAAGTGGAACCGCCGTGAGTGTGTATAAATGAAAATGAGACAGACAGTGTGAGGTTGGTTGTTTGGTATGAGAAATGAATAAAACTGTAAGAAAGGGAAAATCAGAGAGCGCAGAGTGAGATGGAGAATATGCACAATGAGAGATGAAACTCAGGGAAGAGTAACTGATGATGAAGAAAACTTGAAGCTGAGTAGAATGATAGAAGAAGTTGATGCAGAGAATACCTACTGAACAGACAGAGGAAGAAATGAATTGCAGAATAGTTAGAAGATGACCAGATGTATAGAACAAAGAAAGATTGGTAAGACTTTATTTATCTTTGTAGTTGAATGTTTATTTTTTCATTTATGTTCTAGGGAGGTTGGGAGGTGCTCGGGAGGATTTTTTTCCTCAGAGGTTCAAGTGATATTGAACACAGGAAGTTGTAGCTTCCATATGGTTGTAGCCAGAGAAACCAGGGTGGTAGGGTGGTGCAAGGGAGAAAAAGTGTTCTCTGTTATACAAGTTGGAGCCTGTGTAACTGGAAGTTGGTGCTTCCATCCAGTTGGTGATGGAACATTAAGGGAGTTGGTGCTTCCTTCTAGTGGGTGCTAGAGAAACCAGAGAGTTGGTGCTCTCAAACAAGTTACAACTTCTCAAAAGACTGCCTATCATTTCGAAGAAGAAGAAGAGGTTTTCTCCCTTTATGGGTTTCCTCATGAAAATCTGTCTTTGTGTAGACCTTATGTGTGACTGATGCTCTTTAATTTCACTTTCCATATGTTGTATATTGTTGATGATCACTTGAAGAAAGATTAATAATGTTTTAATAGACTTAAAATTGTTTAAGCTCAATTACAACTGATTCACCCCCCCTCTGAGTTGTTTTAGTAATTTCAACAAAGCACACTCCCAGACTCAATCCAGAGTCCAAGGGGTTCTGTCGATGCCTCTGTATCCTCAATGTCCAAAACCCTGCACAATCAGTAAAATTGAGTCAATAGCACCTGTTTATGTCAATGCAGAAAAACATTATGTCATCTATCATAATGCATCATAATCAAGGACAAATGTTTTAATATCATAATAGATCGGATCACTTGCGAGAAAGTGTCCTCAAAGAATAAGTTTTCTCAGTGATCCTGAGCGGGATGTTACATACACCCCATCTCGGTCTAAACTTTGTCCCAAAGTTTCATAGTATAAATGCTGAAATAAGTGTATCATAGTATCATATGTCTATCTATCAAACAAAAATGGAAACTATTGGCACATATCATATGCGTCCTCCCAGGTTGCCGAGTGCGGAATATAATTGTCCCACTAGACCTTGACCTAGTCTATCGTTCGACATCATAACTATCGAACACAATGATCTAAGATGCGGACTGGCTCAGCCGTGAGCACTCCCTCATCCAATACCTACAAGTAACTCATGTCAATCACATGTGTAGGATCACTAATGTAATGTCTCAAAAAAGATACATGAAAAACATTGTGCATACACCTCAAGGAATCAGGAAAGGCTAGTCAATAGGCCACAGGCCCCTTTCCCTCCACAATCTCATAAGGTCCCACGAACCTAGGAGAAATTTTAGCTCCCTTTCCAAACTTGATCAAACTCTTATGCGGTTTAACCCACAAGAAGACTCGATCGTCGACCTTGTAACTACGGTCGACTCGGTGTGCATCGGCATAACTCTTCTGTCGATCCTGTGCTTCTTTAATCCTTTGTCTTATGGTTTTCATTTTCTCGTCCATTTCTTGGATCACTTCTGGTCCCACCAGGACCCTGTCTTCAAGTTGATCCCAACTCAGGGGCGTCTGACACGGTCGCCCGTAACGAAACTCGAAAGGCGCCATTTTAATGGTGCTTTGGTAACTATTGTTGTAAGCGAACTCTACTAGAGGTAAGAATTCTTCCCAATGATTTTGTTGGTCCATCACATACATGTGCACCATGTCCTCCAAGGTTTGGTTCATTCATTCGGTCTATCCGTCAGTCTCTGGGTGATACGTAGTACTAAAGTTAAGTTGGGTTCCCAAGGCCTCTTGGAATCTCATCCAAAATCTTCCAATAAACATCGATCCTCTATCGGATATAATCCTCTTAGGCACTCCATGCAGCCTCACAATCTCACTGATGAAAACTCTAGCAATGTCAGGTGCCTGATACGTCGTATGCACAGGAATAAAGTGAGCACTCTTCATCAGAGTGTCTACTACTATGAAAATCGAGTCATGTCTCCTTGCCGTCAGTGGAAATCCAACAATAAAATCTATCGAAATGACCTCCCATTTCGATTCCGGAATAGCATGTGGTTGTAGTAATCCTGTTGGGTGTCTATGTTCAGCCTTTACCTGCTGACATTCCAAACAAATGGCCACATAGTTAACTATGTCAGCCTTCATTACCCTCCAAAAGAATAAGGGTTTAAGATCTGCCCTCATCTTCGTGACTCCCGAGTGTGCCATGTAAACTACTCTATGAGCCTCGCTCAGGATCAACATCCTCAACTTGTCATTTGGCGGTATGTAAATCCAACTTTTACACCTCAATAACCCATCACTATCAAATGAATATTCCTCATATCATGGTACCATCATTGTGTTTTGTCCGATAAAACCCTCAACCTCTTTGTACCAATCATCGTCACATTGTAAAGTGAGAATCTTTTCACATAGATTCGTCCGAAGAGGAAACACCGAAAAGATGCATGATCTTCGACTCAAAGCATCTGCCACTCGATTCATTGTACCCTTTATGTAAGTAATCTCAAAGTCGTACTCGCTAAGCAATTCCGACCAATGTCGTTGTTGTGCATTTAGGTGGCTTTGTGTAAAAATGTGTTGTAATCCACAATGATCAGTCTTTAGTTCAAATTTTCATCCAACAAGGTAGTGTCTCCAAACCTTTAAGGCATATACGATGGATAATAAATCCAAATCATGCATTGCGTAGTTCTACTCGTGCCTTCTCAGTTTCCTCGAAATGTAAGCAATTACTCGTCTGTCTTGCATCAAGACTCCGCCTAAACCTTCCTTGGATGCGTCTGTGCATACCAAGAAGTCCGCGTCCATGTCAGGGACCTTTAGTATCAGCGTTGTTGTTAACAATTCCTTAAGCCTCTGAAATGATTTTGCGCATTTCTCGGTCCAAACAAACTTCTTGTTTTTCTTCTACAATTCCGTGATCGGATTTGCTATCTTTGAAAATCCCTCGACAAACCGTCGATAGTATCCTACTAAACCCATAAAGCTACATACTTCCATGACATTTGTCGATGCAGGCCATTCCATAATAGCCTCAACCTTGGTTGGATCCACGGCGATACCTTCGCCGGAGATGACATGCCCTAAGTAGTGAATCCTCGATTGATAAAAAGAGCATTTGGATAACTTCCCATACAAATTGTTCTCTCGCAGACACTATAGTACCAAGCACAAGTGCTTGTCATGCTCCTCCATCATCTGAGAGTAGATCAAAATATCGTCAATGAATACTTGGATGAACTTGTCAAAGTGCTCACAAAACACCCCGTTCATCAAACTCATAAATACCCCTCGGACGTTTGTCAGTCCAAACGGTAAAACAGTAAACTTGTAATGTCCAAACCTTGTCTTAAAAGAGGTCTTTGGGACATCATCCTCCTTGATCTGTAACTGGTGATACCCTCATCGTAAATCGATCTTGGAGAAAACCGTCGCACCCTTCATTTGATCGAAGAGATCATCAATTATCGGCAAGGGATACTGATTCTTGATCGTGGCCTTATTCAGTTGATGGTAGTCAATGCAAAGCCTCCACGATCTGTCCTTCTTTTGTATGAAAATAACCGATGCACCCCACATTAACACGCTAGGACGTATCAGTCCCAGGTCCAACAACTCCTTCAGTTGCATTTTTAACTCTTGTAACTCTGGGGTCGACATCCGATAAGGCGTTCTTGCTATTAGTTCAGTCCCCTGTTTTAGGTCTATGGTAAACTCCAATTCCCTCTCCGACAGCATCCCAGGTAACTCTTCCTAAAACAAGTTCGCAAACTCCCTTACCATCGGAAGGTGCTCAAGACCCTCCACTACTCCCATCTTGTTTAATGCAAGGATCGCATAAATCTTTCACCTCTTGCGCAAAAATACTGTAAGGAAGAGACAAACCTTAGGGAAACTCCCTGGTTCCATCGTACAATCACAGGTCTCTGTCCCTCGTCATCGATCAAGCTCAACTGTTTCATATTACAGTTGAGTATCGCCTCATGCGATTCCAACCAATCCATCCCAATTACGACATCATAAGATCCTAAGATCATGACGTACAAATTGGCCCTCGTGACAAACTCTCCCAGGTTAAGCGCACAGCCCATAACCTTTCCTCCAACCTTCTGTTTGGCTCCCGAAGCCATCTCTACAAAGTTAAACTCATCCTGTTCGACTACCTTTACCTTAATCCTTTTTAGCGCTGCACTAGAAATGAAACTCTCGGTAGCACCGTGATCTATCAAAATACTAAGGGTTTGGTCAACAACAGTACCTGTTGTCTCGAGCACAGTCGACTGATGCTCTGCCTGGCATTTATTCACCGCTGCATGAATCCGATGGGCCTTGCCCATATCTCCCATTGTAGTGGTTCCGACTGACCCAGATGCTCTAGTCCTCTCCACAGGACAGTTGCGCTAGTAGTGTGGCTCCCCACACGTCCAACACCCCTTCTTCGGCCCAGTAGTCCTGGTACCCGAAGTAAAAGATGATGACCCACCGACCTGGAACCTTGGTCTATTCTGCTGAACAGGCCTAAAATGTTGTTGTTGTGGGTGACGTTACTGCTGATGCTGTGGTCCCTGATAAGGTGTCCGTTGCTGAGGCGATGGTCATCGGGGTGTAGTGAAAGTGGATCCCCTCTGGAAGCCATGATATCTCGGCGTATGTCTCACTGGTGCCTAGTTCTATGGTGTTCCAGATGAACCCTTCCATACTGGTCTTGCTAGAGTCTTGGTCTAACCTCCATTGATAAGCTCTTCCTCGGCTATGAGGGCCTTTTGGACAGCGTCGTGGAAGGTTTGAGGCATCAAAATCCTAACCTTTGCACACAGGCTACCGTTAAGGCCGAATATGAACCTATTGACCTTAAGTTTCTCTATGTTAAGGTGCAGAGCATATCGGAGCAGCTCCATAAAAGGTGCCTCATACTAGGGCACCATACGACCTCTCTGTCATAAGGCATTGAACTCATTGAGCTGACGCTCAATGAATTCCTCTAAAAGGTACCTCTCTTGGAACCGTTCCTCAAACATTTCCCATGACACGTCTTCAACGACCATGTTCAGCTGCGGTAGGAGTGTCTTCCACCATAGAAGGGAACTCCCCTTCAGTTGAAATACCACCATGCAAACCTTCATGTTGGAGGTATAATTGCGAAGTGCGAAGTACATTTCCATGTTCTCCAACCATGCCTCGATGGCTGCGCCATCCGGGGCACCAAAGAACTTGAGAAATTTCACATTCTCGAGTTCACGATGAATGCTACCAGTAATGGTCAGTGCGCGTTGCGGAACCTCAACGGGTGTCGATGCCCTGGCCTCATCTCTATCCAAACGGTTAATCAGTGCCTCGGACATGCGCTGAAAAGATCTCATCATCCTGACAACATCGCCAACTGCTATCTGCTCCTGTACCAAAACCTGCTCATCTCCCTGGGGGTTAGACCCCTCAGGTGTGGATGCTACTGGAGGTGTCGCGCTTCCTCCCCTAGTACCTCGTCGTTTGCCTCCACGGCATCCTCTAACCATGATTAACTGCATGCACACAAGTCAACTCAATTAGCAACAGTATAATCAAATCAATAACAACGAAAGCCATAACGATCCCAAGTCATGGGTTGAACCTCTCTCTGATACCATATGTAACGATCCTCCTCGTTACGACGACAAACCTCTTTATAATAAGTGCAATTCTTTTGTGTGTGTGTGTGCGTGTGTACAAGGTAACAAAACATTATACTATGTGCAGCCACATGACGATGAATCATGACGCATGCAACTACGATATCAACATAAAGGTTTAAGATGCACATCAACATCTTCCAATAATGAACAAAAATCGACCGATAAATAATAAGACTGACTACCCGCCCATCCTACCCTGTAATGGTTAGGACCTCCAAGACACTTAATCAATTCTCAAGCCCAGGTTCCCATCGATTTTAACCATTTAAGGTCTCAGGGATGGCGACTGTTATGAGGAAGATGGAGGCATCTACATCCCGCCCGACACAAGCAGAACAAGCACACAGAAGGTTTACCAACCAAGTACAACATTATTTAAAATGAACAACAACCCTCATTTACTAACTCAGAATAATTCATTGTACTTAATTCAAGGACATTACACCATATATGTTTATCAATAACAATAGAATTTACAATAACGCTGCCATGAAATAATAAACACATTACATTTATATCACATAACTACCTAAAATGACAATCACCTTCCCCCTTATATGCTATCTTTAACAGTTACCTTATCATTACCATAAAGCAATGAACACATCAACTTTAACATTACAATGGATATTAACAATAACATAAACATCACGCTACCTTAACATTACCATGAACAATGATAGTATTGAAATTAGCATTACTATAATTATTAGCATTAATATTAACATTACATGACCTTAACATTCCACAACCAATAATCGCATTGAAGATTAGCATTCTATAAATATTAGCATTAACAATGATTTCAGTAAATTAACATTTCATAATCCATAAAAGCTTTGAGAATAGTCGTTCTATAATCAATAGCATTAACATTAATTTCATTACATTAACATTTCATAAGCAATAAAAGCTTTGAGAATTGGCGTTCTATAATTAATAGCATTGCATTAATTTCATTACATTAATAAATCATAAGCAATAAAAGCTTGAGAATTGGCATTCTATAATTAATATCATTAACATTAATTTCATTCATTAACAAATCATAAGAAATAAAAGCTTGAGAATTGGCGTTCTATAATTAATATCATTAACATCAATTTCATTCATTAACAAATCATAAGCAGTAAAGGCTTTGAGAATTGGCGTTCTATAATTAATATCATTAACATTAATTTCATTCATTAACAATTCATAAATATTAAAAGCTTTGAGAATTGGCAGCCAGTCCACTTCGTCCATTAAGGAATAAAAATCAGCACCAGAGCTAATGGTGGTGAGAGCATGCTGAATTCGAAAGGCCACTTAGGACGCATGCCAGAAGTCACAAAATCATTTGGTAGCTAACCATTAGGATTTTAGCCCGCTCGACAAGTGTCAGATCCCAGAATCCCAAAGATGGTGAGGTGTCGGAGTCTGTCAAGGTGGTTTCCGCAGCCAGAGGAAGGCTAACATAGTAGAGGGAGGGTGCCACTAGTAATGACAGAGAATAGTAATACAACTTATCCAAGGGATAGTAATGCAATTTATCTAGCATTTTCTATGGAGTCCAAAAGGATCAAAAGCAAAAATTGGGAAGCCTCTCCTATTTTGTTGTTAAAGTTGTTGTTTGTAGACGGGTTGGAGTAATGTTTCACAAATACGAGTTTCACCCAATAAGTAAAACAAGAGATATTTCAATAATTGCTTTCAAGGTTCAAACCATCGAAGACACAAACATTTGCGATAAGAATGAAAATAAAAGGCAAAGTGTGAAATTAGATAATGATGATAATGAGAACGCGCCTCTATTACAGTTTTTAGGGTGAAGGTTAAGAGTTCAAAGGTAACGGATCATAGCTCTAAAATGAGTTACAACCCTAATAGAAGGTAGGAATGCAGGTTTGTTTAACTGGAGGTGAGGTAAAGGCACAAGGTACACGCTGTAGAGAGACGTCATAGTCAACCTGGGTAAGGAATACACATTTCATCCCACTATGTGCTACATGACGCATGCCCACGCCTAAGAAGTGTACAGGTCGGGAATGACGGATTGGTTGGCTAGGAACACATAAGTAATATAAAAAAAATTCCCCGGTGGAAATGGCAGGACACATCTTCAGAAGTAAAGTAATCGAGGGGCCAAAAACGAGGTCTAGAAACCGGGGCATGAGATAATAACAGGAATGCTACGACTATCCTGGAGTTTCTTTAAAAATGGTTTCGTCAAGGATTTCATAGCCATTACACCATATCAAATAGTAACCAAATTTCACACGGATTGTAAAGCTCCCACGCACATACAGCGACAATTTCTAATTACCAGGGATTGCCAACCGATTTTAAGACTGCACCCACATTTTTTTTTATACCAAGGTGCCACATCCATGATTTAAGAATTCGCCTTTACCTCCATTATCTAACCTTCTTTATCCAATTTATAAATATCAAGCAAAAGGGTTTAGTTACTGAGCACATTGAGAAATTCCAAAGATTGAATATAAAGGTAACCGATATTCCAGATGAGAACTTGATTGATATATTCATAGGAACTTTAAAGGATAACATTCAACATGAGGTTTGCCTTTGGGAACCCAAATCATTGGAGAATGCATTTAAGGTGGCAAGAAATGTTGAAAGTAAAAATATAGCTATGGCTACTAGAAGGACCAAT
>ML778724.1:1578698-1589740 GCA_009831015.1 Picea engelmannii | reverse complement strand
ATATATATATATATCGTACATCAGGCATAGTCATTGTCATGGTCATCATCAATTGGAGTTAACTATCGTGATGGTGAAGCATAAGCTATCACTCTGAACCATCGTTAGTATCATGGTGATGGTAATGGTGATGGTCAATGTTTTCTATTTATGTAATAATGTATTATTAATGTATTTGTACTTTATTAATTCAATATATTAATGTACTATTATAAATTAAATATTTTTTAAATGTTTTAATGTTTTATCGATGTATTAATCAACAATATTTTATTAATGTTTTAATACTTTATTAATGTATTATTTCATAATGTATAAATATTTTATTAATACATTAATTTGTTAATTAAGAATATATAAATATATTAACTATAATATATTTAAACACAATAATAATAATTTAATATATTAATGTAATTTATTACTTAATGTATTTAATGTATTTGTTAGTGTTTTACTAATACATTAATTCATAATCTATAAATATGTTATTTATAAAATATTTTAACATTATAATAATGAGTTAATACATTATTATAATATATTAATTTGGGTGATATATTATTAAATTATTGATGTATTGTTATTTTTATTAATGTATTATTACCTTATTAATTAATGTATTACTTTATTATTGTATAAATATTTTATTAATGTATTAGTACATTTTTTGTTTGTTTGTTAATTTGTGCGGGACCTATTGGCTATGCGATTAACCTGTGGCTTGAGAAACCGCGACTCATGGGCATCTAAGCCATCAAAATCACCTGGGGATAGCACCCGGCCTGAGCCACACCAACCCTTAACATGGTTGGATTGACTTTAACATCACAGAGTGGCTTAACAACACATTAACAACACACTCTGTCACTGACTATCCTACACCTCGGGGACTAATGTATTAGTACTTAAATATAATTGTTTTAATATAATAATTTAATGTATTTTTTATTACTTTATTACCTTTTTAATGTATTAATGTTTTATTAATGTATTACCTTATCAATGTATTACTTTATTATTGTATAAGAATGTATTAATAATAATAATATATTCTTATTTTATAATAATGTATTACTTTAACATTAATACATTATTAATATTGTATTAATACATTAATAAGGTAAGATATTAATAATACATTATTAAAGTATGAGATAATATACTATTATAATTTATTAAGTAATGTATTTGTTAATGTTTTATTAATACATTTATAATAATGGGTTAATATATTATTATAATGTATTATTAATATATTAATATTTTAATAATGTATTGATACTTTTTTTAATGTACTAATTCTATAATATTAATGTTTTAATATCAATATTAATGTTTTTATTTATAAAATATTAAATACATTTATGTATTTAATATATTAATGTATTAATACATTAATGTATTAACAATGCTTTATTAATGTATTAATACATTAATAATGCTTTACTAAATGTATTAATAATGCATTACTAATGTATTAATAATGTATTAATATATTAATAATGTATTATTAATATATTAATAATGCTTTACTAATGTATTAATAAATTAATAATACTTACTAATGTATTAATGTATTAATAATGCTTTACCAATGTATTAATGTATTAATTATTAATAATGCTTTAGTGTACTAACGCATTAATGTATTTAATACATTAATAAATTTAATATATTTAATGTATTTAATACATTAATGTATTAATGTTATTTCAGGCATGCAGGTTCAATTAGCAATAATCACTTTTATGTAAAAAGTGGTTGATATAAGCCGATGGATCCCATTAATTGAAAAAAGTGGAAAATAACGTATATCAACCACTTTTTACATAAAAATAATTGTTGCTAGTTTAATATTTATAGTGAAAATCCTGTTATATAAATTTAGATGAAATTGTAATTTTAGATTGTTTGAATTACATTTCTTCATTCAGAATATTGGAAAACTACTAAGAGACTCCAATTACTTTTTCCACACTCAAATCTAATTCTTTATTTTAGTTTACAATACTTCTTTATATTAGTTTTCATTGACGAAGAAAGGCCCATGTTTGAAGATCATGCATAGAAATTCACAAAATTAGAACCATGATCAGTGAAGACTAAACTACCATAGTGAAAACTGCAAAAGCATAAGCACTGTGCGTTCATATATATACTTACAGGGTAGAAATTTGAAACCCTTATTGACATGCTGCATGCTTTAGTTTACTGTACGATGGCAATTAGGGACTTGATGGATATCAATTTCCATGAAAAGTATTATTCATACTCTCACAAGAATATCAAGTTCAACATAATTGTTGTTCTATTTATCATCACTCTTCATGCAACGACTTGCAACAGACTGCAACTTTACTGCAATGACGTTAACTATGCAAGTGGCGGTGCGTTTGAGAGCAATCTGAATACCGTGTTGAATAAGCTTGTTGAAGACACCTCCCAAACTGGGTTTAACACTTCTGTGTATGGCCAAAGTCCGGACCAAATATATGGCCTTCTCCAATGCAGGGGAGACGCGACAGTTAGCCAATGCAAAAGCTGTTCACAGAACGCAACGACTGTCATTCGACAAAGTCAAAGTTGTGGGAATGCCATTGGAGGTAGAATTTGGTTGGAATCGTGTTTCTTACGATATGAAAACTATAGCTTCATTGGACAACTAGACTCTTATGGATGGTATACTTGTTACACATAAAATAAGGTCCCCAATCTTATGAAGATCCTATGAAGAATTATGAGGAGACAATTATAGTTAGAAAATACAATAAACAATATAAATATTAAACAATATAAAAATTGAAATAATAGATCAAAGATTTCAATGCCTGAAATTTTTGCTTCTCAATTTCTTATATACATATTGAATAATTAATACATTCATATATATCTTTCAGATTTGTATATATTTGGAAATTTCTACAAATCATTTGTAATTAATTTTAATCATTTTAGACTAATTTTGAAAAACCCTAAATTATGATGCAAATAGTCTAATCAAAATTCGTTGACACAGGTGATTCCTAGCATCTTTCTTATGTATTGGAACATCTGTGAAGATATCAAGAAGTTGCTCATTTTTTTTACAAAACTTTAACTCAAATTCTCCTTTTGCCACAAAATCTCTTAGAAAGTGATATTTGATATCAATATGTTTAGTGCGGCTATGAAACACTAGATTTTTACTTATGGAAATGAGACTATGAAACACTAGATTTTTACTTATGGGAATTGTAGACATGTTATCACAATGAATAATTGTGGCATTGAAACATCCCCTCTTCTGTTATGACTCCTACGATGTACAACCGGTAAAAACACCCTTAATTTTTTTTTTTTGTGTGTGTGTAGGAAGGTAATAATGACGTTATACTCAACATCGCAACACGACGATGAACACAACGCATGCAACTCATGCAACAACAACATAACGACCTAACATAAAAGCACATCAAGCACCTGGAAGCAATGTACGACATTTAACCGCCAAAGAATAAGAATGACTACCTGCCCATCCTACCCTACAATGGTTAGGACCTCTAGGACACATAAGCAACGCTCAAGCCCAGGTTCCCATAGATTTTGACCATTTAAGGTCTCAAGGCTGGTGACTGTTTTGAGGAACAAGGAGGTGTCTACATCCCGCCCGACACAAGCAGACCAAGCCTATTAAGCTAAGGACAATCATCCTAACAACCCCACACACCCAAAATTAATTACACAAGTAACTAGAACTCTTACAGTGAGCAAACCAAGAACATTAAATGTTTACAAAACCAAGTACAAACATTAATTATAATAAACAACAACACCCTCAACATAAAGTGCAAGATAAAAACGACTTCGTCAACAACCCAACCAATAATCAAGGCTAAAAGGTCAATATCTATTATTTAAATTGGCGTTAATTATAGATCAATTAACCATTCTAAATTCCATTAGTCAACGAGTTACCAATCGAACTTAACATGAATTACAACTCAAATTTAGCAAGTCTGAGTTACCAATTAGGCGATATCTGTAAATCCAACTAACATCAATTACATATCTAATTTAGCAAGTCTAAAATTTGAAATCTAGTCTTTACTCACCATACTAATTTTAATATTTATTACAACCTAAATGGACAATTCTATATTAATCCGAATCCCCATCCAACTAGCCATAAACTTGAATAACAACATTAACATTCTTAAAGTGGAATGCTACCATTAGCACTTATGAACAATTAAACCTCAACATCAGTCTAGCTATAATGACCGAACTAACCACACTAGTTGTTTATTATCATTGAGGAGGAAACTGTTAGCTAATAACATTGCTGTAGCAAATCAACAAGGTAATTACATATCTATTACATAACAATTTATTACATCAGTTAACAAGGCATTTAGCATAATGATTAACACAACAATTAATTTAGCAATAACATGGTAGTTTGCATGACTATTTTCATAACAAGTAATATAGCACTAACAAGGCGATTATCATGTTAGTTAACATGACAATTAATATAACAGTGGCAAGGCAATTTATATGAAGATTAACATAATGATTAATAGCGCAATAACATTGCAATTTACATAATTGTTAACCATTTAACTCGCTACGACATTTAATCTATAAGAATGAATCAACTAACCATTGACTCAGGGTAGCAATTAACATGACAATTATTGGACCAAAGACATCACTGTAGCAATTATTCTGACAATTGATAAGGCAATTAATATAGTAGTTATCATTGCAATTAACATGGTAATAAATATGGCTAGTAACATCGCTGTGGTAATTAAAGTTTGGCAGTGAGAACATTAGGTATACACTCTAAGTGAAGGAGAAAAAAAAGGGACAATACAAAACTGCAGAAGGATCAACTCATGGTCATTCAACAACAACTCAGTCAACATTTCAGAAAAAAATTGTGTCCATTCCAGCAAACGCAGTCATCATTCTAAGTAGCAACTTGTGTCCCTTCAACAACAAACCTAGTCAATCAAATTAAAGGAAAAAACACATGGGTATTTCAACAACAATCTCTGTCAACTTTTACAAGCAAAAACGTGGGCATTTCCACAACAATCTCAACCAAATTTTAAAAGAAAAAACGTGGGCATTTCAACAACAATCTATGTCAACCTTTAAAAGAAAAAATGTGGGCAATTCAATAACAATCTCTATCACATTTTAAAGGCAAAAATCGTTGGAATTTAAACAACAACTCAGTCATGTTTTGAATGGAAAAATCGTGAACATTTAAATAACAATCTCAGTCACGTTTTGAATGGAAAAATCATGGGCATTTAAACAACAATCACAGTCTCATTTTAAAAGGGAAAAACATGTACATGGGCACACCAGAAGGACATTCATGGCTATCCGTAATTAAAATATGCAAAATAATGTTCCCAAAACGCACCAGAAGGAAGTCCATGTTGCCATCATCATTTAGAAGGGAAAAACACTGACGAAACACAGACATGGAAAGGAACTCATTTTCCATTGCCATGATACCAATGCCACGCAGACAGGAATACAAAAAAAACATTTTTCATTTCCCGGACACAAATATAAAATCCAGACAGGAAATCAAATCGTTTTTCCCATTTCTAGGATACCAATACAATGTAGACAGGAATAACAAATAAAACATTTTTCCATTTCCAGGATACCATTATAAAAATGTAGACCTGAAATCAATTCGTTTTTCCATTGCCAGAATACCAATACAACGCAGACATGAATGACAAATAAAAACATTTTTCCATTTCCAGGATACCCTTATAAAAATGAAGACCTAAAATCAATTCATTTTTCCATTGCCAGAATACCAATACAACGCAGATAGGAATAACAAATAAAAACGTTTTTCCATTTCCAAGATACCATTATAAAAATGCAGACATGAAATCAATTCATTTTTTTTCCCATCGCTATAACCCCAATACAGTGTAGAGAACAGTAAGAGAATGAAAGGATCCAATGGGAAAGGTCATGGAATGATTGCAGGGGTTCTACCAGTCAAGGCATAGAGAAAACCAGCCAGGACACTAGATAATCCACACGCAGAGGTCGTTGCCAGATGGCAGAATCAACAATCAACCAGGGACAAACATCAAGAGTAGCCAACTAACAGGTTTGACCTTCGTTCATCATCCTTGCACAGAAAAGCAGGGCATTGAGATCCATAGGTATTTTAACGCTAAGGCGATGACCGTAGATCAGGCTCCTGGTCGACTGCTCAGGCGAGGACTAGTGAGCTAGGGATGAAGACTAAACAACCATGAAGGTCACACTCAACACAACAAGTTGGCAAGACATGCAGGGAAATGAATCCATGGGAGTCAATCTATCATCGAGCTAGGCTAAGAAAATTTCAGAAAACCATCTAGACAATCAGTTCACTTACCCAAGTAAAAATGCATATTCAAGCATAGGTTCTAAAACAATTTACCATACAAAACGAAAAAAGCGTACCGTTGCATGTTCAGAGTGGATGTCCCGTGTGCTTCTTACAACTCTTGCGTGCCGACCGATGAGACTTCACTGGTACCTCCCAACCAATGCTAGGGGTACTCTTCTTCCCCCTTAGCCCCCCGAGCCACAAAGGGGCCACACACTCACTATCTAGAGATTTCGACTAGCTCCCAACTCGCCTCACAAGGCCGACCTACCACTCCTCACTGAGATGGGTATCCCAACTCCCACAAATTAAGTCAGTCAAGTAGATGTTTTTGTAGCATAACATTACACAAAACAAAAGAGATCCAACCGCCATATCCTCCCTTCATTATATAGAGTTTTGTGGTTCCTTGCTTTCCAAAAATCTCGTTTAATTAAGTTTTTAAAATTTAATTCCCAAAAATTCCTCCCCGTACAAGTGTCACCCATCCCCTTCATTCCTCCATAAATTAATTTCTTTAATTAATTAATTATCTTTATTTCCCTCACCCACCTAGAGTTACTCCTAGAATCACTCCTAGGTGTCCCCAAATTCTCTTACAGGTTTTAATGGATTTCTCCATTATTAAATTGTTATTTAAGTTTAAATTAGAAAGGTCTTAAATGGTATATACTTTACTAAGTTTGACTTTCCACTTTTTCCTTATTGTTCCCTTTTTCCCTTTTTATGTTTACCTCTTTTCCTAGTTTCCTAATATTTTAGATTTTCCCTCTTTCCCCTTTTTAATTAGAACTCCAGAAGGTAGGTGTGGAAATTAACCCTTTTTCCCTTTTCTCATTTAATTAGTATATTTTAAAATATCAAAAATAATAAAACAATTAATTCCCTTTTTTTTTTAATTTTATTTCGATAGATTTTTTTTTTTTTTGAATAAATTAAATTTCTTACTCCCTCCGTGTTACAAGATTTAATGAAGATCATGCTCTTTATTTATTATATATATATATATATATATCAATTTTTTTTTTTATAAAAAGTATAAAATTTTACCACTACCATGATTTAGACCTAGACCTTAATTTTCGTGATGGGCGACATTTTATTAGGGAAAATGTTTTAAAAAATTCCTATTATATTGTTCATCCTAAGGCCGTCTAGGTTCATTCATTTATCAAAACAACGCGAAGTACCCTTCAGGATGCACTAGGTGCTCCAAGGGTGCCACTCGCCTCATCTGTTCCCTTGCGCGACGTGCCCTTCAGGACGCACTACGTGCTCCAAGGGTGCCACTCACCTCTTTCCATTTTTCTTGCACAACGTGCCCTTCAGGATGCACCACGTGCTCCAAGGGTGTCACTCACCTCTTGACTGACTTGGTAGACATCAAAAACCCTTGGAGTCAATACTCCTCCAGGTGAACTTGTGGGAGACTAAGGGCCTCTAAGGAACAAGGCCCTTGCCTTATTACGTGCCCCTTAGAATCATCGTGAGCGACTATCACAGTCTTCCCTCATGACATTGTGGGTCCTCTCGAACTAGGTAAACATTAACCTACAGTTCGAGCCATGACAGGAGTGCTAGTAGGCTGTGGCAGGGTTGTTGTCCACACCTCTCCCTCAACATCTCTGGTAGTCACGTGTGACCCCTTCACTCCAGATGTGAGTCTAGTCGGCAAGCTATCGTCAGCCTGCATCATCAACAAATTGTGTCAGAATATACCCATATCATATCATCTATTCAGATGCACTAATATCACAACAATACAATCAAACCCCAGTGATACACTCCCTAACTCGATCCAGAGTCCAAGGGGTTCCATCGATGCCTCTGCATCCTCAAGGTCCAAAATCCTACACACTCAGTAAAACCGAGTCAATTGCACCTGTCCATGTCAATGCAGTAAAACAACATGTCATCAACCCATAACACCTCATAATCAAAATCAAAAGTTTTAATAGCATAATAATCCAGATCACTTGCAAGAAAGTGTCCTCAAAGAATAAGTTCGCTCAGTACGCCAGAGCAGGATGTTACATAGACCCCCTCTTGGTATAAACTTCATCCCAAAGTTTCACAGTATATATGCCAAAATAAAGTGTATCACAGTATCATATGTTTATCTATCAAACAAAAATGGAAACTGCTGGTGCATATCATATGCGTCCTCCCAGGTCATCGAGTGCAAACTATAATTGTCCCACTGGACCTTGACCTGCTCTATCGTTCGATGTCGTAGCTGTCGAATGCGATGATCCAAGATGCGGATCAGATCAGCTGTGAGCACCCCCTCGTCCGATACCTGCAAGGAACTCATGTCAATAACATGTGTAGGATCACTAATATAATGTCTCAAAACAGATACATGAAAAACATTGTGCATATGCCTCAAAGAATCAGGCAAGGCTAGTCGATAGGCCACGTGCCCCTTTCTCTCCACAATCTCGAAAGGTCCCACAAACCTAGGAGAGATTTTAGCTCCCTTCCTAAACTTGATGGAAATTTTATGTAGTTTAATCCACAAGAAGACTCAATCGCTGACCTCGTGACTACGGTCGACACGGTGTGCATCGACATAACTCTTTTTTAGATCACACGCTTCTTTAATCCTTTGTCTCATTGTTTGCATTTTCTTTTCCATTTCTTGGATTGCTTCTGGTCCCACCAGGACCGTATCCTCAAGCTGATCCCAAATCAAAGGCATCTGACATGGTCGCTCGTAAATAAACTTGAAAGGTGCCATCTTAATGGTACTCTGGTAACTGTTGTTGTAAGAAAACTCCACTAGTGGAAAGAATTCTTCCCAACGCTTTTGTTGGTCCATCACATACATGTGCAACATGTACTCCAAGGTCTGGTTCATTCGTTCAGTCTGCCTGTCAGTCTCCGGGTGATACACAGTACTAAATTTAAGTTGGGGTCCCAAGGCCTCTTGGAAACTCGTCCAAAATCGTCCAGTAAACATCGATCCTCAATCAGATATAATCCTCTTAGGCACGCCATGTAGCCTCACAATCTCACTGATGAAAACTCTAACTATGTCAGGTGCCTGCTACGTTGTATGCACAAGAATGAAGTGAGCACTCTTAGTCAGAGTGCTCACTACTACGAAAATAGAGTCATGTCTCCTTGTTGTCAGTGGAAATCCAACAATAAAATCCATCGAAATAACCTCCCATTTCGATTTCGGAATAGTGTGTGGTTGTAGTAATCCTGTTGGGTGTCTATTTTCATCCTTTACCTGCTGACATTCTAGACATCTGGCCACATAGTTGACTATGTCTGCCTTCATTTCCTTCCAGAAGAATAAGGGTTTAAGGTTTGCCCTCATCTTCATGACTCCCGGGTGAGCCATGTAAACTACTCTATGAGCCTCTCTTAGGATCAACATCCTCAACTCGTCGTTCAACGGTACATAGATCTGATTTTTAAACCTTAATAAACCATCGATATTAAAAGAAAATCCTTCAAATCGTGGTACCATTATTGTGTTTTGTCCGATAAAACCCTCAACCTCTTTGTACCAGTCGTTGTCACGCTGTAAAGTTAGAATCTTTTTACATAGATTCATCTGAAGAGGCAACACTGAAAAGATGCATGGTCTCCGACTCAATGCATCCACCACTCGGTTCACTGTTTCTTTTATGTAAGTAATCTCAAAGTTGTACTCGTTAAGCAATTCCGACCAATGCCATTTTCACGCATTTAGGTTGCTTTGTGGAAAGATGTGTTGTAGTCCACAGTGGTCAGTCTTTAGTTCAAATTTTCCTCCAACAAGGTAGTGTCTCCAAACCTTCAAGGCATATATGATGGATAACAACTCCAAATCATGCGTTGCGTAGTTCTCCTCATGCCTTCTCAATTTCCTCGAAATGTAAGCGATCACTCATCCGTCTTGCATCAAGACTCCGCCTAAGCCTTCCTTGGATGCGTCAGTGCATACCAAGAAGTCTGCGTCCCTATCCGGGATGTAATAGACGAATTACATAAACAACCATTTAATTTACAACATAACAGTAAAAGTCAAGAAATTTCTATAATTTAGCACATTCGCCTACAAATTTATCAATTATAATAAAATTTTATAAGATATTTAAAAAATGCATAATTTGAAATAATACCTGAACCTGATGCTAATAATCCTTCGTTTGTCCGTTGCTTGCCTTCTTGACCGCTTCTGCAAAACAATGCCCAAAACCTAGTTCCTCCCTGCCAACTAGGTAACTTCCTATCTCTAGGATATCAATGGATATCCTACCCCCCATGCCCAAAACCCACAACAACCTCGGTGCACTGATACAATCCCACTCCCAAAATTTCACCTCTCTCTGCAAATCCCAGAGATCCCAAAATCCATCCCCAACCTCCCGTGGAATAACCTCCCGTCCACCTCCTTCCCTTCCTTATCCCCCTTTCACCGACTTCCCCCACTTCATTTACTCCCTACCTAACTCATTTATTACCTTCTTATCCTTTCTCATTAATGCCCCCTTATCCCTCCTTTATTATTTTATCCTCATGTAGTTAATACATTATCCCTTGTTGGATACGTAACTTAATTTAACAATATAGTTTATTACCCTCCTTTTATTTCTTTACCTTATTAATTAATGAGTTAATTAATACTTAAATTAATCAT
>ML778724.1:1562191-1575016 GCA_009831015.1 Picea engelmannii | reverse complement strand
CCCATGAAGCTCCTCACCTCATGGGCATTTTTCGGCACTGGCCATTCCATAATGGCCTTTACCTTTTCTGGGTCCACAGAGATTCCTTCGCCGGAAATGATATGACCTAAATAGTGGATCTCTTTCTGGAAGAAGGAACACTTGGACAGCTTCCCATACAATTTGTTCTCTCTAAGGCAAGACAACACTGTTCGCAAGTGTTCCTCGTGTTCTCTTTCATTTTTGGAATAGATGAGGATGTCATCTAAAAAGACTTGTACAAAACGGTCTAAGTACTTCTAGAATATGCCATTCATGAGGCTCATGAATACCGTTGGCACATTGGTCAATCCGAAAGGTACTACAACAAACTCATAATTTCCAAACCGAGTTCGAAAGGAAGTTTTTGGGATATCACCTTCCTTAATCCTTAACTGATGATACCCTGATCGCAAATCGATCTTTGAGAATACCACTGCTCCTTTAATTTGATCGAAGAGGTCATCTATTCGCAACATCGAGTACCTATTTTTCACTGTAGCATGGTTCAAGTCCCTGTAGTCTATACACAGTCGTAAGGATCCATCCTTCTTCTTTACAAAAATTACTGGTGCGCCCCAGGGTGAAACAGTGGGCCTTATTAGCCCTAAGTCCAGTAACTCTTTCAACTGCATTTGCAATTCACAAAGTTCCGGTGCTGTCATCCGATACGAAGTCTTGGAGATTGGTTTTGCACCGGGTTTTAGCTCTATAGTAAAATAAAGCTCCCTTTTAGGAGGTAACCCCGATAACTCGTTCGAAAAAACATCCTGAAATTTTGACAATACCGGGTACTGATCCAATGAGGGTCCCTTCCTTTCATTCATTGCTTCCACTACATAAATTCGACACCCTTGTCTCAAGCATATCTTAACCTTCATAGTGGATATAAAGCGTAACAACACTTTTCTTTGTACACCTTGGATCTCTACTGGTCTTCCTTCATCATCGACACAAAGCACCCTCTTTGCGAAACAATCTACCAAAGCTTGATGAGCTGCTAACCAATCCATTCCAATGATTAGGTCATATGCCCCAAGAGCAGTGACGTATACCTTCAACCTGGTAGTACACACTCCCAGGTCTACTATACAATTATCGACACTAGGTCCTACTGTTTGTTTTTCCTCCGAAACCATCTCGACTTGTTTAAAGTCATCGTGCTCGTAGGCTGCCAACCCACTCTTTTCTAATGCAGATAGTGAAATGAAACTATCTATCACACCAGAATAAAACAAAATCTTAACATTGATATGATTTAGCGTACCTGATGACTCCACCACCGTGGATTGATGTTCGGCCTGGCGGTTATTAAACGCTGTGTAAATCTGGTGGCTGCTACTTGCTCTCCCCATCGGTACCTTTCCTTCTATATGCATGAACCTTGATTGTAACTCTAGGCAGTCGCACTGGTAATGGGGTCCTTCGCACCTCCAATAGGTAACACAATATTGAACCTGTGCACTGTTATGTGACTGTCTCTGAAATGAGTTCCTTCCCCTGGAACCCCTGCTCCTACTAGTTGTTCCCTGAGATGGTCGTGGACCTGTCTGCATCGCTGGCAATGAACGAGATGCTGCACTTGCTGCCATTGAAATCCCTACAGCTACTGTCCTTGGCACGAATCTGTTACCATATGGTGGTGGCCTTGAGTCCCCTTCCCTAGGAAATGTCCTCGGGGCCTTTCCTACAAACCCCGGGTGATGCGGAAATGTCGGTCTTGTACCCCCGGTCAAATTCATGTGTTCTTCTGCATAACGCGCATTTTCCATTGCCTCCGCTACTGAAGATGGTTTCCACATCCACACCATAGCTCTTATCTTAGGGTTCAATCCATAGACGAAGTGCTCTTCCTGTTGTTGGTCATTGTCCATATACGAAACATATTTGATCAGTTCCATAAACCTGATCTCATATTCTTCTATAGTTCTGTTTCCCTGTACTAAGGCATGAAATTTCCCTACCTGTTGTTCCTCGTAGTACGACGGTAGATATTTCCTCCCGAACCTCTCCTCGAAAAGTTCCCAAGATACTGTGTCTAGGGTAAGGTGCAATTATCTTTCCAGGTTGCCCCACCAGTTCAAAGCACTGTCTCTTAACTAAAAAATGGCTATCTTTTCCTTTGAAATGGATGCATAGTCCCTTAAGGCAAAACACCTTTTCATGCCTTCCAACCATGCTTCCGCGCGTTCACTGGTGCGACCCCCGGAAAACTCCAAAAATTTGATCTTCTGCAATTACCGCATGATGTCTTCAGGTGGAGGTCCTCCCCTTGAATCCCTTGACGCTTCTGGATTACCCGTTCCAGACGGTGGGGGTTCCACTTCAGTCCCTGCTGGTTTTCTCCCCTTTAAAGTCTCGTTGATGGCTTCCAATGAACGCATTATCAGGGCTAGTTCGGGCGATGGAGGTGGTGGCACTGGCGGTGTTGGCGGTGCTTGCGACGACGCTCCCCTGCCTCGGTTCCCTCGAGTCCTGACCATCCTGTATGCTTTGACCTGCATTAACCAGAGTTGTCAGGGTGAGTTCCAGGATGTTTCAAATTGGTGCTACTCAAACTAGAAATAGGGTTAGGCGTAAGTTTTCTTTACTTGTCTGTAAACAAACATTACTCCATTACGGGATTGGCTAGGTTAGGGTTAGGGTTAAGCGTCTAAGCTTGATTTCTTCGCCCCTATGAAAATAACTATTGGTTCCCTTTCCCCGTAGCTGCATTAGCCTTGCGCCTCACTCGCCACTTCCTATGCTTACTCTCCTAGTGCATATGCCACCTCCTTCCCGCTTGTCCTAGTCTAAGACCTTTTATCTTTTCGCTTATAACTTGATTAAAGTGACTTCCGACCTTATGTTTATTAATTTATGCCGATATGCGTACACCTATTGACAATGGGCACAATTAATGATCTTTTAATCTTAATTAACCTTAAACCCTAATATGATGGCTATGCATTGAAGATGCTGGCATATTCTTAGTCGTCCTCCAAAATCAATGGGTTAGATTTATTGTTCATAACTTTCTTGCATTTATCAGGGCATCCATTAGCATGTTTACTTTTTTTTTTTTTTTTTAACATTTACCTAATTACATTAAAAAAATGTTGTAAGGTTATATAATTACCACGTTTAATAATTAAATAGGATTAAATCATGACATCTAAACAATTATCTCCAACTGCCAGCCCTATTTTGGCGTTCACCAGCGCTATGTACCTTTTGGCGTTAGTGTTCTTCTTAAGACGCTTTGCTTGGTGGGTGGTATTGGGTATGACAATTAAAGTATTTATAAGTGAAATTATTTGTAAAAGTCACATCGTGTGGTGTGTTGGTAGGGAGGATTTTGTAAATACTTTGCATTGTGGTGGAGGTTCGGGGTTCAAATCTCACGAACTCCATTTAAATTTATACTTAGCCCTATTTTATTAAATTATTTAAATAAAAACTCATAATGATATATATATTTAAAATTTAAAATTTTATGCATATTATTACTTTTAAATAAATTATTACAACTAAAAATTAATATATAAAAAAAATGATAATTTAATTATTAAAAAGACGTATTAATACTTTTAAACAACTTATTAAAACCAAACATTTATATATAAAAAAAATATCTATGGCATTCGTTGGCAGCCTTTAAGGTCGATCTTCTGTCATGAGGCCCATGTGCTCGGCCTCCGGCTCTCAATACCAAACACCTAAGTTGTTCCTTAATCCTAATGCTGCCTCACTTCTGCCTCTCGTCTCTTTGCTCTGCTCAGAAGTTCTTCCAAGAATCTCGCCCGCCATGGCTCGCATCCTCGCCATTGTTCTGAGCACTTTGCTAGCGTTGGTCATTGCCATTTCAGATTGGAAACCAAAACGATAGTTTAATAATCACATCCCAGAAGGTGGTCAGGGAGGAAGCGAAAGCGGAAGAATATCAGACTCGATTCTTCTATGGTGCCCTCGCCTATCCATGCTTCCGCTGCAGGTTTCTCTCAACCCTTCGAATAATTTGTTCTCTGTTTTATGAATTAAATTTTAAAAGATCTACAAACTGCAAAATGATTCTTCCCTCCCAGAATTAAATTAAATGATATGGGATTCCTTTTTTTTTTGAATTAAACATTCTAATTTCTAAACCTTTTTCAGTAATGTTTCTAATCAGTTTTGTTCAAAAATAGATTTAGAAGAATTACTGTTGCAGATATCCATTTTTTTTGTTGGGACTGCAGAATTCTAGTGTTATAAAGATTTTTCAGTAAGCTAATCCGTTTATTTATTCAAAATTCAAAACATCAATAGAAAATTCAAATTTCATAAAGATCCTCTGCTTTCCCATCCAGGAAGACCAAAAATTGATTCGTATTTTTCATAAGCGATGGGTGTTGAAAAAAAAAGACCACAAGAAAGCCACTGATCTTTTATCAATGAAGTTACCAACATCCTTTTAATAAACTGAAGCTAAGACGGCGAGGTCATATTAGACTGAATAATAGACCAGGGTGCTTTGTCAGTCTAAAGCAGAATCAAAAGGAGCAGAAGACCTTTGGATGAAATCTTGTTCCTAAACGTTGTGCTACCTGGTTGGGGGGTATCGTGAGTGATATTAATTTAATGCTCTTGCTCTTTACGAAGCCTTGTTGGTATGTATCTATCAGAGGAGTGTAAAGGAAAGAAAGTCTCGGGGGCTCCTCCTTCTAAATTTAAACCAGAGGGTGCTTGGCGCTTGGCGCATTGGTTAGCATATGCTATCTTAAGGAGCTTGTTGGCTGAGTCGTAGGTGGAGGTCTTGGGATCGAATCCCACAGACTCCCCTTTTATATTAAACTTGGCTGGAAATAGTAGATCGTTCCCGGGGCTTGATTTACTTTTGTATGTATCATTTGCGCCAATTCGGTTAAGTCTGAAAAAAAATCCAAAAATAAAATATTTAAAATTGTCCATATATATGAGATTACGTTTGCCAGAACATTTACAGGAGCGCCAATTTTTCCTACATTCAGTAGTTTGTTGTTCTTCATATTGAAGGTGACTCTGAAGGCAATAGGAGGAGGTTTTTAAAATAAGGGAAGCTTCGGTTACTAGATCCTTCTAAAATTGATGCTAAATCTGGATCTCTTCCTTTCAGGATACAATTCCTGACTGAATCCTGTGAAGGAGATGAATCCCATGATGGTTCTCTTAGTCCATGTAAAAACTTAATTGAAAGACAACACAAAAACTATCTTCAAACCTCGAAGGACCCTAAAATATCCGTATAGAAGGCTATTAGATTGTTCTCTAGCTATCGTTCCAAAATTGCAATTTTTTTTTTTTTTTTTAATTTTATCATTATTAACCTACATGTCTATCGTGTATGTCTCTGTCGGGAAGAAAAATGTGATTTGGTCAAAGCCCTAGCTCAAGTCAGTTAGGGTTAAGAAATAGCCCCACATAGGCCTCTCGGCCCGCATTTCAAAGCATGGGTGTGTGCTTATTGATTCTTTTCAAATCTCACGTAGGTTTTATCATTTTTACTGTTATTTTGGATGGGTTATATATTATGTTTATGCCATTTCCTTGCGATGTGAATGGATGTCTCTCTCTCTGTATAACCTCGATCTTGATGATTGGATCTATATAACCTCGATCTTGATGATTCCATGAATCTTAATCATTTTGAATGTTCCATCTACTCGACTTGTTACCATATCTCATTCACGCCTCTGGTAACTCTACTGAAAAAGACTAAAGGATATCTTGATTCGGACTCAAGTAATTTAATCACTGATCTTGACTATCCGAATTTTCCCTTGAACGATATTAAATCCTTAAAATCATAATTGTGTTTTTTTTTTTTTTTGCGAACATTCAATATCTTGACGACTTTGCCACTTTTTGATGAGCTATCTATGAAACTAGAAATCAGAGGGTAAAATCACAACAATTTTTTTTTTGAGAATTAAAAAATAAAAATAAAAAATCGAAATTTGTTTTTGAAAAAGAAATTGTTAAGGTGAAATAAAAGTCAGTAAATCCTGGAAAATTGCATTTAAGTTTATATTTGAATTTAACTGAAAAACTGAAAAAAAAAACTTGCAAGTTTTTTTTGTATTGCATTTATTTTTATTTATTTATTATAATTTATGTGTTTTGTTTGCAGGTTTAAGCGGAGGGGAATTTGAGCTTGGAATTGGGAACTTGGCCCATAGGCCCAGATTTTAAACTAAGACGCTCTAATACCAAATGTAATGGCCGAATTAAATAAACAACCATTTAATTTACAACATAACAGTAAAAGTCAATAAATTTCTATAATTTAGCACATTCGCCTACAAATTTATCAATTATAATAAAATTTTATAAGAGATTAAAAAAATGCATAATTTGAAATAATACCTGAACCTAATGCTAATAATCCTACGTTTGTTCGCCGCTTGCCTCCTTGACCGCTTCTGCAAAACACTGCCCAAAACCTATTTCCTCCCTGCCAACTAGGTAACTTCCTAGCTCGAGTATATCAATGGATATCCTGGCCCCCGTACCCAAAACCCCTAGAAACCCCGGTGCACTGATACAATCCCACTCCCAAAATTTCACCTCTCTCTGCAAATCCCAGAGCTCCCAAAATCCATCCCCAACCTCCCGTGGAATAACCTCCCATCCACCTCCTTCCCTTCCTTATCCCCCTTTCATCGACTTCCCCTGCTTCACTTACTCCCTACCTAACTCATTTATTACCTTCTTATCCTTTCTCATTAATGCCCCCTTATCCCTCCTTTATTATTTTATCCTCATGTAGTTAATACGTTATCTCTTGTTGGATACGTAACTTAATTTAACAATATAGTTTATTACCCTCCTTTTATTTCTTTACCTTATTAATTAATGAGTTAATTAATACTTAAATTAATCATTGACAATCATGAATAACTAATTAATAATAATTAATTAGTAAATGTTATTTTAAGAAATGATTATGGTTTAGCTAATCTTTTAGGACAGTTATATTATTAAATTAATTATAATTTAATAATCATATACATCTATTTAAGAAGGGTCATTACATGGGACCTTTAGTATCGATGCTGTTGTCAACAACTCCTTGAGCTTCCGAAATGCTTCTGCACATTTCTCATTCCAAACAAACTTCTTGTTTTTCTTCTGCAATTCCGTGATCGGATTTTCTATATTCGAAAACCCCTCGACGAACCGTCGATAGTATCCTGCTAAACCCATGAAGATACACACTTCCGGGACATTCCTTAGTGCAGGCCATTCCATAATGGCCTCGAACTTTGCTGGATCCATATCGATACCTTCACCGGAGATGACGTTCCCTAAGTAGTGGATCTTCGATTGATAAAATGAGTATTTGGATAACTTCCCATACAATTTGTGCTCTCACAGACACTATAGTACCAAGCACAAGTGCTCGTCATGCTCCTCTATCGTCCGAGAGTAAATCAAAATATCGTCAATGAATACTTGGACGAACTTGTCCAAGTACTCGCGGAACACCCCATTCATCAAACTCATAAATACCCTTGGGACGTTTTCCAGTCCAAATGGTAAAACAATAAACTCGTAATGGCCAAACCTTGTCTTAAAGGAGGTCTTAGGGATGTCATCTTCGTTAATCCGTAACCGGTGATACGCTGATTGCAAATCGATCTTTGAGAACACCATCGCTCCATTCATTTGATTGAATAGGTCATTAATCCTCGACAACGGATATTGATTCTTGATCGTGGCCTTGTTCAATTGACGGTAGTCAATGTAGAGCCTCCACGACCCATCATTCTTTAGTATGAAAATAACAAGTGCACCCCACGATGACACACTAGGATGTATCAGTCCCAGGTCTAGCAACTCCTTCAGTTGCATTCTCAACTCCTGTAACTCCGGGGTTGAGATCCGATAAGGCATTCTAGCTATCGGTTCTGTTCCCAGTTTTAGGTCTATAGTAAACTCCAATTCCCTCTCTGGAAGCATCCCAAGTAACTCCTCCAGAAATACGTCCACAAAAACTCTAACCACCGGAAGGTGTTCTAAACCTTTCGCTAATCCCTTCTCATTTAATGCAAGGATTGCATAAAGCTTTCACCTCTTGTGCATGCTCTTCCGTAGCTGTAAGGAAGAGATGAACCTCAGTGAAACTCCCTGGTTCCATCCTACAATCACATGTCTCTGTCCCTCATCATTGACCAAGCAAAATTGTTTCGTCTTACAGTTGAGTATCGCCTCATGCGATTCCAACCAGTCCATACCAATTACGACATCATAAGATCTTAAGATCATGACGTACAGGTTGGCCCTTGTGAAAAACTATCCAAGGTTAAGGATACTGCCCATAACCTTTCCTCCAACCTTTTGTTTGGCTCCTAAGGCCATCTCTAGAAAGATAAACTCATCCTATTTGACTGGCTTTACGTTAATCCTTTTTAGCACTGCACCAGAAATGAAACTCTCGGTAGCACCGAGATCTATCAAAATACTGAGGGTCTAGTCAGTGACGGTACCTTTAATCTCAAGCACAGTCAACTGATGCTCTTCCTGGCAGTTATACACCGCTGTATGAATCCGGTGGGCCTTACCCATATCTCCAACAGTAATGGGTCTGGCTGATCTGAATTCTCTAGTCCTCTCCACTAGGCAGTCGCGCTGGTAGTGTGGCTCCCCACACATCCAACACCCCTTCTTCGACCCAATAGTCTGGGTACCCAAAGTAGAAGGTGACGGCCCGCTGGCCTGGAATCCTAGTCTGTTTTGCTGAATAGGCCTAAATTGCTGCTGCTACGGTCGACGTTGTTGCTGATGCTATGGTCCTTAATAAGGTGTCCACTATTGAGGCGTCAGTCGCCAAGGTGTAGTGAAAGCAGATCCCCTCCAGAAGCCATGATATCCTGGCATATGTCTGGCTGGTGTTTGATGCTACTGTGCTCCAGAAAAAACCTGCCCTACTGGTCTCATTGGAGTCCTGGTCTGACCCCCGTTGATAAGATCCTCCTTTTCTATGAGGGTCTTCTGGATGGCATCATGAAAGGTTTGAGGCATCAAAATCCTGACCCTTTCACGTATGTTGCTGTTAAGGCCAAACAACAACCTGTTGACCTTAAGTTTCTCAGTATTAAGGTGCAGAGAATACCAGAAAAGCTCCATAAAATGGGCCTCGTACTCGGGCACTGTACGATCACCCTGTCGTAAGGCATTGAACTCATTGAGCTGATGCTCAATCAATTCCTCTGAAAGGTACCTCTCTCGGAACCATTCCTTGAAAAGTTCCCATGACACGTCTTCGATGGCCACGCTTAGCTGCGGTAGGAGTGTCTTCCACCATAGAAGAGTTCTCCCCTTTAGTTGAAAGACTGGCATGAAAACCTTCATGTTGGAGGTATAATCGTGAAGTGCAAAGCACATCGCCATATTCTCCAACCATGCCTCGACAGTTGTACCGTCCAGGGCACCAAAGAACTCGGGAAATTTGACCTTCTCGAGTTCACTGTGAACGCTACCAGTACCAACTGGAGTGCACGACGGAACCTCAGGGGGTGCTGGCGCCCTGGCCTCATTTCTGTCCAAACAGTTGATCAGTACTTTAGACATGCGCTGAAAAGATCTCATCGTTCTGACCACATCACCAACTGCTATTTGCTCCTATCCGACAACCTTCTCGTCTACCTGGGGTTTAGATCCCTAGGGCGTGGATTCTACTGGAGGCATCGCGCCTCGTCCCCTAGCACCTCGTTGTCTGTCTCCACGACATCCTCTAGCCATGATTACCTACACAAATACAAGTCAACTGAATTAGTAACCTTATAATCAAATCATACTGAGTCAACACCAGGTTTTCTTCCACTCCATGCCTCATACAGAGTCATATTTTGCACAATTCTTGTTGGATATCTATTAATAAAATAAATAGATGTAGCTACAAATTTAACCCAAAAAATATTTGGAAGACATTTACCTTTCAACATACTCCTATCCATCTCAACTATTGTCTGATTCTTTCATTTGACCACACCATTTTGTTGGGGAGTATAACTGGCAGTCAATTTTCTATATATGTCATTCTTTTTGCAATGATCATAAAAATCATTAGAAGTAAATTCTCCCCCTCTATCTGTGCATAACATCTTTAAAACATAACCACTTTTCTTTTCAACAACAACTTTGAATTGTTGAAAAATAATAAGAGTATCAAATTTCTCTTTAATAAAATACACCCATGTTCTTCTACTGAAATGATCCACAAAAATAATAAAATACTTATTTTTGTTGAGTGACAAGGTTTACATTGGACCACATATATCTGCATGTACTAGATCTAATGGTTTTGTTGCTCTCCAAGATTTTCCTACTGGAAATGAGTCTCTATGATGCTTACCCAAAATGCATCCTTCACAAACTTGATCAACACAATCAATAAGAGACAATACTTTATAGAGACACAAACACACAATCAAAAGAAAAAAACTAAATTTATTACCCAAAACACTTTACACACACACACACACACACACAACTAAATGGAAAATACAAAATTTCAAAAAAAAAATAGAAAAACTTAAAATTACCGAAAGTAAAAACATAATATATATATATATATATATATATAATTTTATAAAAAAATAAAAAAAAAACAAATAAAAAAATATATAGTTTATTTATAGTATAAACTACATATATTATATATAAATTATATAGTTTATATATAATATATATAGTTTATATATAAACCATATATAATATCTTAATGGACGTTAATCATCATCATATAATATAAACCATATATATTATATATAATATAAACTATATAATTTATATATAGTTTATATTATATATAAACTATATTATATATAAACTATATATAATATGTAGTTTATATTATATATAAACTACACATTATATATATAGTTTATATTATATACAAACAATATACTGTTTGGCCCATTCACTTGTCATACAAGTTTCAGGTCATTCCGCGACTAGTTATTTATCAGGGTCTATCATCCAAGGCTCATTTGGCTAAGAGTGAGTTGACGAATGAACTTTTTATAGTGTGTGGTAAACTTGAGACAATGAAGCATATTTTGGACTGTCATTTTGCTAGGGACTGCTTTTATTTTATTTTATTTTAAATTTTTTTATAAAAGTTTATGATTCAATTTTGTCTTTCTTTAAACTTTTTAATATAATGTTTTAGTTTAGGGTTTTTACAATTTTTATTTTTTTTGAATTTTAGATTTTGTTTAAATATATTTTTTAATTTTTTTTTATTTTATGTTTCAAGGTTTTTTTTTTTTAAGTAAAAAAGGGATAGTACCTGCTATATTAAGTTGACAGAAAAACATAGACAAAAATACACAGAAATATTGTCGTCCTGAGCCACCAAAAATGTTGTCATTTTACCGGAAACCAACATAGTTTGGGGTGAAATATGTCTAGGAAGATAGGCTAAAAACTGTTTTGCCGTCTGTCCTACCCGAAGGAAACCAGGACAAATGGCCATAGTTCGAGTTAACATTGAGAAACAACATGATGAAAAAACAAATTAGCAAAGGAAAACTCAGATACCCGGTGACCTGTCGCAATTTCCTTTCTCACACGTGGATCTGGCTGGGATGGCAAATGACTGTGCACACATTGGAAATTTATGCTTTGATGGAGCATTGGAGTATGCGTCAAGGAGCAGGTCCAAACGTTGTCCCATGAGGAGGGATCTGTGCTTCTGGTCTGCCATGTGGCCTTGGAGTTCGAACACGAGAGTTAGATTCTCTGCACGGAGGAGTGGACCATGCAAATCATTGTTTATTGCCTCACCGAAGGTTTCATTCCCCACTTCCATGTTCATCCCTACTCTAGCCTCGTCCATGTTCATCCCTTCTCTGGCCTCATCCACATTCATCTCTACACAGGAACGTTTCCGAGCCTCATCATCACTCATTACCTTCTCAGCATGGTAGGTGGGGTTGTAGTCACCTGGCCACGGTATTTCTTCTACATAAAAAATTGGGAATTCTTTTGTAGGCTCTCCCTTCAAACCACTTCTAGCCTGTGTTTCAGGCTCAATAGCCTGAGGTTCCAGGGTGGTCACGAAATCCTCCGGGCACAATGTTTCTTCAACATAATAGGTTGGGAACTCGTTCGCATCTCCTCCCTTTAGACAGATTCCAGTCTCAATTGCAAGGGTGTGCGTACTACGCTCTATCACAGGCTCAGCTATAGTGGCATGGAGTGCCAGGCGGTCGACTCTTGCTCTCTGCCGAAGGATGGAAGTCGTCATTGACAGAGCACGCTCAAGGTTCTGTCTTCTTTTTTGTTGCTCTTTGTGGGTGTACCAGGATGAGCCTCGATGAGGCTTGCCTCGCTTCCTTGTCATTGCAGATGAGGGGTGAATGGAGATACAGAGGAAACTGCACCAGAGCTCCCAACCGGTGGGGAGGTCCAAAATGAAAATGAACCAGCTCTATCCAGGCGCTCCAACTTTCAAGTTTTCATATGACGACATCGTATGGCTCCCTCTTATCTCTGTCATATTGAATGCTGGTCGTGCTAGTGCGTTCAAGCGAGGGAGAAGTCTCACCTCCGTATATTTGTTGTAATGGCCTGCTATAATCGTAATTATTGAAGGAATGGGGAGTGGCCTAGAACATTTAAGCTGTGGCTTGATGCTGAGCCATGTGGCAAGGCATTGCCGCGTGTCACCCCATCTGGGGTTTTATGTTTCAAGGGTTATTTTGGTTATTAATTTTTAAAAATATGTATATATATTTTTAGATTATTGTTTTTTGGAAATTTTAAATTTTTTTCTTTTTTTTTTTCGACCATTTTTTTAAT
>ML778724.1:1548565-1562154 GCA_009831015.1 Picea engelmannii | reverse complement strand
TTTTTTTGAATGTGTTTTTTGCTTCATTTAAAAAAAAAGTGAAGATTTTTTCCTTTCTATTTATTTATTTTTCAATGTAAGTTTAAGAAGAAAAAATATGTTACTAAATAAATTTTTAAGTGACCATTTTGTATCCAATTTTGGGTTTATTTTTTTTTTCATAGGGATCTATTGTCAAAACCATAGTTTCAATTAGGTTGAAATGACCCATAATTTTAACGTTTAGAAAAAACTTTTTGCTTTAGTTATCGTCACTTTTTTATTTAGGTGTTAATTTTAAGGTTTTTCTAAGCTATTGTATGAGTTTTGAAGGTCATGCTTGAAAAATGTTGTAATTTTGACCCTGTTTGAAAAAATGGTGCTACCAGTAGCACCACTTTTTGATTCGGGGTTGATTTTCATGTTTTTTATGCAAAAATATGAGTTTTTTGGGCTAGAGTTCTCATTTTGAAGTTACAGTTCTCGTTAAGTTGGTAATATTGTTCACATATTGTTGCATGAAAACAAAAAAAGAGTTATTTTTTTTATTTTCTCTTAATTGATCTCTTTGGACTTGGGTCAAGCCAACAATAGATTGATCATACGTTGGTTATGTATAATCATTTTCCACCAAATCCCACAATTCTTGTGAAATAAACAAGGTTTTCATTTTAATGCTCCAAAAGCCATAATTCTCACCTTTAAAGATTGATATTTGAGGCTAGGAAATATTAAGACCATTGTTGTTGTTGGCCATTTCTTTAAAATTTCTAGCACTCCTGCCAATAGGTTCAATATCAAATATCTTCACAAGCTTCACAAATAAATTTATTCTTTCCCACTACTATAACCTGCTCTGATACCAAATGTAGAATTATGAGGAGACAATTACAGCTGGAAAACACAATAAACAATACAAAGATTGAAAAAATACATCAAAGATATCAGTGCTTGAGATTCTTTCTTCTCATTCCTTCTCAATTTCTCATATATTTATTGGACAACTAATACATTCATATATAACCTTCATATTTCTACAAATATGGAAATTTCTACAAATCATTTGCAACTAATTATGATAATCTCAGACTAATTTTGAATAAACCTAAATTATGTTGCAAATAATATAATCAAATTTAGATGACACTATTATAGTCTGCTAGCAGTTACACAATACAAATTAAGCATTATCTTCAATATCCCTAATGTCTTTGACGCGGCTCTTGGGGACTTATTCCGCAAGTTGTCAGCTAAAGCAACATATGGATCTTCATGGAATCGATATGATTCTATAACAACTAATGACTCCTTATTTCCAAATATTTATGCTCTGGTCCATTGCATGAGAGATATAACTACTGACGACTGCACAACATGTCTATAAAAAAAACCAACAATATTTCAACATCTTATCTTGGAAATCAAGGAGTTCAGGGTGTGATGGGAAGATGCATAGTTAGTTATGAAACATATAGGTTCTTTAATTTGACTCATCTTCCACCACCCCCTCCTAAAGCACCAACTAATACACCAGTGGTCACACCATCAAGTAATAGTACACATTTAAATAAAAACCCCACAATTCTGGGTGTTGTCGGAGGTAGCTTGTTTCTGGCGTTATTGGTATGTCTGTTTGCAACTCGAACAAAATTGAAGTTTGCCATATTTCAGAGGGGATACAAAGGTATTTAATATGATCACATGACCTGGTTTTCCATGCATTATTTCTAACTATAATGGGCCATAACATGGGAAATGTCATGTCATGTGTTGGGCCAGTTCTTTCAATTGGATTTTGACTAGCACTTACCCCTCTAAATCAGGGTCTGATCATATGCACCTCTACATTTGTTCTAGAGGTGCATATGATTAGACCCTAATTTAGACGAGTATATTCTATCCCCATATTCAAGATATCGTGTACATTTAATATGATATTACATAGATCAACTCCAATTTACACATCATTCAGTTTTTGTCCCAATTATACTTTATGACTTAGCTGTGTATTTTGTGTATTTTGAATGTATAGTTCATGAGAAAGTTGAGGAAGACTGACTAGTCAGTGAGAATCGACAAATAGTGATGTTTAATATGGAAAATTTGGTAGTTTCTATGATTTTTTTTTGCAATGATAATAAGCTAGGAGAGGGAGGATTTGGCCCTGTATATAAGGAAACATCAACTAAGAAAGCTTCTACCAGTTTTTAGAAACATAAATGATAGTAATAGGTGGTCTTCTCTCACCAGAACCTTGACCATTGGATGCAAATTATTATCTTTAAAATAAATATATAGTATAATGAAAATTAATCTTAAATACTTCCCAAAATATTCAAACGAATGTTTTGCGTGATTCTCTCAAAGAACTACTCAAGATGAAAAAGAAATAGTTGTGAAGAAGCTGTCCTTAAATTCGGTAAAAGGAAAGAATGAATTTTTGAATGAAGTCAAGATTGTGGAAAAAATTAT
Source organism: Picea engelmannii (assembly GCA_009831015.1). NCBI lineage: Eukaryota > Viridiplantae > Streptophyta > Pinopsida > Pinales > Pinaceae > Picea > Picea engelmannii. The sequence goes on along the minus strand of ML778724.1, from coordinate 1,559,703 downwards.
GTTAAGTACCTAAATAGATCTAAATATAAATCTTAAAATAAACCCACAATATCAAGAAGAATAATCAAACCATTCACCATAACATGAACACAAGATATAGAAAAAATCCTTGAGGTAGGGTAACACCATATATTAATTCTTAAGGAAGGATAAAACTCCTCAAGAAACCCTTTCTTGATACATTCACAATATTCTTCACTATGTTTCATTACATTGCTTACACTTCTTTTTATAGCTCTCTCTATCTCCTAGGAACCTTCTAGAGAGTTTTCTCACATTTATTACATCTAACTACCATAGTGGGCCCTTATTAATATAGTGGACCTAGTCCACCTTACATTGAATGACGACATTCTCATATATTAAATGACTTCCACTAATAATACATAACCACATTCGCATTGGGTACCTCCCTAGGTATACTACATTCCATCCCCCTTCACATATTTCACTCTTGAAACATGAGAAGAAACCATACAATAAGACTGACTAAGAAATGTATCCAACAGGTACCAAGTACGACCATCCATACATCCCAATGGAAGTCGAACATGATGTCTATCTACTTCCTTTCCAACCTGATCTTGCTCTACATCATGTCAGGGTTTCCATGGGTTTTTTTCTGTATCCTGAGCTCTTCTCGTAGTGCCAATAGTCCTCCATGCACCTCTTGATCAGTTTCCTATCTGGTGCCCTGCTGGTGCATAAATGTGTTGATGCACACGCCCTTGCCTTGATGAATGTTGTGTCTCTATATGATGTGGATGGAGATATACAACAACTTTAGGTATCTGTTCTTTTTTCTTCAAATATGCAACACTTTGTGTCTTTGAGTCAATTACCTCCTTAGCTTCCTAATTATGTCCTTCCTGTAGTTTTGCTTCATCTCCTTATGTAGACTCTGCCTCTGATTCAACTTCAGACTCATCAATAACTTCTTTGCTAGCTTCCATGGGCCCATATTTCTTACTAAGAGACACATCCTTCAATGTAATTTTCTTTTTCTTGTACCAAAGATTTAGAAACTTATTTTGCACATTAATATTAATGGTATCCATTGATTCTATCCAAGGATATCCCAAAAAAATGTCTTCATCACCCATATCTAGAGACTCAAAATATGAATGCAACACATATTTATCCATACTAAGCTTCAAATCTTTAAAAAATTTAACATTTTCACCTAAAACCTATGTACTTTGAATATTCTTTGCTGGAACTTGCAATCTATTAACCAACTAAATATTGATAAAATTTTGTTTGCAACTAGGGTTAATAGAAATAGTGACATTTTCTTTATGAATACAACCATGAACTTGTAATATATGTTTTCCACATGAAAATAAACTCTTGGTGATGTCTTTATCCTTACTCTTTGTATGAGACCACTTGTCTAAAAGTAATTTTTCAAGTGCTTCCTCAGAAAGTGACATCCACTCAGAATGGTGAAATGATTTCCACCATACGAGAGCATCACCTTTGAAACCCCAATCTACAAAGGATTTCTACCTCCCTTTCCATAATGACTTGTGAGATTGTATAAATTCTTCAATACTAGGGCCATCATCTATTCCATTAAAAATTATCATGCGCCATTTCTTGCAAAATGTCAAACACACACACACACACACACACACACACACACACATGTATATATGAATTTTTCATCCTCGTTCACTTACTTATGTGTGCGCAACACTATGTAATGTGCACACTCTTTCTTTGACAAACAAACCCCGCGCACTACTCAGGTGCGCGTAAAATCATAAATTGATGCCAACCACTCACCAACCTATATGTACATCTACATTTACAGTTGGTACCAATGACTCACCATCATATATGTACAATTTCAAGTGGGTTTCGGATTAGGGACATTACACTCCCATCCCCCTTATTTATGCAATGTCGTCAGTGCATTACATACACATGATGAAAATACTCTTCCTGCATGGCATCCTCATGCTCCCAAGTTGCATCCTTAGGACCATACCAGGTCCATTGGACCTTTATGATCTCTATGAATTGATTCCAGAGTTGTTTGATTTTCTGATCCAATATGCAAACTGGTTGCACTCGGAAATCGCCCTCTAACTCCTCCTGAATCACATTCCGATCAATAATATGATTAGCATCAAGTACATAATTTTTAAGAAATGATACATGGAAAAAATTATGAATGTATACGAATGCAAGAAATGCAAGCATATATGAAACATGACCAATCTTCTCTAGTATTTAAAATGACCCACAATAGTGTGTTTGCATCTTAGAACAATTTCTCAACTTTAGGGAACTATGTCTGGATTTTAATTTTAATAACACATAATCACCCACTTTAAATTCTCTATGGTTTATACCCTTACCTCCACATATTTTCTTCCTGTCTTGGGAAACCTTTAAATTCTACCTTATCTTCAACACCTACTCTTCCATTTCCCGGAGTAGATCTGGCCCAACTACAACCCTATTTGTTAGGTTGTCCCATCTCACTGGTGTGTTTCACTTTTTACCATACAGTGCTTCAAATGGGATCATCTTTAAATATTCTTGATACCAATTGTTGTAAGAAAACTCTACCAAGTGAAGGTAGTCTTCCCATTTTGATGGTTTATCCATCACATACATCTTGAGAATATCTTCTATCACCTGATTTACTCTCTCTGTTTTTCCATCTGACTCAAGGTGATATGATTTTCTAAAGTTCGTATTTGTCCCAAATCCCTTGAATATCCATTTCCAAAATTTCGATGTGAACTTGTGATCTCTATCAGACACAATTTATTTAGGTACACCATGCAACCTAGCAATCTCTCTCTCTCTCTCTCTCATATATATATATATATATATATATATATATATATATATATATATATATATATATATATATATATATATATAATGTTGGTTTCCTTGTGCGCTAACATCACTAGAATAAAATGGGCAACTTTAGTAATCTTGTCCACCACTACCATAATAGAATGATGTTTCTTATCAGTCCTAGGAATCTTAGTAATGAAATCCATGGCTACAACATCCCACTTTCACTTAGGAATGGGAAAAGGTTGTAGCAAACGAGCTAGATGTCTGTGCTCATCCTTGACCTTGTGACATTGAAGGCATCTAGTAATAAAATCAACAACCTCATTTTTCATGTCTAGCCAATAGTATTACGTTTTGAACACTGATATCATCTTCTGATAGCCTATATGTCCCACATAAGGAAATTTATGCATCTCTGAAAATAACATATTTTTCAACTCCTGAACATTTTTCACATAAACTTTGCGCCTAAACATGAGGATTCCATCCTCTTTTATCTCATAACCTTCCAATTTCTATTGCAACATACCTTGTTGTAATTTTGTCTTTATGTCTACATAACGTTGTTATGATTTGGAAACCTCTATAATTCTCACTCAAATCTGATTTGTACATGCTAATGGTTGTAGCATGCATTTCATGCACTCTCCTGCTGAGTACGTTAGCCACCTTATTCTCTTTACCTTCGATATGATTTATGTCAAAGTCATACTCATTGAGGAGCTATAACCACCTTCTTTGTTTGGAATTTAAACTCGGTTGTCAAAAAAAATATCTCAGACCACTATGGTATGTTCTCAGCTCAAACCTTTTACCCATGAGATAGTGCTACCACATCTTCAAGGCATGCACTATATCTTCCAATTCTAAGTCATGAGTAACATAGATCCTTTCATGTTCTTTTAACTTCTTGATTCATAACATATCATGTGCCCATTCTAACTAAGGACTCCCCCAATTCCTTTGCAAGAATCTGTACATACAATGAAGTCTTCATATGGATCAACAATATTTAGTATTGGCACACTTGTCAACAAAAAATTTAATTATTGAAAACTCCTTTCACAATTAGGAATCCACTCAAATCACACACCTTTCTTTTGAAAGGATGTAATTAGATGTGGAATTCTTGAGAGTCCTTCAATAAACCTTCTATAACATCTTGCAAGTCCCATGGAGGACCTCACCTATGCGACATTTCTTGGTGTCGGCCATTCCTCAATGTCATTTATCTTTCTTGTATCCACAACTATCTCTTCCCTTGAGATAATATGACCCAAGTAACAGATATGCCACTGGTAAAACGAGCACTTGCTCTACTTGACATACAATTGATGCTCCCTCAATACTTGTAGTGCCATACTCAAGTGTTTCTCTTACTCTTCTTTAGATTTGAGTAAATACGTATGTCATCCAAAAATACAATGGAAAACTTATCTAAGTAATTTATGAACACTCCATTCATCAAACACATGAAGACAACTAGTGCATTTGACAACCCAAATGGAACCACCGTAAAATCGTAATGTTTGTATCTTGTTCTGAAGGAAATATTACTAATTTCCTCTTCTTTAATTCTCACTTGGTGACATCTATATCTAATATCAATCTTCGAAAATATCTTTGTGCCCCTTAGTTGATAAAACAGGTCATCTATCCTTGGAAAATGATACTTGTTCTTTACTATTACTTTGTTCAACTTCCTGAAGTCGATACAAAGACTCAAAGTACCATCCTTCTTCTTCACAAAAAATACTGGCGTAATATACCCCTTCTTCAGAATCTCTTCAAGTTGCATCTGCAATTCCTTCAGCTCTAGCATAATCATCCTATAAGGAGTCTTGAATACAGGAGTTTCTCCTGACATCAGGTTTCTAGAGAAATCGATATCTATTTTTGGTGGAAACCTCAGTATCTCTTTAAATACATCATCAAATTATTTTAGTACTATGTAGTATTCAACACTTGGCACTTTATCCTTAGGTTCCTCCTCCATGTGCGCTGCAAATACCTTACAACCCTTCTTGTAGCTTTTCTTCAATTGCAAGGATGGAAATTTCCTAATAGTTACAACTCTTGTAATTCCTTGAGCCGTTCTCAAATTTCCCTGCTCATCTAGACAAGTAAATGCCTTGATGTAACAGATTAGAAAAATGTGATGCTGATCCAACTAATCCATTCCAATGAGACAATCGTACAAACCTAAAGGTATTATATTCAAGTCATTTTTTATGCGTCGTCCATTCATTTCCATTGGACATGCCTTAACCACATCTGTAATTTTCCTTTTCATCCTTGTAGCTAATTGCACCAACCAAGGTTTTCCAAGATTACTTCTCGGTAGTTGTAATATTTCTACCATCTTAGGATCTAGATAACTATGAATAACTCCTGAATAAATTAAAAATAACAATGGTTTGGTCATTAATATTACCTTCCACTTCAATCATGTGTGACTGAAACTCATCTTGCTTGTTATCATGGGCTACGTAAATCCTAGGTATATTTCTGCCAATGTCTTCAAGTGTCACAACTTGCTGTACACTATGCACATTCCTCTCTTTTTCACCTCTCTGAGGGAAATCTATGTACATATGATCTCTGCCACAACCCCAACATTGAATAGGTTGTTTCTTTGGTCTTTTCCCCATTGCCTTAGTCATTCTAGGCTCCTTGGGAGTTGGTTGTCCTTGCGTATTATTAATGAAAAATGGTGGCTTACTCCCCTTCTTCCTCTGTTCCACCTTGATTTTCATCTTGTCTTCTCAAGACTTTTGGAAAGTCGGTCTTCCCCTTTATTGATCATAAATACATTTAGCATGCCTTATGGTTTCCTCCAATGTCTTGGGATCGTCATATTGTATCTTGGCATTGATAAATGATGGCACTCAGGTACCACTGAATTTTAACTTTCTCATCCTTAATAAAAGGAACATATTTCAGTAGCTTTCAGAATCTTCTTTCATTATACTCGTCAATGGTCATGCTTCCAATATTGAGTTTAAAGAAATCCTTCATTTTCTTGTCATAGTACCTCTTGGTTAAGTATTTCTTTTCAAAATACCTCTTGAACTCCCTCCAAGTAACCTTGTTCTCGTAAAGGTGTTACACTTGCACAAACTGATCCCACCACATTGATGATTTTCCTTTTAGCTGATAGATGGAAAGTCTCCCTTTTGCTTGTACAGAGTAATTATGCAGCTGGAATTACTTCCTCATACCCAACAACCAGGTCTTCGCATCTTCATCCTTCTTGTGCTCACTGTCAAAGGTAGGAAGATTGATCTTATTATGTTCTCCATGTAGCTTGTCCACCCCAGATATTGATATTATTCTTTCTGACATGAGATGGAATTGGGATACTGCTAACTTTCCTAAATGAATTCTTTGGTGAGTGGTGATGTTTACTATCAACACTTCTTGTTTCTCTTCTTACTCCATGAGACTTGTGACTCCTTAAATTATTGGAATCTATCTCTTTATCCATTTTATTTTCTATTCTATCCAATCTTTGCATCAATTTGATATTGAAGCCATCTTGTTTCTCCTTGGATTTCGTAAGCCTTTCATTATCAACTTTATAGCTCTGGACATAGTTTTGTAGTCCCTTTATGGTTTCTACCAAGTTTATGCGCTCCTCCTTAGATTTTGTACTATCAATACCCATACCAATATATAGACCCCCAAATTCATCACTAGGGATGTAATTTATTTGTGCATCTTCCATACCTTTAAATCTCTGCGTTGATTCTGTCGTGATCTAATCGCTACTAATTATGAAAAATGTTTTGGAAACAAGATTTGTTAGATGATTTCATGCAACAACTACATGAAACTCTACACCATTTTTTTAGAATCCTTTCTTTAGACTCCTTGTATGATTTTAACATCCAAATTCTAGTGTGCACACCTGCACATCAATATTTTCTGCACACCACAACTTTGCACTATGAACCAGTATTTTCCGTGCACAATAATTTTGCACTGTGTGACACCTATAATCAACGCGTGCTAAAATTTCATAGTGATCTCTATCCCATACAAGTCCAGTGTTGAACCAATAACTATGATACCAGAATGTGACGTCCCTTGCCACCCAGACTAGTCCACGCCACACAATCTCTCCCAATATTGCTCTGATACCACAATGTAATATCCCCAACAACCTAGAATGATCCAGGTCACACAATCTTCAACTTCTGTCACTCTGATACCAATTTGTAATGTCTCTCATTACCAACATTGACCGATATATCTGATACCTCAATATAACATACCCAATTTCCTACTGAGCAACACTACTTCAAAACCTAGTGTGCATATTCCACTCTATAACATTGATATGAACATATTGCACTCTATAACATTGATGTGTGCATAACTAGTTGAAGTAACGAGCATGACCCCAAGTTGCTCATACCACAAAAAATATCCTCGTAAAACACAACTTATAACAATGGAAGTAATACAATATAATTGCATGCACAACCATTCTAGCGTTGTAAACATACTTTTGTTCTCCTTGTGCACATAGGCTGCTTCTTGCACACTCCACAATTCCAAACTATTGAGTGCACAAGGTATTCCCCATGCATCTGGCCATTCTATCCTCCCTTAAAGTCCCATTACTATTAATATAAATTTAACCTTACAGTACTAACTGATAATAACAATCATAAACAACATATACGTCTACATTACTGAATATAAACACCACACTTACGTGCACAGACATCATTATACAAAATAAAAAACAACTACTTATATGCAACATCATAGAAGAAATAAACATAGCCGACATACTTAAATAACACACAATAAATTAGACAGGCACATACAAAACAATTATCTTTTATGAAAGGTCAACAACTATGCGCATAACTCAGACATTCCTCCCAACCATAGACTTTGTTGCTCATAATATTTCAACACCAGGTCACCCCCGAGCTGGGGCTTAAACTCCACTAGGGAAAAGGAAATTCCTAAAGCCAGTCTAAGGTCTAATAAACAACGAAATTGCTCATTCCAAAGTGCCAACTGCTGCAATTAGCCTATAGTCCCTCATGTTGGACGATTGTTTTGGACAAGTAGTTGTCATTGATGTCAACCCTTGGAGATTGATGTCAACCCTTGGAGAAGTTTGGAAGACCCAGAGATGTGATAGAGTCAACCCTTGGAGAAGTATGCAAGCTCTAGATATGTTGATCTGGACAGTTGGTTTTCATTTGTATGGTCGCTATTGTCGGTAAGTTGATTGATGTCATCCCTAGAAGATGTCCGAGAGATGAGTGTAATTGACGAAGTCTACAAGAAGCCATGAAGGTGTGGTTGTGGAACCCAAAGTTGTTTGAGGAATATGAACGTGAAGGACAACGTAAATTCATGTAACATACTCATGGATGGATAGTTCTCATCATGTCATTTCCAACAATAGGTGGTACACCACGTGGTTCCTCATGGTTGAGGAGTTATGGCCTCATGAAGTTGGAAGTGCCAAAGAATGGTTAAGAATACCTAAACAATTACAAAGTCATTAATTAAGGGAAAAGTGGTTGTAACAAGAAAGTATATGTTGACCCTAAAATTAAGAAAAAGGGTAAAATAGTTGTGACCCTAAAATGAGGAAAAAGGGTAAAACAGTGATGACCCTAAAATTAGGAAAAAGGGTAAAACAATTATGACCCTAAAATTAGGAAAACCGGTAAAAAAATTATGACCCTAAAATTAGGAAAAAGGGTAAAACAATTATTACCCTAAAATTAGGAAAAAGGGTAAAATAGTTAAAGGGTAAAACATTTGTAACTAGAAATTAATTGAGGGTAAAGTGGTTACAACAAAAAATTAAGGGTAAAATGGTTGAAAAGAAGTTACATGGAAGAGTATAAATCCACATCAAGAGTCTCTCATTCTTACACACAAGTTCATTGAATATATGTCTAGTGAACACTTGATCTATTGGCGAATATGAGGTAGCAACGATGCTTGTTCCTGGTTTGTCTGAGATATGATGTAGTAAGGTTGCTACAAGATTAAAGGTATGTTTGTATGCATATTTTGAGGTTATATCTTAGTTATGTTATGGTACATGCTTGAGGTATGTCATGGTGATGTTGTTACATGTTGAGGTATATTTTGGTGATTTTATGGTGTATGGTTTATGGTATATATTTTGGTATATGGTTGAGGCATATCATGATTGATATGGCATATGTTTGAGGTATATAGCTTATGGATGTTGGAAGATGTTTGGTACATGGTTTATATGCATATCTTGATGAGGTTATGTTACATGCTTGGTGATGTTAGTACATGATGAGACACATCTTGGTGATGTTGGGTTCTTGGTTGAGATATGTTCTTGGTGATTCATGTGACTGGATCTGGTTTTTTTGATGTTGAGTATCAGTGGTAGTGACAGGTTGATAAGACAATGGCAATGAAAGTGACAGTGACAGGTTGATGGTTCAGTATCAGTGAAAGTGATAGGTTGACAGTGGTGGTGATTGTGGTAGTGACAAGTTGGTCTACATTTATATTTCAGGGTGGTAGGATGGGGAAAGGAAAGGGGGTTGTATCCTCCTGCTGGTTGGTGCCAGAGAATTAGGGAGTTGGAGCTTCCTTCAGGTTGGATCCTATAAACCAGGGGGTTGGAGCCTCCTTCCAGTTGTAGTTGGTAAATCAAGGAGTTGTAGCTGCCTTTAGGTTGGATCATATAAATAGGGGGTTGGGACCTCATTCTAGTTGGAGCTGGAGAATTTGGAAGTTGGTGTGTCCTATGAATATAATATTGACATATAAGAAAAGAATTATGTGGTTTTCTCCCATTTGGGTTTCCATGTAAATTCTGGTGTACTGTGTTTCTGTGATTGCTTACTGTGCACTATTGATTTATACTACTGATATATTGGATGCTAATGATAAATTGTTGAACACTGTTAATAAAGTTAAATATTATATATTGTGGATAAAAGTGGTATAAAGTTCTCATACTAATTCACCCCCCCTCTCAGTATTCCAACACCTCATTCCCACATTCTTGTCCCACCCCAAGAAGTGTGCCCTTTATCTTCTCAATAGTCCTTTGGCTTCCCCACTTCCCTTTCGGGGCTTCAACAATAGGTTGGACATGAAGTCTCAGAGAACTGCAACTAATTCCCAACACACTATGGAACAATTCCCAACAAAAATATCACCTGGAGAGAATGCTCATGGGCTTGAAAACCCACCTCTTTGATAAAAAACTCTCACCTGGAGAGAATTCCCATGGGCTTGACAATCCTCCTCTTCTAAAACAAAACTCTCACCTGGAGAGAATTCCCATGGGCTTGACAATCCTCCTCTTCTAAAACAAAACTCTCACTTGGAGAGAATGCTAATGGGCCTGACAACCCGCCTCTTTGTCAACAACTAGATGACCCAAACATAGGGTTATTCAATGACAGTCAATTACTACAAGACCTGATTCCTTCATAGAGGAAAGTTCCTCTCCATATGACAGAATGAGGCAATAATAATTCCCCAATTCTCCCAAAGTACACTAAGTCCAACAATATATATTGCATACCTTAAACTTGACACTTGTTGATCCATTGGATCTTTTAATGACTTATGGTTGAGTTTTAATTTTGCATGCATTAATTAACCATTTGAGAAAACTTAGTGAATAATGAGGAAAGAAGAGGATTTATAATAGCCATATACATATGTGCAATTCTGAAATGAAATAAAATACAACAAACCATAATATGCATATTGATAACGGAGTTCGGCACAACTTTGCCTATGTCTCCGGGCCTTTTCTCTGTGGGGGAGGCTTATTTATTTCTACTCAAAAGCTCAAAAGTACATCACTTCAATGCCAAATGGATACAAGACTGATCTGGTCATTTTCTTCCAGATCTCTAGAACCATGCAAAGAAAACAGCACACAAAACGGACGTCCGGAGCTCCCAGAAATGGTCCGACAACGTCTCCTCCTCAAAAGCTTCTCTGCGTCAAAATGGCTTTAGCTTGGCTTCTCCTCAGCATAATTATGATCTAATACCACTTGATCCGTTGGATCTTTTAATGACTTATGGTTGAGTTTTAATTTTTCATGCCTTAATTAACCATTTGAGAAAACTTAGTGAATGCAAGTCGTCTCCAAAGAAAAGTGAAGATCAACATGGAAGATATAATGGTCATGTTTTTATTAATTCTCCTTTTGATTATAACAAGCATAATCAAGTAAACCGGAACTTGTGGAATCTTTATCCATGTACTTGTTGTCATTCACCTAAGCATTGTGTTGCCAAGTGTTGGAAGAGACAAACTTT
>ML778724.1:1501514-1547923 GCA_009831015.1 Picea engelmannii | reverse complement strand
TTTTTCGAATGCACCAAAACCAACTTGATGAGAATGAGGAAAATTTGATGAGGAACCTTCACTGCATACCTCAGATGTGTTTTTTGAAACAGATGTAGAAGGCACTTCCTTCAATCCTTCTTTTCCTTTGTTGTTCTTTGAAGATTTCACTTGAACCGTGCTCTTTCATTCCAAGTAGTCTTCATACAACACCTTCACCATCTCGACCATGGAAAACACCGAATCTCTGAACTCCTTCTCATTTTGAGAAAGTTCTCCTATATATGCCATTTTCTTCCTTGAGATGAGCTCTTCCCTGGTTAACATGCAAAAATCAAATCCAAACGTCAACTAGATCTGATACCACTTTCATTTTTGAGCATTTTTCAAGCCCTGTCAGGCTTCTGGATCTGATTTCAGATCACTTGTCACCTTTAGAATTTAGATTTTAGCCACTTGGTGACTCGTTCCCATCTCACAGAAACATAGGATAAATAATTATCCATAAATTACTCTTTTTAGAAATATCAATAAAATGTCACCTTGGACTTAAGCCCCCTTATCTTATCCCCTTTCCTAAATGCTAGCCTCCTTTTCCATTTTTCAGTGGAGTTTATCCCCTTGTCTCATTTTTCGTTTGAGTTTGTCTGCACACAATGATGTAATTTTATTAATAACTTGAGCGTGATTACATTTACAAGAAAATGCACATTGGTCTATTTTCTTCCCAACTCACCATCCCGATAATCACATAGGATCTCCGGCCTCAAATATATACACATACACACATATATATTTATATATGACTTGGTCATCCTCACACACTTACTTAGGTGCACACAACATTATGGAATGTGCACACTATTTCTTTGACAAACAAGCCCCCTTATCTTAGCCCCTTTCCTAAATGCTAGCCCCCTTTTCCCTTTTTTGGTGGAGTTTATCCCCCTGTCTCATTTTCATTTGAGTCTGTTTGCGTGCAACGATGTAATTTTATTAATAAATTGAGTATGATTACATTTACAATAAAATGCACACTGGTATATTTTCTTCCCAGATCACCATCCCGATAATCACATAGGATCTTCGGCCTCAAGTACATACACATACACACATATATATGTATATATGACTTGGTCATCCTCACACACTTACTCAGGTGCACACAACACTATGGAATTTTCACACTCTTTCTTTGACAAACAAACCCCGTGCACTACTCAGGTGCGCACAAATTCACAACTTGATGCCAACAACTCACCAACCTATATGTACATTTACATTTACAGTTGGTACCAACAACTCACTAGCCTATAGGTACAATTACAAATGGGTTTCATATTAGGGACATTACAAGGAACAAGGTTGAATGGCCTAACACCTCGTTGTGTTCTCACCTTTCTCATTGACCAGTTCATGCAAATTGACCTGCAATTTTCTTCCATTTTCACGAGCACTGCCAAAACCACTGGGGTTTGATGAAAATTAGAAGAAGGGGTACCTACATGATATAATAGAATTAATGCATGAAACCCTCTATGCACATGACCCCAACAGAGGGCGAGGACCTTGAAAGGAACATAAGCATAAATTATCAACACAAATTTTGCACAAATTCTACTAAGAGTGGTACTATGGATGGTGCAAACACACAAACCCCTCCCTCCCAAAATATGCCTTTACGTTCCACCCCATCCTAGAAAGTTTCCTAACCACACTCAAATGCCTAATCACTGTTAGAAAATTGAACCATACCATATTTAGAAGAAGGAAAGATAACTTACAAGAGATATAAGGCCATTAGTTGCATGCCCAAAAAGACAAATGTAAGATGAAAGAGTAGGTCTGTTTGCAGGACATGTTCATGTTAGGGTTTATATGATGATAGGTAGGTTTCCAACATGGTGAACATATTTAGCATGCACGCTGGAAGATCTACATGTGTTGCATGTGACTTTGCAACACATGGGCTCGACAGATTTGACGGTCCATATCTACTCCCCTCCAATCCAATGAATTTTATCCTTCTTTGGAGTCTTCCTCTTGGGATTTGTTAGCACTAGAATTCACACCTAGACTGTTGTAGGTGGAAGCCTAGTACCCATCAGAATATAAATGGATTAAATGGTTTGAGTAGGTGGATCAACAAGACTAGGAAAGAAAGGGAGAGGGCAAAAAAATGTTTGTAGAGGCATTCCATTGGGCATGGATTCATAACATCCTACAGATCAAAGGAAATCAAACTATATATCATAAAAAGAGATATATAATAATGAGTAGAAGCATGTTGAATATGAAAAAATGAAGAACATCCATTGTACAAAAATTATTTTTGCAAACAGATAAAGATTGCTTAAACAATGAACAATGATTTAATGGGCAAGCTACAACAGATCCTCCGTTGTTCATGAATCCATCAATCAATGGAAACTATGATCCTAATAACCTGAAATATATTCAAGAAATAAGATGAAAAATAAATTGGAAAACAAAGAAGACAATATTATAACAACTCTCATGAATCTTTGATGGTAGAAAATGTCATTACAAATAGACCCTCAGGCTTACAAATGAGCAACTAAAACTGCTCCTCCAATTCTCTCCTCTCTTGGATCATGAATCCAACCCTTTTCTCATAAAAAAACCCTTTCATTTATAGTGAATAATATATATCTACCCTAAGTAGGTAAAAAACAAGGAGTTACATAGGATCCTCCTCCATTTAGGAGTCTTACAAAAGATTCCAACAAAAGCCTAATAAATTCCTATTTTTTGGGGATTTTGTCTATGATAATAAATGCATTTTGAAATAGGTCATCCTGATTGATATGGATATGTAACACATGACCCTCATTCTGAATTAAATCCTAGAAGACCATTCAAACCTTACTTGATAGGTGGAAACCTCCAAACAAGGTGAATATCCAACAACTATGCAAAACAAAGAGTTTGGAGTGCCAATTTGCAACGCACTGGTGTTTAATTATATCTCTCGAACTACAAACTGGGTTAGTCTAAAATTTGGTAAAAAATTCAATGTCATAATCATTCTCCTCCTCAAACAATTTTCGAAAACCCCACATCACCGATTTGGAGTTATGATCAAATTATTAGAAGTAGCTGCTACATGAAATGAGTTTGCAGCCCCCCCGTCTGCCAGTTTGCAATGCCAAAAGGAAAAAAAACATCCAAAACCACTTTCTAGATCTTCAGACAGGATGAAAAACCCCATGGAGTACTTGATGGTCCTAAGGCTTCTATGGATGTTGATAATTCTGAATGTGAGTGCCTGCAACCTATCCAAACTACAACGCTCCTCCTTAACTACTTCACAGTGCCAACTCAACTATAACTTGCACACTTCGAGGAGGCTGTTATTTGATGGTATGAAATAATCCCTAGAGAAATGGTTAAATTGTAGGCTCTTAAAACCATACTTTCCTCCTTGACATGATCAATCTTATGTGTTAACATCTGGCTCCATAGGGGATGGCAAGCTCCTTGTGAGCTGCCAAGAACATGCAGTTCCAATGCCTTATCCATTCCATCTCTGTCCACAAAACCTATATGCCCGAGATCACCTCCGCTCCTTATTGAAATCTGAGAACATTCTCACACTGAAAAAAAAAACCATTGCAAACCAAATTCAAACTGAAGGTTGCATTTAAACTGAAAACCAAATGCTTGCATGGCAAACTTATTTATATACATTCCTACTCCTAACTGCTGAAAAACTGAACTTTCAAATATATACAAATTTCCTCAGTAACCATACAAATAACTTTATGACTGAATGATCTTCATCCTCATCTCGGCAACTGAGCACTAAGTAACAATAGAGACATAATTACAACTACACATACTTCCTTGAAAATCATACTTACAATCCAAGAACTTTGTTCTTATGATGACAACAACTGAAAATCTATTGCTACAAAACATATCCATATACATAGAAACAAGATCTTGAAATCTGTACAAAACTTGTTGTGTCTCATCAATGAATTCCTCCTTGGTTGATTCAAGCATGGTCTGGCTTGAAAAATATTGCAATATATTTCCACTCTTTTCACCAATTTCTAGTCAATATGGGTGAATATGAAATGGGATCACAAGATCTATAGCTAGGACTAGCTCATTTTTACATTTGTAATAATCAAAATGAAAATGAAAGTTGTCAACAAGTAGTGTATCAGAGACATATCTATCTGCTTCTAGTCCATCTTCTTGTGAAGGAATATCATAATGAAGATAATTCAAAACCTCTTGATCATCATGAAAAGTACTTTCTTCTATGGAAAATTCTTCATCACAAGTATTCTTTCCATGGCAAGAAAAGTCTTTACAAAGTAAAGAAAACTCATCATAACATTTTTCATAAAGATGGTCAGCAGGAAAATACTCCTTACAAAAAAAAATTAAAAGCAGCATGAAAACATGTCAAAGAGTTGATATTAGAAACTGGAAGAGTTTGACACTAGTCACGAGCTATTCCCTCTAATGAGTACCTAAAAATCTTGATCTGAACATGCTCATGAACGATCTGAAATATATGAATAAAATCATGTAAATCTAGAAATTGTTCCGCTGGTACTTCCCAATATTCTCCTCTAAATATGGGAAGGCAACCTTCCCATTCATCTCTACTAGGCATTGGATTTGGAAAACTGACTATCTTTGAAAAATCAAAGAAACAATACCTCTGAGCTAGGATATTTTCCATTTCAAAACAATGGATTTGAAAATATAAGAAGTCTAAAAGTTTCTAGCTTCAGTTCACCATCCAAAGCTAGATCTAATCATCATAGTTCACCCAGGGAAGGTGTCTTCATTGTCATCCCTGACAACGGTGCAAAAAATGTTAGCACTAGTAGTCACACCTAGACTATTGTAGGTGTAAGCCTAGTACCCATCAAAATCTAAATGGATTAAATGGTTTGAGTAGGTGGATCAACAAGACTAGGAAAGAAAGGGAGAGGGAAACAAAATTTCTATAGAGGCATTCCATTGGGCATGGAGTCATAAAATCCTACAGATCAAAGGAGATCAAACTGTATATTAGACAAAGAGATATATAATGATGAGTAGAATCATGGTGAATATGAAAAAAGGAAGGACATGCATTGTACAAAAATCATTTTTGCAAACAGATAAAGATTGCTTAAACAATGAACAATGATTTAATGGGCAAGCTACAATAGATCCTCTATTGTTCATGAATCCATCAATCAATGGAATATATGATCCTCAAAACCTGCAATATATTCAAGCAAGAATATGAAAAATAAATGGGAAAGCAAAGAATACAATCTGATAACAACTCTCATGAATCTTTAATGAAAGAAAATGTCATTACAAACAGGCCCTCAGGCTTACAAAGGAGCAACTAAAACTGCTCCTCCAACTCTCTCCTCTCTTGGATCATGAATCCAACCATTTTCTCAGCAAAAACCTTTTCATTTATAGTGAATAATATCTATCTAACCTAAGTAGGTCGAAAACAAGGAGTTACATAGGATCCTCCTCCATTTAGGAGTCTTGTTACAAAATATTCCAACAAAAGCCTAACAAATTCCTATTTTTTGGGGGATTTTGTCTATGATGATAAATTCCTTTTGAAACAGGTCATCCTGATTGATATGGAGATGAAACACATGTCCCTCATGTCCAAATAACTCCTAGGGTACCATTCAAACTTTAATTGACAGGTGGAAACCTCCAAACAAGGTGAATATCGAACAACTATGCAAAACAGAGAGTTTGCAGTGCCAGTTTGTAGCGCACTGGCATTTTAATTATATCTCTCAAATTACAAACTGGGTTAGGCTGCAATTTGGTCAGCAAGTCAATTCCATTATCATTCTCCTCCACAAAAAATTTCAAAAAAACCTACATCACCTTTTTGGAGTTATGATCAAATTATTAGAAGCAACTGCTACAGGAAATGAGTTCGCAGTGCCCCTGTCTTCCAATTCACAATGCCAAAAGGAAAAAACATACAAAACCACTTTCTAGACCTTCAAAAAGGATGAAAAACCTCATGGAGTACCTGATGGTTCTGAGGTTGTTGTGGATGTTGATAATTCCGAACATGAGTGCATGCAACCTATCCAAGATACAACACTCCTCCTTAACTAGTTTGCAGTGCTAGTTTGCAACACCAACTCAAATATAACTTGCACACTTGGAGGATGATATTAGTTGATGGTATGAAATAATCCATGGAGAAATGGTTAAATTGTAGGCTCTAAAAACCATAAATCCTCCTTGACATGATCAATCTTTTGTGTTAACAGGATTTACCATCGGGTTGTCATGCCACCGCACTTCACGGTTTTTTCCGCAACTCGTAGGTATTAAGGCCTCGTGTCTTAGGGCTCAACCCTTATCCACACCACATGATTTATTTGCAACCAATGATCATTAGAACACACAAACTTAACTTCCCATAGATTCTTTTGACGATTTTGATCCTATGAAACTCTCTATGAGACTAATCCCAGCAGCCTTCCTGACCATTGATCCCAATGAACGGTTAGGATCAAATCTCACTGTCCAATGAATGGTCAATATTGACTCTTGACACTTAGGTGATTTTTTCTCAATTTTGAACTAGATCCTCCAGATGGACGCATACTCAAATCCTCCTGTAGGTCTCAGCCCACGAAAACAAGCTCTCCCAACAGATTGGATGGTTCAAATCCAATCTCAATTCTTGATGAATATTTAGGGTTGGATATCATTTGACCTCTTTCCAAACTCAAATAAGAGTCCGACCTATACCCGATCACCACTTGTATGTCTCCAACTCATCTACCCTTGTTGACGAGTCTTTGGCATGACATTCCAATGTGGCACATTGACTCACCATGCTTACATGAATGTGACATCCCCTCTGTTTATGGCCCTCACAATGTAACAATATTTTCTAATGGTGGACATCTATGTTGATTGACGACCTTGATTAACATAGGTTCCTAATATGCTCATTATTTAACTAACCAATGGGCCTAATAGATCCGAGGTCCATATATACTCCCCATGAATCCAATGACTCTCATCCTTCTTCGAGATCACACTCACGGGCTTTACCATCGGGTTGTCATGCCACCATGCTTAACAAATTTTCACATAGCTTGCAACCTTATGCCTTTGGGTTCAACCCTTTTCTAGATTGGATGGTTTGGATCCAATCTTAATGCCTGATGAATGTTTAGGGTTCGATATCACTTGAAATATTTCCAAAGTCAATTAAGGGCCCCACCTATGCATGATGGCCACATGTGAATGTCCAACTCATCTACCCTTGCTAATGAGCCCCTAACACGACATGCTAATGTGGCACATTGGCTTAGCATGTTGACATCCTCCTCCACAAATGGCCCTCACGAGGTAAAAAGATCGTTCGATAGATTGGATGTTGGACATTGATGCCAATTGATGGCCTAAATTAACACAGGTTCCTAAGCTACATGTTTAACCGACCAATGGGCTCGATAGATTTCACGATCAATATCTACTCTCTACCAATCCAACAAATCTCTTCCTTCTTCAAACACACACTCATGGGATTTACCATTGGGTTGTCACACCACCACTCTTCAAGGATTTTTTTGTAGTTCGTAGCTTGGAAGGCTTGTGGCTTCATGCCTTTAGGCTCAACCCTTTGCCCCACCACACGATTTCTCCACAACCTGCAACCTACAAATTGCACAGACTTAACCTCTCACAAAATATTCCCATAAGTATGATCCCATGAACCTCTCTGTTGTTATCGGACTAATCGGTAAGTGCGAACACAAACAGATCTCCCTAACTTCCACAGGAAACTAGAACAAAACATAACATAATACATACTTCGCCTTAAACGTCATTGTCATACAAACTAGTTTAGTGAGGTACAAGTGACATTCCTTTTAAATGAAACTTGATCCTCGCTAGTGTCTTCCTTGTAGGTCCTTCCTTGAGTTTGAAGAATGGTAAGCCTGTCCAGAAATCACAAACCAAAAAATACGGAAGACAAAGATATATATATTCTAATGAATTCTATGTATAAGATCAAGGAATTATACAATAGAAGACGAGATGTTACTATAGGGAAGAAATGTATTGTTGTATTAAATCAAATGGAAAGTGGAGAATACAACCTATTCCTTGATGTTGCAAGGTCCCATTTCAATGGCTCTTTGCTTCAACAAACACACCTTTTCTCCAATACCTTGAATGAAGAAGATCCACAATATGATTTGAAGAACTAAAGAAAAGCTCTCAAGCATAATCTGTAGTAGAACTCTCCATGCAAATATTAGCCTATTCAACCTTAGCCTTTTCCATGAGAGATCCATATTTATATAGTGTGAAAGAGATATGGGTGAGGATATTAGGATGATCCCGCTAAATCAGAGAAGCGAGTAAGATCCAAACTAATTGGAGGCCACCTCACCTTCTAGAAGATTTCCTTCTAGAACATTTGTGAATTTTGACTTTTCCTTTACTTTAATCATTGTCACACCCTATGCACAAGTAGCGTGCGATGACGTTGCAGTCAAGTTTTAGAGAAGAGTGTGAAGATTAGGCATCATCGCAATCCATGCATATAACATGGTGCGACGACCTTCCTTGTTATGGTTTTTGGAAGAGGAAAGCAAACCACTTTTCTCATGGAGAAAGTCTCTTTTAATATTTTTAGGGAACATGAACACATGTTGTCCATTGATCACTGAGGTGACTAAAATAATTTGTAATAGAATTCCCCCCAAAGTATGGAGATGGAACTCATGAAATCTGAAATTCTTTGTAGAATGTGTGTGTCGAAAACAAGGAACGCATCGATCAAGAACCTGCAAACAATCAAGCATCTGCATAATAACATACCATTTCCTGAGGTAGGAATTCCCATGATCAGACTACAAGTAACTCTAATCATAAGTGTCAAGTGATTCATGGTCACTAAACATACACCATGGATCCATGTCATCATGATTCAACATAGCCACCAGGAATACACTATGGATGTATGCTCTAAAAGAATTCAAATTCGGACATAGCCACGAGACATACACAATGGATCTATGTGTCAGTAAAAATTTATGAATACTTCGTCGAAACCTGGACCAAAATGATGAGATCCAAGGTCTTCATTTCCATCATCTCTAAGTATGAATATAACCATGTGATTACAGGTGTTGAAGTTGAACATGGTAGAAACCACTTGATTACCGGTCATTAATGAAAACTGTTAACAAGTGCAAGGGAAATCACCATTGATGTTAATGACTCCCAAGGTACCCTAGTACATTCCAATGAATGTGAATAAATGATTTGAAGTCAAACACTCAATGGAATCTTCCAATCAGGGGTCAATGATGTGAACCCACTGTTGAAATCGAAGAAACCAGCCATTGAGGCATGTAGGCTCTAAGGTACTAAATGATTTCTAAATCTTGTTCTTGGATAATGAATTGAAGTTGATAGGAAAAGACTCATCATAGGAGGGCCTTGATGTATCTCCCATCAATTAAATGAAATATGTAACAAATTTGAAGTAGATCAGAGTATGAAGTGATTCAGAACTGACTCAGGGAAGGCCAACATGGTAGAAAATTTATAACCGCCAATGGCCGACCTAATAGAAGGCTTGTTTAGTTTGGACTTCTCTTGAACATATGAACGACACTACAGTTGTCTTGGAAGCATTGGCTCAAGAAGGACCCAACATATGAACTTGTGGATGGTCAAATGAGAGGCAAATCGATTTTCCAACCTAGATATAATGATGAAGGGGGGTTTCATGTTCAAGAGAGACTATTACTACCACTAACACAAATACAGAGACACATTTCTTTCCCAATTTCCCCCCACCATTTCTGACAAGTACCTCTTTATTTTTACGCAATATTGAGGAGGATAACATATTCTTGTAGATGTAATCTCATCCTTTGGACGAGTCCTTCAGAGTATGTTTAAAAAACCATAAGAAGGAGTGGTTCAATCCCATATGGGTCTTTCGATGTTTTTTTGATGAGTCCAAAGAAAGAAAACTCAGGGGATTTTCAATTTTAGAGAGTCTGAAAAAAAAATTAAAGAGAACTCCATCAGGCCCTTTTACCTAAGTTGATCTGAAGAGACCGAAAAAGAGATAACCTACTGCTCATCAATTTTTTTCTTCAAATACTTTTATGAGCATGAAAAGAACAGGGCCTCTCAACTATATTTTCATGTTTAGGGAGTTAGAAAAGAGCTTAAAGGATACTCCATCGTTTTCATTTTTATTATTACCAAAGCGAGTTCAAAAAAATGAAAAAAGACTACTCGATTACATTCTCATGGTTTCACGAGTGTGAGAAAGAATTAAGAATTTGCTCGGAGTTTTTCCCTAAAAACCTTAAAAGGATCTGTACACAAGAAAAATATGCAAAAAATAAATAAAAAAGGGTGGACCCTTGTTCCAGTGTTTCATCTCTAGACCTTTTAATCTGCAAAATTCAACACTTTTCCAAGTTTTTAAGACTTTAGGGCATGGATAAAATATAAAAATAATATAATTTTGCAAATAAAAAGTGGTAAAAAACCATAAAATAGGCCCAAAACACCATTTTACCATTCCATTTGCAAATTTACCCAAATAATGCTCCAAAGCCCTTTTTCTCCCCGAAGTTCAACTGTCGATTATGGAGTGCATGGTGGATCATTTTGCGAGGCATCTCCGTTAAACAAGGAACCTTCTTCTTCTTCATCTTTTCATGGTTTCAATTTTTCTTTTATTGGTCAAATTTGTGTGTTGGGTCGATTTTTTGGGGCTACCTTCACGTTGAGATTGTCGCAGGTGTCCTATATCGTGAACTGTGACAATATTGCATCATCACAAGTGACCCTATAGGTAGGGTGCAACGACATCGCTTTGCGTGAATGCACAGCCCTGTGATGACTACAACCAAAAATTTAAAAAGATGATGGCTCTAAGGCAATGTGAGTTACTAAAAATTTTCATGATTCAGGGCATGAGAGCCCAGTTAAGGATGCTAGAATATTTGGTTCACATGTGGGATGTGAATGAACATGAATTTTGCATGGGTGTTCATACACTCACAATAGATATAGAGGATATATATTTATTATTGGGTTGTCTCCCAGTGGTTCATGAGTATTGTTGACAGGTGGCATGGGTGGAGGTGAACCCATGGATTACTACGTTCACCACCATTGCGTGCCAGGTAGCGAGAAACACAGTGGCAAGGTAGCCATCAAAGATGTTCGGGATCTATCGTTGCGGACTATCCTTTACACCATTACTCGCATGGCAGGGATTTTAGATCCCCACATGGATTTGATGAGTCATTTTCATTATGTGATGGAGTGCATGGAACCCAAAGTCTTCAACTAGTGTGAGGGGGTCCTGAAAAACACGAAAAAACAACTTACAAAATGTCGAAACGGTCGGTTGAATCAATTTGGATATGGTTCCATTTTGGTGTCCTTATTTTTGGAGAGGGTTCTTGTCCTACATCTACAGGTGGAGTGGGATATACCCTTTCCATAGGATCCATAGATGAAGAGGTGGGTGGATCTTATGTCTCGACACAGTGGTGTTCCCATCATTAAATATGACGATGTTTTCTTCCAATGGTCGAGGAATCAACTGCTCATGGTGGAATACTATGCATATGCCAAGGTAGATTTTTGTGGGGATCTAGTTATAGCTCTTCCTGATGGATCCTAGTGGGGGGACATACGTAAGAAGGAATTTTTTTTTCTTTATATAAATTTTTTGATATTTTAATTATATAAAAATGTTTTTTGTGTTATTTATCCGATGACTAATCGAGTGCTCTCAACAATGCAGATGTGGGGCCTTATCGTTTGCCGAGATCATATCCCATCCAGAGACATGGATAGAGAGG
Source organism: Picea engelmannii (assembly GCA_009831015.1). NCBI lineage: Eukaryota > Viridiplantae > Streptophyta > Pinopsida > Pinales > Pinaceae > Picea > Picea engelmannii. The sequence goes on along the minus strand of ML778724.1, from coordinate 1,536,044 downwards.
TGTTATCGAAGGGGTAGCTTCTGCATATATTGAGGCTATAGAACAGAATCTGGAGGGACTAACCATGCATGTCCCTGATGCCACAGTGGATAATCTTCCTATGCACTATCAACGACACACAATGGGTGTGTTTACATCTTTCGGTAGATTTCTCCGTAGAGTAGCACAGACAGTCACTTGTTATAGTGAGAACCATCCTTGACGCTTTTTGTACATGAATTCATGAGCTTCACATTTTTGATATTTGGTATTCGGACAAAATATATTTTCTAAACTTTTATCGTTATAAATATAAAGTTCCTACTGGATTACTTGCTTTTGTAAAAAGTGTTATTGGATTTATAAATGTCTCAAATGTTCATCTAACACATAATTAGCCAATGCATCTATTAATGTATTTAGACATATAGGAATGTGTTGATATTCAATGTAATCAAAATGTCATTCCAAGAGATGAATTTGTAAATATACCCTTAACAAAGTAGGAATCCAGATGGAATAAATGTTACTCATCTATAGTACTACTAATTGTGAATCAATTCGTACAATAAGATGATGGATTCCAAGTGAAATGACGTCAGTTAACAATTTGATAATTGCACTGTATTCCGCGATACTATTTGTTGCATGACCAAGGCAAACACCATGTAGAATGATCAATTCATTTGTAGGTGCATAGATTTCCCAAGCAACAGATGCTAAGTTTTGAGTACTGCGACTAGCACCATCAACGAAGCCGATATAGGGTAGCGAAGACACCGACATCTGGAAACCAAACATAATGCAACGTAAGCAGCTGGAAGGAAGAACCAAAAATGAAAAAGCACATAGGAGTATGATACGCTAAAAATACACATAACTCATTCAAAAATGATTTAAGCATAGTACTTCTTCAAGTAAATCCCATTTCTGGGTTCACTCAAAGGAATTCCATCATAATATACCAGCTCATAATCCCCTTTCTCCAACACTTGTTTCAAAATATAAGGACCTTTCCATATGGGCTCAAATTTACCGACCCCTAGTAAATCACGATCTTGTTCGTAAAGGAGAACCAGATCACCCTCAGAAAATACACACAGTGTGACATGCTTGTCATATTGATATTTGACATGATTTTTCTGGGTTTCAATGACTAAGGCAACATCACGTTAGGTCTCTTCAAATTTCATCAAATACAAAAGACGTTCCTCTTCAACAGAGGTGTTAGGGAGAAGTTCAACAACTAGTTTCAAATATGGGATTTCACATTCAATCGAAAAAATTGCTTCAATACCATATGCTAATTGGAAAGGTGTGAATCCCATGGCAGACTTAACGGATGTCTGATAGGCCCATAATGTTGAGAAGAGCATTGTGTTCCAACTTGAATTGTGAATTCCTACCATATGTCGAAGCATAGTAGTGAGTACTTTTTTTATTTCTTTAACCTGGCCATTGGCCTGTGGATAATAGGGGGTTGAGTTTTCATGTCGAAGACCCAACTTCTTGGGAAGTTCAAAAATCATGAAATTGTGAAAATGACTACTGTGATTAGTGACGATGGATTGAGGGACACCAAATCTAGTAATGATATGATTGAATATGAATAATGTTGTAGTTCTCTTGGTATTATCAAATGTAGGAATCACCTCGACCCATTTAGTGAAATAATTGATAGCTACAATGATGTATCCATGCCCCCCTACCAAGTGAGGGTTACATGTCATGAATTCAATGCCCTAGTTAGTGAATGGACCAATGGAAACTATAGGGTGAAGAGGAGCAAGGTGAGATCGGATATTATTGTTGTACGTTTGACAAGCGTGGCATTTATAGATGACAATAATGCAATCCTTAAGTAATGAAGGCCAGAAATAACCAAATCGTAAGATATTTTGGATAGTGGCATACCTAGACATATGAACGCCACATGCTCCAGAGTGACAGTCATTCAATCCTTCCTCAGCTTCATAATAGGTGAGACATCGTCAAAATATGGAATCAATACCACGACGGTAAAGGGTTTCACCAAGGATAATGTATTGATGGGCTTGATACCTAGTTCGACGATGATCTGTACTAGAAAGATCAGGCTGGAAAGTTTGGGTTTGGAGATAAATGATAATATATCCATACCATATGTCTTCATAACTGATCAGAAAGAGAGACTCGTCAGGTAAGGAATCCTCTACCATAGTTTTTGTTTCAGTAGAGGGAAGGTCACATATCAATTCGAAAAAAACCAAATACTTCTTTGACTTGGTGCATTCAAACTCCAAATCAAACTCTTGGAGAATAACTATCCATTTAGAGTAATTTTCCCCCAACAATTGTCTAGTAAGGATGTGTTGCAATCAGAAATGACTGTGGTTCTGCATAATAAGATGTAGTGACAGAAACGTTGAACAACTTGAACAACTCCCAAGGCCAGTTTCTCCACATGTAAATATCTGGTTTCGGTGGCCATGAGACTCTGACTCAAATAGTATATAACATGTTCATCGTGTGAATCATCCTCTTGGACTAGAACCATAGCAATGCTAGAGTCTGAAGTAGCTAAGTACATGAAATAATCTCAACTGTAATCAGGTGGAAACAAAAGTGGTGTACGGGTTAAGGCGAGTTTCAATATTTAAAGGCTTTGTTGGCAGTGTCGTCCCATACAAAATTGTAACCTTTCTTAAGAAGCCAAGTAAATCCTTTTGTTAATTCAACGTAGTTGGGAATGAATCGACGTAAAAAGTTTTCCTTCCCTTGCAAACTTTGGAGTTGGAAAAGTGTGGAAGGAGGATGTAAATTGAGAATAGCCTCAACCTTCAAGGGGTCCACCCTAATCCCATGTATAGACACGATGAAACCAATAAGTCATCCAAACTCCACACAAAAAATAAATTTGTGTGGATTCAATCGTATGCGATAATAACGACAGCGTAGGAAAATGGCCCGTAGATGTGCCGGGTGATCTTGACGATGCATAGAATGTGTCGGTAGATCATCTAGATAGGGTTGTAAAATGTGCTTAATGTCATGAAAAGCATAAGACATAGCACGTTGAAAAGTCACACCAAATTTTTTGAGACCAAAAGGTAGTTTCTGGTATGTGAAGGTTCCCCAAGGGAAAATAAATGCAGTATTATGTTGATACATAGAAAAAATATTGATTTGATTATAGTTGGAGAAACCATCCACTAAGGAGAATATTTCACTCCTGCCACAGTCGTCAACAATTTGGTCAACAAATGGGGTGGGATAATTGTCTTTGGGACAAGATTTGTTTATATCCCTATAATCTACACAAACACGGATCGTTTCTTTGTTTCTTGTTAACTAGAACAATATTGGACACCCAATCAGTCAAAGCCACAGGATAAACAAAACCAAATTTAAGAAGTTTTTCAACTTCAATATTAATAGTAGCATCTTTACGTGGATGTACTGGGCGAAGTCTCTGCTGAATGGATTTAGTGTCTGGGTAAGTCTTAATCTCATGCACAACAATATCAGGATCAATACCAGACATATCTTCATAACTCCAGGAAAAAACGTCACAAAATTCTTGGAAAAGGGCTTTATAAGTATCGACCTCATCAGTAGAACAAGAGGCACTGATATGAACATTTTCCATGACTCCGGGTTTAATCGATATGTCAAGAGGGACAGTGTCAAGAGGGACAATTGGTGAAATATTACATTGTGTGTTGATTCAGGAACAGAGGAAATAACAACAACGATAGACAGATTCAAAATTTGTTGGTAACTCTCTATGGTCTCAGGTTCCAGGAAGAGAATAAAATGATGATGCCCATTGTCCCATGGAGTATCTTCCATAGACATGTCTGTCATAATCATCTCATCATTAGGAAAGATCACATGAAACAAATCATGAGACGTATCATAGAGAGAAGGAGGAGAAGAAGTTGCTAATTGAATAGCTTGATAAGCCGATTCTACCAGACTTAAAGGCATTCGATCACCATAATGGAGACAGTTGTTAGAGCTAGGAACTATCCATGGGTCATAAGAATCATGGGTTTCACTAACAGAGTTTGATATCATGTTAATCGAGGCGACAAAAGGAGGAGGAATATCGGGTGGTGGAATAGGAAATGTACCCATTAACTTTGAATCTCTTAAAAGATCCATGCTGACATTCTCATAACCGAGAGGTGTTTTCAAAATTAAAGGTACATTTCTAGTACGTGAATCAGAATTAAAGAAGGACAATTGATCGATAGTAATGAATTTTCCTTAGTGTGGGAAATGTAACACACAGAAAAGATTATAAACAAATGTTCTCATGGAATCAATCCAGCTACGACCAAGTGGAAGTTTGTAATCAAGAGGTGCATCAAAGACCTCAACCTCGACATTAACCTCTTTACCCTCTGACATAATAGAAAATGAAGGAAGAACACCATAAGGTTTAAAACCCATACCATTAAAATCTTTAAGAGTATTGTGTGAATCAGAAAGGGTAGGAGAGCCAATGGATTTCCAACAAGTAACATACATAACACAAGTCAAGGCTCCTTTATCAATAACGGTTCGACAAATATTCTTATTTTCCACAACAACTTGCATCAGAAACATTAATTAAGGAGGAAGCATTGGAATATGATCTTCCAAGTCAAATATTACCAAATTGGTATCAGTAGGATCAATTTGACTAATAGCCTTTAACAATGCCTTCCGTTGAGTAGGAAAACTTGGAAGGACTTCAGGAGCCGACATCGCAGATGGTGCTTGTGCAAGGTCTTCTACAATACTTTAGTTTTGGGAAGCACATGTGTGAGGATTAAATGAGGAATTTTGAACAATGCCCTTGGGAGGAGGACGAAGAACTGTATCTAGGCCCGGTCGTTCGAGATCAAGAGGACCGTTTGGAGGTGAAGTTGGTGGAGGAGGTTGAACCAATGGGGGTGGTGAATCATCAAATTTCTCTTTCGAAGGAGAATAACCTTTGGCTCGAGTTGCGATTGCAACCTCATTCTTCTTGGAATCACCAATACACATAAGTATATAATGTGTGGTAGAGGGAGAAGGTTGGTCATGAATGACCAATTGGGCCTGCTGCTGAGAAGGAAACGGTTGTGACAAGACAACAGGTGTAGGAGGTGTCCTAGTCCCTTGCAGGAACTTAATGACCTCAACAAGCCATGGGAAATCCTTTGTATAATTATCCTCACCAAAAATAAGGCAAGGATAAGGAGGTTTACACTTGCCTTTGTCATCAACAGGCCGTGTTTTTGGTTTCTCAGATTGTTGATTATTACTTTTTCCCTCCTTATTCCTACCCTTCCCTTCTTTTTATTTTGATTTTTATTGGTAGGTGTAGATTGAAATGAATTAAATTCAGAGGTTTTACCGGGGGCAGGAGTTGTATTAGGAGTATTTTGTACATTAGAAGTAGTAGACTTGGGATTGGCATGACTAGCTTGTTTAGACTGAGTCTCAGCATGAAAAGTGCCAATCACGCCATCAACAACATGAGAAGCTACTAGAGGTGTTGGGGTAGGATTCATAGATGGACGAGGAGCATCAAGGATTAAGTCATAGAGTGTGCCTGTTTGTGAATAAACAAGATCTAGATACTGAGCATGACTAATTTCCTATTCTTCAATGATGACACCACCCATGGCAACATCACGGGCTATAGGATGAATGAGAGATTTGGTAAACCACTAGGCCAATAGTTTATTAGGAAGGGGAACTTTGATTAAGCCTCTTCTCCTCCTAGACTCATGAATATGATCGGAAATGTGAGTAGAAGAGGATTTTTTAAATGAACTCAAAATTTCAGTTCCTGTCTCATATCATATTGGAAATCGGTAATGCGTTAAGAATGCCATGGCTAACGTATTGAAGTCATTAAAGAATCCTCATGGTAACTCAATATCTATTTGGATGCTGAACCTATAAGAGTTTGTTGGAAAAGATGTAATCTTATAGATTCATCCATCAATGAGTTATATTAGCACCAAAGATTGAATGTCATGAGGTGATTATTTAGGACTTCTCTTGATCGATCGTAAAACTTAGGAATTTCCGATGGAAACTTGGAAGGTATGACAGGACAATAAGGAGAATGAAAAATAGGATCATTTAAAATCCTAGATAAACATGGCAAATCCAAAGTAACAAGAAAGGGAAACTGTCTATTCACTTGAGGAAACTGGTAGTTTTGAGGAGGTAGTCCCATAGGTATACCAGTAGGACCATAAGCAGTCTGTAGATAATTAGATAGTCCTAAAAAATTAAATGGTGGAGTATTTTGAGTTAAATAGCCAACAAGAGTTGGTTGATTATAGAATGTTCCTTGGAAAGGAGCATTAGACTGAAAATGTTACCCCAAGTAGGATTCATAGAACATGGATATGATTTCCTGATATTAGCGGGTATAAAAGAATTAACTTGAGGATATTTCCCCCCATGTGGTTGTTAATTACCCTAGAAACGAAGATTCCAAGTTTGATATTGTAATCCAGGTGTATTTTTTCCATAAACTGGGTTATGGTCTCCAACTTGAGGTTTCCCCCCAACTTGAGGTTGCCCTCCAACAATAATTTGAAAACCAAAAGCAAAGATATGACATGTGCTTCCAATTTTATTGGAGCTACTAGGGCCAGGACGATTATATCCTCCAGATGAAGGTGGAGGAGGAATTTTAGGCCCTCCCAAGAGAACCTGGGCAGGTGTAGGAAAAAAAAGACTAGCAACATTATTCCCAGGAGGAACAAAAAGATTAGACCCTCCAGATGGATTCTGGACAGAATTATCAATGGAAGTATTCAAAGAATTATACCTAGGAGGAAGTGAGGGATTTGATCTAAGAGGAAGAAGTGTTCCAATAGGAGCTTGGGTGATAACCATATTTCCGATAGAAACGGGCATAGCTTGTGGGACCATGGTAGAGTTAGCGAGCTAAAGAGAAAGAATCGAGTGAGAACCAATCAACAATTGGTCTGAAACTGTGACAACATTACTAGTTGAGCCAACAAAATGATCTAAAGGTACTATATAAGTATTGTAAGGCATAGACGCATGTGATGCCATAGGTTGATTAGAAACTCTCGATTGTAAATGACTCATTCCTATTTTATCAAAAAATATCTTGTTCTGAATAATTTCTCCAAAGAGTACAACTAGGACTAGGAGTGCTAGGATGAAAATTTCCAGCAGTGTGAACTGGAGTTCTAAACGACTCACTTTGAAAAAATGGATCGTCTATGCCAGAATCTATGTGAGGTCCATTAGGTATTTCAATATACTCTTCATTAACAATGTCTCTCGATGAATTAATCCAGATAAAATGTGGATCTTGTACAACACTCAACAACGAATTTATTGGAAGTATTGACTCTTCTAATGGAGTTGAACTTCCAATCTCAGAGGCTACATTTTTATTTAATGCTCCCTCAGGAGAACCCTCTGGTGAGTTAGGAAGAAAAGGAATGTAATCTTCTAGATCTTCTAGAGGTAGCCCTTGCATCCTATGTGAATGACGAGGGCTAATGTTGGTCGCACCAAATAAAGAACGAAACAAATCTATGGCCAACTAGAGAAACAAACCTCACTCACTAATAAAATCTAGAAATCAAGCATGCAAACAAACCTTCTTATTTTGAAGTCACAAGTTGGTGATTAAATCCAACATCGTGAAATCAAGACAAGAAGGGGTTGGGATAAAGTAGGTGGAAAATTTACGTTGACGACCTGCTTAACGAACTTACACCCTGGTTCAAGCTCCCACACATAATCATGGGTATACCCTCCAAGGAGCCTGAGTGAGTTTGGAAAATGTCAATTCCAGGTACCATGAAGACTTTCCCCTCCACAGTCACCTCATGTAAAGACCCTAAAGAGATAGGCCACTAAGGTTACCAATTACGATAATGATTCATGGGGAAACAATTGACAGTTCGATCCACATGCAAAGGCAGGGTATCTAAGCTCGAAATAAAATCGAGAAGGTACCCACATGATTTTCTTCTCAAGTGACCCCCAATAATACGTGCAATATATACACTAATACCAACAAATAAGGATGAGTTACTCTTCCAGTCTTAATGCAACCTCATGATTGATCTTTTGTGTTAGAAGGGCTTCCCAGGACAAAATGTAGCAAGTGGATTTTAACTCTCCCTATCAAAAGATAATATTTTGTGTTTTGGTGCTTTGGAGAGTGTGCCTTACAACCTATTCCAAAGTGCTATCCTATATAATGTTGGTGTAGAGAATTTCTAAAAAATAAAAGTTTCTAACAAATTTTAAAATTGTGTTGTATTTTAAAGGTTGTTGCTAACTCAAAAGGGAAACATAAATGAAACTGATGATGTATGTGACCTTCACCCAATAAAATGAAAGAAGAGATGATTATGCAATCTTTTAATTAAATGAACTCTAATTACAGTAGGGAGAAGGTGTCTCTTTTTTGAAATACAAAAGCTACGAAACACAATTTCTCAATTTTTGAATGAAAAAGATACCAAATAATAAAAAACTACTAAATTTTCCATTTTTCCTCGTTTAACAAAATTTTGAATGCAACAATTTTCTTGTAAAAGATTACTAAAAATAAGAATGACTCCAGTTCTTTATTTCTCAAATCAAATTAGAGATGTAATGAAGAAAAGAAAGCGTAATCCAAGAAAATTAGCACATTCTCAACACTATTCCCAAATCAAACTCATAATGTAAACAAAAATGAAATGATAAGAAAACCTTTTGTCAAATACAAACAAAAGTTGTCTCTCGATCAACTAACAATCTATAAAGTAAAAAAAATATAAAACTCCAGATAAATCAAGGATTGTTTGTCAAACAATCACTCAGGACCAAGATCTAGATATTATACCCTTGTGACAAAAACCAAAAGCAAAAACTTGCAAAATTTACAAAGAAGAATTTCTATTTCTGAAAATCAATCAATTGAAAGCTTCAAACTTATAAATCAATCATTCACTAGTGTCAGATGTTCATCCCAGGTAGTAGAAGAAAAACTGGGTAGAAAAAAGAAAAATGGCTATCTCCAACAATTCCTACAGGAAACGTCCCAGGTTGCAGTGGAGCATAGTGCGGCGATCTAAGGTCGTCACATGCTTCCAATAAGGTACAGTGCGACATTGTTTCACTGGTCTGCACCAATAGAGTGCATCGTCAGAGGATCATCATGGGATGTCTATATAGTACATTGCGATGATCTATGAGAATAAAGGAAAATGGGAAGAAAGACAAAATTTGTCACTGAACCTTCAGACCGAGGGAGTCAATATGGATCACCCACATACTCAGAGAATTAAATTAACCAAAAGAAGGCAGGCTAAAAGAAAATAAGAAAAAAAAAAAAAAAAAAGTCGTATCCCCAGTATGGTCGCCAATTTTGTTATCGGACTAATCGGTAAGTGCAGACACAAACAAATATCCCTAACTTCCAAAGGAAACTAGAACAAAACATAACAACATACATACTTTGCCTTAAACTTCATTGTCATACAAACTAGTTTAGTGAGGTACAAGTGACATACCTTTTAAACGATGCTTGATCCTCTCTAGTGACATCCTTGTAGATCCTTCCTTGAGTTTGTAGAATGGTAATCTTGTCCAAGAATCACAACCAACAAAGAGGGAAGACAAATATATATATATTCTAATGAATTCTATGTATAATATCAAGGAATTATACAATAGAAGATGAGATGCTTCTATAGGGAAGAAATGTATTGTTGTATTAAATCAAATGGAAAGTGGAGAATACAACCTATTTCTTGATGTTTCAAAGTCCCCTTTCAATGATTCTTTGCTTCAACACACACAACTTTGCTCCAATGCCTTTAATGAAGAAGATCCACAATCTGACTTGAAGAACTAAAGCAAAGATCTCAATCATAATCTGTAGTAGAATTGTCCATGCAAATCTTATCCTATTCAACCTTAGCCTTTTCCATGAGAGATCCCTCTTTATATAGTGTGAAAGAGAGATGGGTGAAGAGATTAGGATGATCCCACTAAATTAGAGGAGCAAATAAGATCCAAATCGATCGGAGGCCACCTCACCTTCTAGAAGATTCCCTTCTAGGACATTCGTGAATTTTGACTTTTCCTTTGCTTTAAGCATCGCCACACCCTATGCACAAGCAGCGATGATGACATTGCAGTTCAATTTTAGAGAAGAGTGTGACGATCAGGCATCCCCGCACCCCATGCATATAGCAGGGTGCAACGTCCTTCCTTGTTATGGTTTTTGGAAGAGGAAAACAAAACACTTTTCATGGAGAAAGTCTCGTTTAATGTTTTCAGGGAACATGAACACATGCTATCAGTTGGTCACTGAGGTGACTGAATAATGTGTAACATCTACAGTCTCTTCCCTGCTAGAATAATCTCACAATCCTTCCTAATCATCTATCCCAATGAATAGTTAGGATCAAATCTCACTGTCCAACGAATGGTCAAGATTGAATTTCGACACTTAGGTGAATTTTTCTCGATTTTAACTCTTCTTGATTGTCAAAACCCCGTGGCCTACCACCATGACATCACTAATGGCCACCACCACTAGAATTTTTCCACATAATAAGTTATGTGGAATCTACGTCATCTACATATGGAATTTTCGTCATCACAACCTCACCATTCTCAAAGTTTGATTCTAAAATCCTGCACCTAAAAACATTCAAATACAAATGGGAGTTTGTGTCCTGTGGGATTCTCCAACCCACACACTTGGAATTATTCTGCACCAAGGAATTTATGTCAAAGAATGAAGGGAACCTTTTCCCAATTCTTCGACATTGAGTCAAAGATTATACAAGTCAAACCCTCTGTACAAGGAATGACTGCGATCATATTAAATGAATGGATAATATGTGAGAAAGAAACAATTTTTCTAAGGGAATATCTCTTTACTATGTTCTTTGTATTTATATAATATGTTGATAAAGAGTCCCAATTCCTATGCATATACATTCAAATGAAGATAACCCATTATGAAAAGTCTCCAAAAATGATAGGAAATTACTCAACCAAGCAACCCATGCATTTTCTTACAGATGGGTTTTGTTGTTCCTTGAGATGTTCCTGGATAGGGAATTGACCCAGATTTAGGAGTGGAATGAACTGATTAACAAACTGAATACAATAAACATAAAGATATAAAGAATAACACAAATATCCAGTGAACAATATCTTCTATTGAATAATGAAATAGGCTGAAATTGTAAAACTACAGAACTGAAACACTTGCTTGAATGGTTTTAGTTATCTCTGAGAAGAGATGTGGCTACTACGTTCATCTGTCTAAGAAGAATGAATTACAGTGAGTTTCTAGAGGCCATTTCGATTTACTCATGAATTCCAAAACCCTATACATCCAAAAACCTAACCCTAGGAGGTGAAACGTCAAAAGTCATGTGGGCCCCTATGGGTAAGTTGGTACCTCAACTTCCCAGAGTCCTAACTTTTGCATACGACCTCCCTTTTAGGCGCGTGATATCCCGTTGGAAATGTGTTTTAGAGAACTACACATTCCACCATCAAACTCTGACTTTATCTACAGTTTGACAGTGGTGAGGAAAAAAAAACATTATTTAGGTCTCCAAAATAGCCCTAGAAGTACAACAAGATGTGCTAACATGAAAACATACAAAATAAGTCAGTTGGATTAGGTGAGAGGCCACCAATATCCACCTAGAAGATGTGTATGGCTTCAGACAACCCCAAAAGTGTAGAACCCACAATTACAAAGAAGTATAGAAGAACGAGTTGAACTAAAAACGGACAAGAGGAGCTAGTTGGAATAGATGGGTGGACACCATTGCATTCAGTTCCCCCATCAAGTGAGGAAAATTTTGTTGGAGTTGGCCCCGGTTGAGTCACTTTCCTTGGTGTAGGACTTTCCCTATCTTGGAAACTCAATAAATCTGGATCCTCTGCTAGTGAGTGCCCTTGACCCATGTGTCCACTATCTGATCAGTGGATGCTTGTTACATGCAGTCAGGGTTGAGCTTTGTGGGTGTTGGGTGTTCTGCGATCTTTGAGGTGTCCAGTAATGGTGGAAAATATGGTTGAAGGAGGTCCACATTGAACAATGGGTCTAGGCCAAGGAAGGGTGGAATGTTGAGCTCAAAATAATTTCTACACATGACCTTGGTGATAGTGTAAGGCCCATAGAGAAGTGGGTGGAGATTTCGATGGGGCCTTGTGAGACGCTCCTTCTGGAAATTTAACCAAAATTTGTCACCAACCTGAAATTGGAGTGGTACCGTGTGTTTATCATGGTGATGCTTGTACTTGGCATTGGAATTCTACAAAATCTCCTAGACCTTTTGGCAGATGTGCTGAATCCACTCAATGAATCTAGTGGCTTTGATGATTGCACACTTATCATGGGAAGAGTTTGTCTGTGTGGTGGTAAGAGGAAGTGAAACATTAGTGGGTCCCAAGGGTTGGAATCCCAACCCCACCTGAAATGGGATATGGCTGGTGGAGCTATGGAGAACCCTGTTGTAACTATACTGAACATAGGGGAGACTCTCGTCCCATGTACGTGGATGATTAGAGTTATACATGCACAAGATGTGCCTAATCATCCAATTGATGCACTATGTTTGTCCCTCTGTTTGGGGGTTGAAATAAGTGGATTTTGTGAGCTTGGTGTCCAACAGTGACCAGAGACTCAACCAAAATGTGCTGAGGAACTTGTTGTCCTGGTCAAAGATGATGGTTTGTAGTATCCTTGTTGTCCCCTAGCCTAGGGTTAACTAAGGATATTATGTCTTGAGGCCCACAATTCCTAGACATGGAGTACCAAGAGTCAAATCGACTTGATCTTGGCCCTAGAGGGCCCATGCTTTTCTTATTTAGCGCATCCACTTTGTCAGCAACAACAACATCCATCACATCAGCCTAGTCCTAGCAACATAAATGGGTCTTTCTCCATGAGGTAATGAGTGCAGGTATCATGGTATGTGTCACTCTGATTCTCAAAACATTTAAATATGTGCATATAATTCCTTTTACTTCTAACATGTGCTTCGAACTTATGCCTTTCCAATTGACCACACCTGGGGGGAATGATAGGATGACCTAGTAAGCTGGTTCCCATAGGGTTTGAGTTTCCACTGGGGGGATTCATGATAGGTCATCGTTCGTTCCCACCATACTTACAAATTTTTATATTTTTCCTTCTCATCCATCCCATACACTAGTCCGAGCATTGGGTTGGCCAAAATAGCAAAGGGTTGTACCTTACTTTGTGGGAAGAAGGGGCTAAAGGCCCAGAGGGTAAAAGTAGCTGTAAAAAGATAAAATCCAAAAGAATGAAACCTTTACATGATTCTCCCAGAGATCCCCGAGAAAGTAATAAAAGGCTTCTTAGGAAGAAATAGAGGGACGTGTAAAAATAATAAATCAAGACCTAGTTGGAGGATAGGGGGTCTCATCACGAGAAAACCTATTAGGTCCATGGGAAGTATGACACTACCATTAAGCTGGTCACCACGCCAACATAGTGGCTCCTGGTGGCATATCTAAGAGAAAGGGGGTCTCATCACGAATCAACCTTCTCATTTCCATGAAATGCTTGTGGGTAACATTGTCACCATTGGTCACCATGCCAGGGAAGTGTCCCCTAACTAGTCTCTCGAAAGAAAAAGAAAATAAGAATAAAAGATAAAAGGAATGAGTGGGATTGGAAACATTTGCATCCATGACAAGGCACAACACACCCTCTTCAAAGGCACCCATAGGTAAGCCATACATTTCCTTATTTATCACTACAACCATTTCCCATACATCCCTTACCACCTCATCCACTTACATGGCCTAGATTTGAATTCACCCGGAAACAAATCACATACAATGAGCACTAACTCAATAGGAAATCCTATTGTTCCCTCCAAACATGGATTTTAGAATAGCATAACATCTTTGAGCACTTGTCTGGGAAAGGGGGTTTAATGCACATGTTTAAATAACTTGATGATTATATGTGATTGACATTTCTATGATCCATGTGACTTATGAGCCCATGGAGGGATCACTTGTTGATGTTGTAGGGACACACCCGATGGAAAGGTACATATGGGGAGATGATTAGTTCAAACCTCTAAGACCCCAACCAGGGGTAGAGACAGATCTTGGGTTTTCACCGGGGAGAGAGAGGGACGTTCCACTGGGGACAAGATGGCAGGCTTGGACCCAGGGGGGTCTTGCCCTTTTCACCATAATGTAGGCCTTGGAAGGACCACAACGACACCCATGTGAGCCATGATGTCACCCATGTGACACATGATGTCACCCAACATTTTAGACACTTTGGAGGCAGTTGTGTGCCAAGTGGCACGTGTGGTAGGATCCAGAGGCCCAAGGAGGCCTAACGTTTTGCTCCTGGAAGCCAACGTTGCCCTGAGAAGGCCTAACGTTTTCCTCTTGGAGGCCAATTTTTCCATGAGAAGGCCTAACGTCACCTTGAAAGGGAATGAAGTCATCTTTATATCTTGATTTAGGGTTTTATTATGGCATTTAACGTAAAAACTAGATATTACATGTAACAGGCCATGTCGACCTTTTTGACCTAATTCTGGCCATTGATATTGTATAAATAAGGGTTTTAGCCCTTGTATTATTCATCTCTTTCACTCACACTTGTGAGGATTGAAATTTGAACCCTATATAGGGTTACTTGGCTGAAATGTTAGGCACACTTGTTGAGGAAGGCTAAATTTTGGAGTATTTTGGCAAGTTTCTTGGTGGAAGTGTTCAACTAGGGTTTTTATGATGATTCTTTATGTATGTAAGTGAAATTTCTGAAATTATTCTTAATTGAATGCTTATAGTCATGTTTATCTTGCATTTACATTAATATTGTGAAATTGTTTGTTTAAACCCTAGGAATATTAGCATGTGTTATTGTCCTAGATGTAAAAGCCTTCACCTACTAGATATTGTCAAGAGGATGATTTTCTTGAAGCATTTGCTAGGGCCTTGCCATTTCAAGACACTAGTTTTTATTTCTTCATCTTAGCCATTTTGCTTCATCATTGAGTTAAAGAGGGAGGAAAGTATACTAAGGCCTAAGGTTACCTACACCTTAGTAGCTAGTTTCCCCTAGGGTTTGATAGTTGGAGCCCTAGGTTACAAACACTCCAACTATTTATATCTCTTTTCTTTGACTCTCCTACTATCATCATTTTCCTTCATTATTTGTTTCCATATCATTGACTCCATTTTCCCTAAAATCACTAGTCTAAGACTCCTTATTGAGTGATTGATCAAAACAACCATCAAAACCTACACTCTAAGATTTTCACTAACTAATTCTAACACTAGAATATCCTAACCTACTAACATTATTGTTGTTGTTACTAAAGTAATCTAAAACCATACATAGCACCATTAAAAGCTTCTAAAAGAAATTGAAAAGGTTGATCAATGCATTTCCTTGTTTGCTTCTAATAAATGCTAGTATTATGATGTTAATGGTTGATAATTTTTAGTCATTTTGAAGTTGTTTCAAGGAACTTATTGTGAAGTATTTCCTCATAAATATTGTTGTTATAATTTTATGTTTACCTCATCATTATCAACCAATTTATTTTATTGAGAAAGTCTGTGGTTTTATGAAGTGCTAACTAGCAAGTTGTACTTGCAATATATATAATTTCTTGTTTCTTTGTTCCGGGAAGGTACATATTGATATCTTGTCACTTCATTGGTTATAAACTAGGGACTTTCTGATTAGTGGTGACTTGTGAGAGGGGACCTTTTAATACCCTTCTTTACTTTTCCTTCTCAAACCCCCAGGTCACTGGGGACGTCTCCCCTGGGCCTACAACCCTAAAGAGAGAGAGGAATCCTATTGAGGTGACAATGATATGATAAACTCAAGTTATGCCAATTTTGTTTCCTTTTACATTTCATTTTATCAAAGTACAAATTGTGCGATAACATTTTGGCGCCATTGTCGAGGAACATTGAGTCAATTTTCCTCAAATGACACTTTTTCGGTAAGCCTTTATCCAAATAATTTTTCTTACAAGATTACCTGGCGAATCCACTAAGAGTGATTCCCTTATTCGTTTGATAATTTCTAGAAAATTATCTTGTGAATTCACAAATGATGACCCATAGTGGATGTCAGTACACACTCCCTTCTACTACTGTAATCCTTATTACCATGGAAATCCTATTACCACTGTAAGTCCTCCTAAATGGTCTCACAAAGCACTCTTTGGCTCTTTGGACTTAGCTAACAACCAAGGGGGATTACATGATTTACCCAAGAAGGTTGACTCCTGGATGCCTAGGTTTTCAAGAAAGGGGGAATCCTATGGTAACTCACATTGGACCAAGTTTTGTGAAGGGTTTGAGTTTCACCAATTTGGATAAGAACACCCTGATGTCTTTATGAGTCTCTTTGCAAGATCACTCATTGGAACTTCCAGAAAGTGTATTAACACTCAACGAAGTGGGAGCTTCAAAACCCCTGAGGACCTAGAACGAGATGTTAAAAAGACATGGTGTAAAGAATAAATTATAGACTTATTTTACTCTCAATACCTTGAAATTTTCAAAGGAACCAATGAAAGCATTAGGGATTTCAATGATAGGGTCAATTTTCTCCTTAGAAATATACAATCCAACTTTCACCTGAAATGTTCTATTCTTCACCGTTACTTAAAATCCTTATAGGGAACCTTGTACTCCACCCTCAAACATCGATTAGTCTAAAACTTGGAAGAAGCACAAGAGGTTGCTTACCAGATTGAGGAAAACCTTAGATTCAATGATTCCATCCATCATATTAACCTATTGATCTACAATGAATCATGGGAATTGAATGGCGAGAGCATGATAGAACTAGAGCATGACCTCTGAGAGATCCTTGAGGTGGAATATAGTGCTTACCCTAGAAAATGGAGCACATGCTTCACAAACATGGAATATGCTTCCTTATTTTCTCAACAAAATGAATCTCCCGAGGACACATAATCCACTTAAGACATGTTTGGAGTGCATGAGGATGAAGAGATCGAATATTCCTTACCACAAATTTATGAGGATGACATTCTTGAAGAAGAATATCCTTTTTGGTACCACGTAGGAAGAATTGGACTAAAGTATGGGGAAACTACACCTTTTTATGTCACCCTCCAAGTGAATGACTCCCTCCTCCATAACTGTGTTTTTGACCTGGATGCTCCTACTAATATTATGACCAGAGAGTCATGCACCAATTAGGTCTAATAATATCACAAGCAAACACATAAGAAGACTTTACGAAGGGAATTATAAGGATCTAAGTGTTGCTTTCCATGCTTTCCCCGATGCTCCTTTTACTATTGATGTATTGGTGATAGATGCTCTAAGAAATTAGGGGATCATACTTCGTAAGGACCTTGTAGAGAAATTAACTAGAGGTTTCTAGAACCAAGGGTCCAAATATATCATACCTCACCCTGAAGGAGGATTGTTTACCCTTCACAAAGAACCCATTATCGGATGCCTAGTTGAGGCCCTTGGTGAACCATATGATCAACTCCTATGTGTTTATAATGACATTGAGAATTGGTTCATCCAAGAGGTAGGTTCAAAAGGTAAGACTGTAGTGTCCCCAAGGCCGAGCCTTGATGTAAAACTATGATCTGAAAGAGATTGTAAATATGTGTTATAGGCTGGTGAGCCAAGTTTTGTATAAGACAATAGGCTTATGTGTTTGATTAGGCCAGAGAGCCTAAGGGTTGAAGGCCAAGGGCCTAGATTTTGTATCTGTATGTATGCAACACATCAATAAAATATAAACACCCTCCAGGTGCAGACCGACCACGATGAATGAGTTATGGGGGACTGAGCGTCCACAGAGTGGACAAGGGATTAGGGGCTGAAAGGTGGAAAAGGGGCTGAGTGTTGAGCCTAGGGGCTAAGCCTAGGGGGCTTAGGCTTGGAATAATATTTTAATATTATTTCCAAAAAGAGCCATGTGCATATTATTTTATCCTAAGTTCTTGGCAAGGGAGGGAACATGCAAAGGGGATGCACGTTGTGGGAATGCATGCAGTTTCTAGGGTGACAAGTGTCAACCCTGGTGCATGCAAATATAATCGCCAAGTTGAACCGCGTGAGGGGATATTCTCCATTCGGACCCAAACCTTTGAGTGTGTAACCGGTACGACCTCTGCAAGAATACCCTGGTTCATCCCTGAAAGCGGAAAATCCTATGTGGACTTCTGAAATACCCTGGTACAACTCCTGTCAGAACAGTTCAAACCTGTGTTGACCCTGCATGGATTGTTGTCACACGTTCCCGAGAATCTAAGCGTGAGTCTATCCCGTGTTGTCGGATTGAGAATTAAGAAGTGACCTGCCATTGTTGAACCAGTTAGAAAGCCCGTGTTCATTTTCCCGATTGGCTACTGTGGCCACGTAGTGCTTGTCTGCACGTGGCATAATGGCTAGAGTAAGCCTATGCTGAGCTTGTGTATGACTTCTCTCTAGGTGAGGGAGGTGGTTGATGTTGGAAGAGGCAGGTTTTCAGGCCTAGGAGAAACTCTTTCCAGGTGAAAGAGTTTGCTGGGAAGTGTTTTCTTCCAGAGAGTGTCTAGCACCAGCTACGGGCTCTAAGACTTCCTGATCCAACCTGTTTCCAAGACCCAGAGGGGGAGGTTAGCACCGATGGACTGTGCGTGTGAAGGTGTATACTCCCGGGTGGAACAGGCATGTGGGGAATTAGGGTCTAGTAGTAGTGGGCGTAAGATGGCATCTTTGGGAAAAATTCTTCCAGATATTTATGTGTTGTCCTCCCTATAACCTCAGCCTAGCCTAGGATTCCTTGCCTTGGGGTGGAGCTCGGTCCCAACTCGGGGGTGACCCACTGTTGAGATGATGAACAGTGTGGTCTAAGGCTGGGAGGTTCGGGGAAGGCCTGCACTTGGTTGGTGAATTCTACAACTGTTAAAAGATAAGTATTTGAATTATGCTTTGATCATGTGGTGCATGACCGTGCTGTTTATGTATCATGTTTTCCGCTGTGTAAATGAATTATTGTTGAATGCTATGGCTTGTTTAATTGTAGAAGTAACTTATATATTTTACTCTGAGATTTAAGTGTGTTTAATTGTGTTAAATGCATGTGATTATACTCGCCTGTGTTTATTATTAAAAAGATGTGTACAAATTGGTATCCGAGCGTGAGTAAGCTCCGAACTGTGAAAAAGGTATACTACAAAGACTACCAAGACACCTGAGGGCATGTGGACTTTAGATTTTGATGGAGCCCATTCGAGTTTTGGCTTAGGGGTGGGTATTGTCTTGACAACCCCATCCAAGGAGACCTTCTATTATTCCTATAGAATTGAATATCACTGTATGAGCATTTTTTCTGAATATGAATATTTGATCCTAGGTCTCAATTTGGAAATCAATAAAGGTGTCACACACCTAAGAGTGATAGGGGACTCAGACCTGATAGTATCACATGTGTTACTAGACTTCGCTGCTACGAATGAGAGACTAAAAAAGTATTGTGACTTTGCATGATCCATTGCAAAATCTTTTTAAATGGTGACAATCAAAGAGGTTCCCTGAGAAGAAAACTATGTGGAAGATTCCTTGATTGTTTCCGCTTCCACCCTTCAACCTTGTGATGGCCCACTCCAAAACCTGTGCAAGATGCAAGTCTTGTTTAGACCTTTGATCCATGAAAATTTGGAACATTGTCAAGTTTTTGAAGATGATTACCAGATCATTAGATTCATGGAAAATACCAGAGAATTCATCGATTCACAATTAAACTTCTTGGATGATTCCATGAACCCAGATGTGGTCAACCTACAAAAGAACACATTGCCAAAAGTATGTGTCCCTTTAGAAAAACCCTTTGATAGACATGATGTTTGCAAGGGAAAGAATCCCAACAAACATATAGATGAAGCCCTAGAATTCAACATTGGCACGAAGATGGATCCAAGGATGGTCAAAATAGGGAAAGGAACTACTGAAAAGGAAATGATAGAAATTCTAGACCTCATAAGAGAATTCAAGGATAATTTCACTTGGAATTATGATGAACTAAAGGCTTATAGGGTTGATGTTATCCAACATGCTATACCTTTGACAGAAGGATCGAAACCTTTCCAACAAAAACTGAGACATATCAACCCAAAATTGGCAAACTAGATATAAAAAGAAATCCAAAAGATGGTCGATGTTGGCATCATAGCTCCCATCAGATACTCATCATGGATGTCAAATTTGGTAGTTGTCTGAAAGAAAAGTGGTGATATCCACTTATGTGTAGATTTTTGAAACCTTAACCAACTATCCTTGAAAGACAACTACCTCCTCCCAAATATGGAACATTTTTTACAAAGGGTTATAGGGGTAGGGATGATGTCCATGTTGGATGGATTCTCTAGATACAAACAAGTCTTTCTCAAAAGACAATATCAGCTTAAAACGACATTTACCACACCATGAGGAACATTTATGTATTTGAGAATTTCGTTTGGCCTTATGAATGCTAGTGCTACCTTTAAAAGAGAGATGGATTTTTCCTTTAGGGATCTTATCCAAAAAATCATAGAAATTAACCAAGATGATCTCACAGTCATGTCAAAAGAGAGGAGAGACCACATATCACACCTTATAATTGTTTTTGAGCGGTGTAGAAATTATGGAATCTCCTTGAACCCTAAGAAATCTATTTTCGAGATAGACAAAGGGAATCTTTTGGGACACATAGCATCAGAAGGGGGAATTTCTATAGACCCTGAGAGGGTCCAATCTATTAAAAATGTACATCCCCCATCCAACAAGAAGTCTCTACAATCCTTTTTTGGGAAAATCAATTTCATTCGAATATTTGTTCCAAACTTTGCCAAAAGGATAAAACCCATGAGTGCCTTACTTAAGAAGGATACAGTATTTAAATGGGATGATAAATCCATTAAATATTTTGAAGACATAAAGGATTATATCTCCCAAGCCCCAGTCTTGAGCAACCCTGACTATTCATGAGATTTCATAATCTTCTCTTTTTCCTCCCAGGGAACCATTGCAGGTGTCTTGTTGCAAAAAGATGATGAGGACTATGAAAACCCTATCGTCTTCATGAGAAAAGTCCTTAGGGATTCATACCTGAATTATTCCAATATCGAGAAACAAGATTACACTTTAGTGAAATCCCTTAAGAACTTTAGAAACTATGTGGGTTATAACAAAATTAAGGCTTATGTCCCTTACCCGACAGTAAAGGATGTCTTATCACAACAATATTGTATGGGTACTATGGGCAAGTGGGTGTCCAAAATCCAAGAGTATGACCTAGAGATAAAACCCACCAAGATTATAAAGGGACAAGGTATGGACCAGATGTTGACTGAGAGCAACCAAGAGGCCATACAAATGGGAGAAAGTGAACAAATAAACATGGTAGTTAGTGAATTGGAACATGATGAATGACACTCTGATATAATATACTACCTTAAGAATTTATCGTGCCCAGATCACCTAGTAGACTACAAAAGAAGGGATTTGAGGCTTAAGGCTATGAAATACTGTCTAACCAAGAATGGCCTTGGTTGGAAATATCTTGATGGAGTTCTCTTTAGATGTGTCAATAAAGAAGAAGCTGATAAAATATTGAAGGAATTACATTTTTTTATTTTTTGGTGGACATTTCGCAGCCTGTATTACTTCCCAAAAAATCCTAAGAGCCAGATACTATTGGCCAATGTTATTTTCTGATACTCACCAATATGTCCGATCTTTCTAGCTTTTCCAATACTTTATTGGTAAACCAAAACTCCCGGCTCGGCCTTTAAAATGTGTAGTGATAGAAGCTCCTTTTCAACAGTGGGGGTTGGACTTTATTGGGGAATCTAAACATAATTCAAGTAATGGCTACCAGTGGATTTTAACAACCACAGACTATTGTACCAGGTGGGTAGAGTCCATACCCACAAATAAGGCCACTGAGGAGGTAGTCATGAAATGTTTGGAGGTAAGAATCATAACTAGGTTTGGTGTCCTATCCAAGATTACCACATACAATGCCAAGGCTTTCAATTCTCATGCATTAGTAGAATTTTGTTTCAAGAACGACATTATTCTATATCACTCCTCCAATTATTATCCACAGGGAAACATATTCACAGAGTCGAGCAATAAGAACCTTATGAACATCATCAAGAATGTTGTGGGGGAAAACAAGAGATCTTGGGATAGAAAACTTAAATATGCCTTGTGGGCAGATCGAATAACAATAAAGACATCAAAAGGAAGGACCCCTTTTGAGCTAGTGTATGGGTTAGAATTCAAAATTCCTGTAAACCTCCAAATCCCCATCCTCCATTTTTCTCAGTAGTATACTACCGATGGAAAAGAAATCCAAGGGAGAATTAACCAGTTAATAGAGTTGGATGAATCTAGAAGGACCTCCCTAAGCCAAATGGAAAGAAACCAAGAAAATATCAAGAACACCTTTGATCGCAAGACAAAGGAGAGAGATTTCGCCAAAGGATATCTAGTTTTTTTATGGGATAATAGAAGGGAGAAAGAAAGTATACACAAGATGCTGGATGGATTATGGACAGGTCCCTACAATATCATGAGTCCTACAGGAACAAACTCTTTCAATCTAGGGACCATGTAAGGAGAGGATTTGAAGTTACAAGTGAACGGTATACATATCAAGCGTTACCACCCACCAACAACATGACAGGTAAGTGAAGGTAATTAGGTAGGCATTTGAATTCATCGTATATACCATTTTCATTTCATACTAAAATAGTTTGTATTTCCATTTGTATATATGATTGCTTTCATTTTTTGTACTATATATATGAGATCGGGGTGATATCACCACCCCAAATGATTACTAATAGTCTTATGTTGAGATCAATTAGGTCACAAATTATGCCATAGATGTTGAGGTTCTCATTGGCTCTACAGTGAGAACATGTCCCCGAGTTGGAGCCAAATGTTATCCCCTAGCCTAGGGATAACTAAGGAGATTATGTCTCCAGGCCCATAGGTCCTAGACATGGAGTACCAACAACCATATCGACTTGAGAATGGCCCTGGAGGGCCCATGCTTTTCTTCTTCAGCACCTCCACTTTGTCAGCGGTAGTAACATCCATCACATCGACCTGGTCCTGGCAGCAGAAATGGGTCTTGCTCCATGAGGTAATGAGTATGAGTATCATGGTATGTGTCACTCTGATTCTCAAAACATTTTAATATGTGAATTTAATTTTTTTTACTTATAACGTGTGCTTGGAACTTATGTATTTCCACTTGACCAAACCTGGGGGGAATGACAGGATGCCCTAGTAATATAGTTCCCATAGGGTTTGCTTTTCCACTGGGGGGATTCATGAAAGGTCATCGTTTGTTCCCAACATACTTACCACTTTTCATCTTTTTCCTGCTCATCCATCCCATACGTTGGCCTGGGTATTGGGTTGGCCAAACGAGAAAAGGGTTGTACCTTACCTTGTGGGAAGAAGGGGCTAAAGGCCTAGAGGGTAAAAGTAGTTGGAAAAAGATAAAATAAAAAAGAATGAAACCTTTAGATGCTTCACCCAGGGATTCGTGAGAAATAAATAAAAGGTTTCTCAACAAGAAAGAGAGGGACCTGTAAAAATAATAAATCAAGACCTAGTTGGAGGATAGGGGGTCTCATCACGAGCCAACCTATTATGTCCATGGGCATGTAGTGGTATGGCAATAACAGTCAGTTGGTCACCATGCCACGGTAGTGGCTCTTGGTGGCATATCCAAGAGAAAGGGGGTCTCATCACAAGCCAACCTTCTCATTTCCGTGAAATGCTTGTGGATAACATTGTTACCATTGGTCACCACATCAGGGTAGTGTCCCCTAACTAGCCTCTTGAAATAAAAAGAAAATAATAATAAAAGATAAAGGTGTGAATGGTCTTGGAAACATTTCCATCCATGACAAGGTGCAACTCACCCTCTTCAAAGACACCCATAAGTAATCCATACATTTCCATGTTATCACTACACCCATTTCCCATACATCCCTTACCACCTCATCCACTTACATGGCCTAGATTTGAATTCACCTGGAAACATCCCACATAAAATGAGCACTAGCCCAATAGGAAATCCTAGCATTCCCTACAAACCTGGCTTGTAGAATAGCATAAAGTATTTGAGAACTTTTCCGGGAAAGGGGGTTTCATGCACATGTTTAAATAACTTGATATTTAGATGTGATTAACGTTGCTAAGATCCTCATGACTGATGAGCCCATGGAGGGTGTACTTGTTGATGTTGCAGGGCCACACCTGATGGACAAGTACATATGGGGATATGATTAGTTCAGACCTCCATAGGGATAAAATTCCACTAGATGGATGCTGAGACCCCAGCCAGAGGCAAAGATAGATTAGGGGTTTGCACCATAGAGAGAGAGGGATGTTCCACCAGGGACATCCTGACAGTTCTGGACCCAGGGGGTTATTTCCCTTTTGACCATGATTTAGGCCTTGGAAGGCCCATGATGTTATGCATGTGACCCATGACGTCACCCAATGTTTTGGACACTTTGGAGTCAGTTGTGTGCCAAGTGGCAGGTGTGGTAGGATCTAGAGTCCCAATGAGGCCTAATGTTTTTCTCCTCGAGGCCAACGTTGCCCTGAGAAGGCCCAACATCACCCTAAAAGGGCATGACATCATATTTACAATTTGATTTAGGGTTTTATTATGAAATTTAATGTAAAAACTGGATATTACATGTAACATGCCATGTTAGCCTTTTTGACCTAATTCTAGTCATTGGTATTGTATAAATAAGGGTTTTAGCCCTTGTATTATTCATCATCTTTCACTCACACTTGTGAGGACTAAAATATTTTCCCTATCTAGGGTTACTTGGCTGAAATTTTAGGCACACTTGTTGAGGAAGGCTAAATTTTGGAGTATTTTGGTAAGTTTCTAGGTGGAAGTGTTCAACTAGGGTTTTGCTTGACGATTCTTGATGTATGTAAGTGAAATTTCTACAATTCTTATTAATTGAATAGTTATAGTTACGTTTATCTTGAATTTACATTAATATTGTGAAATTTCTTGTTTGAACCCTAGGAAGACTAGTACATGTTATTGTCCTAGCTTTAAAAGACTTCACCTACTAGATCTTGTGAAGAGGCCAATTTTCTTGAATCATTTTCTAGGGCCTTGCCATTGCAAAACCCTAGTTTTTATTGCTTCATCTTATCCATTTTTCTTCATCATTGAGTTAAAGAGGGAGGAAAATATACTAAGGCCTAGGGTTACCTACACCTTAGTAGCTAGTTTCCCCTAGGGTTTGATAGTTGGAGCCCTGGGTTACCAACACTCCAACTATTTATATCTCTTGTCTTTGACTCTCCTACTATCATCATTTTCCTTCAACATTTTCTACCATATAATTGACTCCATTTTCCCTAAAAGAACTAGTCTAAGAATCCTTATTGAGTGATTGATAAAAAAAAACATCAAAACATACACTCTAAGCTTTTCACTAACTACTTCTAACACTGGAATAGCCTAACATAGTTACATTATTGTTGTTGTTACTAAAGTAAGATAAAACCATACATTGCAGCATTAAAAGCTTCTAAAAGCAATTGAAAAGATTGATTAATGCATTGCCTTGTTGCTTCTAATAAATGTTAGTATTATGATGTTAATGGCTGATTATTTTTAGTCATTTTGAAGTTGTTTCAAGGCACTTATTGTGAAGTATTGCCTCATAAATATTGTTGTTATAATTTTTTGTTTACTTCATCGTTATTAGCTAATTGCTTTTATTGAGAAAGTCTATGGTTTTATGAAGTGTTAACCAACAAGTTGTACTTGAAATATATATAGTTTCTTGTTGCTTTGTTCTCGGCAGGTACATATTGATATATTATTACTTCGTTGGTTATAAACACGAGACTTTCTGATCAATGGTGACTTGTGAGAGGGGAACTTTTAATAGCCTTCTTGACTTTTCCTTCTCAAACAACCAAGTCACCGGGGACGTCTCCCCTAGGCCTACAACCCTAAAGAGAGGGAGGAATATTATTGATGTGACAGTGATAGGATAACCTCAAGTTACGCCAATTGTTTTTCCTTTTACCTTTCCTTTTATCAAATTACAAATTGTGCGATAACAATCCCAAAGTGGACCCACACTCATTCGAGGAAGATCTTGGTAGTATCTACCACTGTGATATTATTCTTGTAGGCTGTGAGGATGTCCATGTTCGAAAACCGATCAACGCCAAAAAATACACAGTCATTTCCATGCTTGGTGGATGGAAGGCCAGACATGTAATTCATTGAGATGGATTCCCAAGGATTCTTGGGAGTAGGAAGAGGGGTGTATAAGCCTTTCTTCTTGATGGCTAGCTTATCAATGGAACATATAGTGTAGTATTCAATATACTTGCTAACATCCTATCGAATTTTTGGCCAATAAAAATGTTTTTGAAGAACGATCACAATTTTCTCCATGCCAAAAATGTCGTGCCATCTGACTTTTGTGGGCTTCCCAAATCAGCTCTACATGCTCACTTGTAGGAACACAGAGATGGACCAGGTGGCATAATAGTCCATCCTGAATGTGAAAATCTATGACATTCGTGCCTATACCCAAGAGTTGATAGGTGGTGGCAAAGTACAGATCTTGTTGATAAAGTTGGGGCCACTCAGATGCTTCATGTCCATAAGAATGGAGCATAGTGGTGAGTGCATCCACATGAGGTCGACTAAGGCATTCAACATCATGATTTTTGATACCTATCTTATACTTGATGTTGATATGGAACTACTGTAGGTAGGTGGATGACTTTTGATGGCGGTCGTTTTGCAATTTCCCATGTGTTTGTATGAAATCCAGAGGCTTGTGATCAATGTGTATGATTGTTTCCTTTCATATAATGTAATGTTTTCATTGACATCAAGATTGTACAATGGAATACATTTCCTTGTCATAGGTGGGGTATTTCCAAACAATATTTGAGAGTGTCTCACTATGGTATGCTACCATATGATCGTGTTGAGTGAGAACTTCTCCCATAGAATAATCAAATGCATCAGTCTCAATATCAAATGGTTGTTGAATATCGAGAAAGGAGAGTACTGGAGCTGAGAACAAGTGATGCTTCAGATCATCAAATGCTCATTGTTGTTCCTTCCCCCAAACTAACTTGGCCCTGCCACCACCCTTGGTCACCTGGCTGAGAGCCCATGCAATATGGGAGAATCCAAACATGAACCGTCGGTAGAGGTTGGCTAGTCCCAAGAAGCTCTAAAGCTCGGTCAGTGTGGTCAGGGCTGGCCAATCATGAATGACTTGGATATTAGCTGGATCAACATTTACCCCATGCTCATCAAAAATGTATCCCAAGTATTGGAACCTGTTCATGTCAAAAGAGCATTTTTCCAAGTTGGCATATAGCTTGTGTTGTCGCAGAGTGCTCAAAACCTGTTGAATATGCCACATGTGCTCCTCCCACGTTCTGATGAAGATGGGCATGTCATCCAAATATACCACCAAAAAGGAGTTGATGAAGGGTCTCAATACATCATCCATCAACCTCATGAAAGTGGCTGGTGCATTGTTTAAGACATAGGGAGTGACTAACCATTCGAAGAGACCTTCTTTAGATTTGAAGGTTGTCTTCCATACATGAGTTGGTTTGATGGGAACTTGGTGGTAGCCAGACTTTAGGTCAATCTTGATGAATAAATTTCCCCACTTAAGCTGGTTAAGAAGGTCATCGATCCTAGGAATGGGGTACAGGTTCTTGACTATGATTTTGTTTAAGGATCTGTAATCGATGTAGAGTCACCAAGTCTCGTCCTTCTTCTGCACTAGTACAATCAGGCTTCTTCAAGGGAAGGAGCTAGGTATGATGTACCCCTTTTGAAGAAGCTCTTGGATCTGACTCTTGATTTCATCATTTTCCATCAGCAAGCATCAATAGACTGGTCCATTAGGTAGAGGTGTGCTGGGGGTCAGATCATTTGGATGCTTGACTTGGTAGTGTTTTAGTACCCTTGTAGGTGAGGAGAATATGTCTTTGTATTCTGCCATGATTCTATCCACTTTCTTCTGCTGCAAAGAGAGGCTCTGTGTAGAGGCCATGGATGTGGCAGCGACCTTCTACTTATTGTGAGAACGGATCACAAAGAAGATGAAATTATTGGTTTGTGAAATGACCTTATGCATTTCTTAGTAGAGATTAAAGAAATAGCAGTAGGCGGCGCTACCTCTGGGTCTACCCAAAGTAATAATAACACTGCTGGGTCTAGACTCATACACAACATGACGCTTCCACAAATATGGTTGTCCTAAAAGAACATCACAAACTTCAAGGGGAGAAATATCACAGTACCTCATCTTTGAAAGGCTTGATGTCGTAGGGCAGACAACATTGTTGGTTGACACAAAGATATCTTCCTTGGTGAAGCCAATCGATGGTGTAGGGTTGCGGTGTAGTTTCTTTGGCAGGTCCATCCTCTTGATGACCTCTGCTAAAATCAGGTTCTTATGACTACGACTATCAACAATGAAGTGAAGCAGAGCCCCCTTTACCCACATCTGCGAGTGATAGAGGTGCTCCCCCTCCTCTGGATATTCTGGTTCACTTGGCTGATCTTTGGTTGTAACGACATTCGCACTAGGTTCAACATCGATAATCCACTTCCCTCCTTCAGGATTTGATTCAGAATCAAAATCAACCTTTGATTCGAAAGCCTTTAGTTCGACCATGGGTGACTTCTTGGAGCGACATTCTTCGGTGTTGTGCCAAGCGATTTTATGGTACTCACACCATTTTCTCGTGTCCTTTTTCATCTTCTCATTGCCATTCTTGTGTTGCAGCTTGGACTAGTTGTCCTAAGGGAGACCATCTTGACTTGGTTCCTTTTTGTGTGGGTTGCAGCTGTCTTTTCCCTTCTTTGGCTGTGAGGGGTTTGTAGATCCAAACTCTCACCTTTTCTTCTTAAATTTCTGCTTGATCTTGACAACGTATCTATAAGTCGTGCCCAATGAAGCGATGTCCAAAAAATCCATTTGTGTTTGAATGTATCTATGCAAAAAACCACTATATTTGAGCACTAGATGACACTCAGAGTATTTGATACCCAATTTGGTGTGCAGGGTATGGAAAATATTGGTGAAATCCAGTACTGTCTAGTTCCTTTCTTGACGTAGGGTGGTCCATCTGGTGTACTGGTCCTCATATCTTCCAACAGGGTAATATTGTTCTTTAATGACGTCTTAAAAGGAATCCCATGTAGGGGCTAGAAAAACCATTGTAGATTCATCTACAACCTTTGCTTAGAGTAACTATCCCACCAGTTTTTAACATGGGGAATGATCTTGAAGAGTGAAAAAGTGATCTTTTCCCTATCAAAAAAATTGTGGACTGAAAAATACCCTTCGAGTAGATTCAACCATTTATTTGCAACATCCGCATCTACTAGTCCTTCAAATAATGGAATATAAAAATTTACTCGTACCTTGAAGGGGGTTGCATGGCCGCTTGATGAAGATGCTTCTCCTGTGGCCATTCGTCGAAGGATCTGCACAAAGTTTTCCATCATTTCATTTCTTTGTCATGTGAGGGCTTCCTCGAGAAACATTTTAATAGGATCTCCTACTCCAGCATATTTATTTTCGTCCCCCATGGGTTGTTGTTGGGCTTGGCGCGACCGATATTGCAATGGCTCGATTGGTTCAAGTCCCAACTTCTTATACCCAGATCTTGTTGGGGACATGCACGAAGAAAAATAAATGAAGAGCAGACTTCTTTGATACCATTGGTCCGGATTTAGGAGCGGACCGAACTGATTAACACACTAAATATAATAAACACAGAGATATGAAGAATAAAACAGATATCCAATGAACAATATATTCTATTGAATAATGAAATAAGATGAAACTGTAAAACTGCAGAACTGAAACACTTGCTTGAATGGTGGTAGCTATCTCCGAGAAGAGATGTGGCTACTACGTGCATCCGTTTGAGAATAATGAATTACAATGAGGCTTTAGAGGCCGTTTTTATATTACTCATGAATTCCAAAACCATAGAAATCCAAAAACCTAACCCTAGGAGGTGAAATGTCAAAAGTCATGTGGGCCCCTATGGGTAAGTTGGTACCTCAACTTCTCGGGGTCATAACTTTTGCATACAACCTTTGTTTTAGGTGCGTGATAGCCCGTTGGAAAGGTCTTTCATAGAAATACACATTCCACTGTCAAACTCTGACTCAGTTTACAATTTCATTGTGGCGACCCAAAAAAACACTTTTTAGGCCTCCAGAATGACCTTGAAAGTATAACACAATGTGCTGACATGAAAACATACAAAATAAGTCAGTTGGATTAGGTGAGAGGCCACCAATATCCACCTAGAATATGTGTAGGAATTCAAACAACCCCAGAAGTGTAGAACCCACAATTACAAAGAAGTACAAACGAACATGTTGAACTAAAAACAGATAAGAGGAGCCAATTGGAACAGGTGGGTGGCCACCAATAGTCAACTGGATCAGGAACTATGCCAAGGCATCCATATTTAACTCAATTTGAAATTTTAAAATAATGATTTTGATTTTTGTTCAAAGAACATAGCTTTATGTTGAACAACTTCTATGAAGGCAATCACTTAGGGAAATCAAAAGAGGTATAAGTTATAATATGAGCTCTCAAGGAAATTGTTTCAGTGTACTAGATAATTTAGTAGTTTAGGTTAATGGATGAAAGAAATAAAATAACAAAAAGATAGAGGAGAAAAGGGTATTCTAAATGAATAATTCTTGTAACGACCCTAGTTAGATAAATGTTTAAGAAATTATAAAGTAAAACTAATTAGGGGATTAATTGTGTTAACAAGGTATTAATTAAACAAAGATGATTTAATGATATTAATCAAGTGAGTTATTAATTAATTAAAGGATATAATTGTGGTTAATTAATTAATAATTTAACTACAAATTACATTTAATAACATGAGTAATAGATTTAATAGATTAATAATATATATTATAAAAAAGTTACGTACCCAACAAGGGATAACCTATTAATCCCGAGAAGATAAAATATTAAAGGAAGGGACAAGGGGCATTAATGGCGGGGTAGGTAAGGAAGTAAAAGGCATGAGTTGGTGAAGGAGGAATAAGGAGGAAGGAGGTTGACGAGATGAGGGGAGGACAAAGGTTGAAGGGATGAATTTTGGAGATCTCTGGATTGGTAGAGAGAGCGAAATTTTGGGAATAGGATTGATACAGTGCACCGGAGTTGTTGGGGGTTTTGGGCACGGAGGGCTAGGATATCCGTTGATATCCTAGAGCTAGGGAGCTACCTAGTTGGCAGGGAGGAACGGTTTGGGTAGTGTTTTGCAGAAGCAAGAAGGAAGCAAGCGGCGGACAAACGAAGGTTAATAGCATCAGGTTCAGGTATTTATTTCAAATTTATGCATTGTTTTAATTAGATATTAAATTTATTATTCATTGATAAATTTACATGCATAAGTGTTAAAATATTTTGGAATTACTGAACTTTCATAAACCTAGTAGAAATTACTGTATTGTTGGCAGAATTACTGGATGTTAAATTAAATCTGTCTCCTACATTTGGTTCAAATCTGGAACCAGGGGCCGAAATGAGAGGTTTAGTTATAGTAAATCCATAAATAAATGTATTAGGGTGAGTAAAAATTTGGGCCTGAAGGGCCAAATCTCCAGCCACGCTTTACTTGAATACTTGTGCAAAAACGATGGAACTTCAGCCATTTTGTACAGTAAAATAACTAAATGAGGATAAATTGATCCTCGGTGAGATGAAGGAAGGAATCGGCCAAGGCTTGGTTCCGGTGAAAATTTTTCCATTCGCGTGAGAGTTTGAACAGCCTGCGAAAATCTTCACTTCTGGTACTAAAATTTGAGAAGTCCTGAACGAAAATTGCATATTTGGCACAAATATCTCTGCAAATTTCAGCAGACTAGTTTTAGGGGAAAATTAGGGAAGACTCTGTAAAACACGCATTAGTAGTCATCATTTTGGAAAAAAATTGAGCTGTTTTTAGATGGTGTAGTCACATTCTTCTAAGGATTATAGCTTAAGAACTTAGAGAAAATTGTACCCTTGAAAAATATTTGGCGAAATTCGCCAGGGGAGGATCTTGTCTGTATTCAAAAATTTTGTAATTTTCTCTAATTGTTGAGTCGAGGAAGGAATATCTGTCAATTTCAGATATATGTTCTTTGAACGAGATAATTTCCCAGTTTTAATTCTTTCAAATTTTGAATACGGTGCATCCTTTTAAAGTGCGAAGATAAAATTATTGAGATAAATGACAGGATTAAAGATTTTTTTCGAGTTTATAGCTGTCGAAGAAACCCCCATTTTTGCAGCCGTAGCCTTTGCAATTGTTGAGTCCATTTTTACATTTTTCGTTTTCTCAGCTTCGCTTTAAATTTTTTTATTTTGCAAGTTGAAAGAAAATCCGACATTGAATCTCGCTCGAGTACAAAACTTTGGAGGAAGCATCGACTTTGAAGCCCTTAAATGCTTCAATCTCGAGAAGGCCATCCGGATTTGAAGCCTCCAAAATGCTCAAAAGGTTTGGATAAAATCTGGTTTTGAAGCTTTTGACGGGTTTTAGGCTCCTCCGTCTGTTCGAGTGACAATCAACGGTACTAAAAATTAGACGAGTCTTGTAGATAAGAAAGACCTGTATTTCGAGTCGGATAATGCTAGCTCTTATGAAGATTAATCTGTTGAACACCAGAGGTTCGACGAGGATGAATGATGCATCGAATAAACCTGTGATGGGAAAATCAAAGCTCAAGAGGATTTTTGAACGACAATTTCTGAGGAGTTCCATTGTTGAAAACCCCCCTTCCCAAGCCCTTTCACGCGTATTTCCCAATCCTCGTCCTCTTGGAGAATCTTCAGGGGTGCATGACAACAACAATGCTAATGACAATAACTTGAATATTGTCAGAACATCAAGCAATTTTTTTGGCATTAGCGGTAGCTATCACGAGCCGAGCTCTTTATGCCTAACGGAAATGGTCTATGACTTCATGGAAAATGGGGGTAAAGAGTGTGGTCGTGCTCGCTATAATTGCTTGAATGGAATTTACAACGGATATGGAAATGGGGACGGTGGAGACGATCCTAAATATTCTTTTGCACCAGGCGAAGTCTGCGATATCCTTAAGAGTATTGTACCATGTGCTAGTGTATGGGAGAGGAATCTTTTGGCGGATGCTTCCAAGCTTGTGAAAGTAGTGAGTCATGAAGGAAATATTGTCTGCAAGGAAAAGGAACACTGCACAAATGGCTGCCTTAGATGAGCTATAATGAATCAAATAAAACTAAAACAGAAGAACCTAAANAAGGGAAAAAGAAAATAAAAGAAAAAAAAAAAAAAACTAGCTTCTGTAATAGATGAATCTGCGTAAATCAAAAACTGATATTAAAATCAAATACAAATGCTTCATATTGTACAGGAAATACGGGTCGATTTCTAAGAGAGAAAAAATACCCAAAATATGCATTGTCTAAAAACATTTGGATTTTTTTTTGAAGTAGATAAAACTATGAAAGAATGAACACGAGCAGGCTTACCTGAAGTTGGGCATAGATGGGGATCCCTGGACAACAAATTGAACTGATCGCAACAGTTTTTCTCGATCTCTCATGAGGGTTTCTGAAATGGGTCTTCAGGGATCCTGAAAAGTGCAAAAGGGTTCCCTGACAGTGATGATGCCAAACGGGGGCAATTATCCCAACGTTGGTTGAGTTTCGACTGTTTTCTTAACCTACCCTGGAAGACATCCATAAATGTATTCAAGACAAGTGTTGTTTGCATACTCATCTGCTGAAATTTTTGTCGCCCTTTACATGATTTCACGAAGTTTCAATAACGACATGCTAGCTTCTCCTACGGAGCTGTGAACAAGATATTTTCCCATGGCATTGATTTTTACATTTGCAAAAATAGCCATGATTTTTCAAGCATTTGGCGATTGAATATGAAAAAATTGCAGTAGGAGACGACGATGTAGGTTTCAACAAGACCAACACCGGATTTGTCTGATGAAACACCTTTCTTGAAACCCTTTTGCATGTTATCATTCTTATCAGTCTGGAAAATTCATATAAATCTGACGATCTGTATGAAGAGATGTTAAATTGAATTGCATTAATTCTAGCTCAGGAATCGTTGACACCCAACCTAACTCAGAGAGCGTGGCCATTATTTTCAAAAATTCACCACAATAAACGAATTTTGGTAGCTGGTCTCAATGTTGAACCATTGCTAAGAGAAGGGCACGTGGGCCGCATGCAAGCCCCACGTTGACGACTTGGGAGTCTTGGGGCAAGTGGGCGACATGTGATCCCCACGTTGCCAATACACATTTTTATTTTATTTTATTTTATTTTTTATTTTGTTTAATTTAAAAATTGGTTTAATTATAAATTCAGTCATAAATATTATATTGTAATTATTTATAAAATTTTCTTTATATAT
>ML778724.1:1327253-1490457 GCA_009831015.1 Picea engelmannii | reverse complement strand
TGTTTTAATTAGATATTAAATTTATTATTCATTGATAAATTTACATGCGTAAGTGTTAAAATATTTTGGAATTACTGAACTTTCATAAACCTAGTAGAAATTACTGTATTGTTGGTAGAATTACTAGATGTTAAATTAAATCCAGCTCCTACAATTCCGATAACCTTACAAATGAAGAAAAATCTACCGAGCCATTGGAATTCAATAGTAACAAAATGTATCTTAGAAACTTCAAGATATATGTTTAAGAATGAACAACAATGAATATTTCAAAATACTGCGAAAAAATAAAGAGGTTACAAAAGAGCTACATGCCACAATAATTCTTTCGGTATCATTATGAAATCTACCACTTTATGCGATTTCTTAACTCAATTTATAACCGTGGTAGTCATACCAAATTGTTATTTGTAATTTTATTTAAGAAATCTGTGGTCGGAGAAAGCATGGAACCTTCTGCGGTTGATGAGTGTAGTTTACTTTTGGTCACAACTACCATAATCCGAGATCCAAAAATCTATACTTCTGAAAAATGCAGATTATCGAAAATGTCGAATATTTGGATGCCACGTAAGACAAGACACGTAGGAAGACATGTCGCTGAGACAAAGATTCCATTCAGGTCAATCCATGGATCCATACAAGTATATTGATCTAACAAATGTGAGGTGGCACATGACGTGTACATGAGTTGGTGTATAATGTGTACATCCAAAAATATGAAATTGGGAAAAATGCATATTATTTAAAACACTAGATGTCTAGATATCCAGATATTCATAATTATGAAAAATCCAAATGAAGGATCCAGATACCACGTGGGATTGACATGTCATCACAACATGAGGATGCCACATAAAATAATAGGAGACTATTTCCGACAAGGTGTGATGATGTTGAGAAAATCCAGATGTTGAGTCAGGTGGAAATGTAATACCACGATAAAAAAATACACTAATCCACTAAATACAAGTGGCATGTAGTGAGAGGGTAGTGGGAAATCAAATTTCCACATCCGTAAGGTCATAGTTCCTCATTTGAGATCTGGGACTCTCAGATAAGTTATTTATTGAAACTTTCATATTTCTGGAGATTCCACAGAATATTGGAGAGGTCAGATGACATGTAGAAAGATATGTCAGATTCAAGTGACATGTCAGATTCGAGGAGAGAGTAGGTTATCGGTACTGTTAAGACGGATGGTAGGCTCAGATTGAGACACGTAAATTTGGGTTCCAACTCAAAGTTCCACTTCCGGGATCCAGGATTCTTGAAAATGCAAATTATAGAGAATTTTGTATGTCTAGATTTCCGAATATATGACATCCGAAAGAAAATTAATAAGACCATTCTTCAAAAGCCCGAATCCGGATGCCACATATGACAAGACATATAGGAAGACACGTCAACTAAATAAATGATCTGGAAACAAAACTAATAACCTGGATGCCACATCATACATTTGACATATTTTCCATGTTGGATGCTAGGTTGACAACTTGAGTGGACAAGTTGCATGTTGTAATTGGTCTTCAAAAAGGTTCAGAGTCTGGGATCCAGAGTTTCATAAAATGTGATTTATTAGATATCCCAGATTTTTGGATATCTAGGATTTCTGAAATGTCTGGATATTTGGAATCCAGAACAAATTTAAGTGAGACTTTATAAAAACCAGATCCAGAAGAAATCCACCAATTCTTATTTGTTGATTAAAAATGTCTAACCAATCTAAGCCTTTGATCTCGGGGATCGAACAAATTTGGGGTTTCTAATGAATTTTGCAAGTTTCGATTATGCATGTATATTTTATACAAAATTTAGGGATTCAATCTGAAATTTCTTTCTCTTCTTCTTCCCGCATCTGATAAAACATATTTTCTTGCAAAATCAAAAGTATGAGATATGAACAAATTGAAATATAGAAAAAACCTCAAAACAATGAGCTAAACAATACAAAATTTAATGAGAAATCCTTATTTTACTTAAAAATTTCAGAGGTACACTTTGAGTTAAAATAGGTTCTCAACTGTAAGCATTCACACCATGCATTAATCTTGAAATTTAATAAAGAATGAATTACTGAGTGTTCAAGAGGAATAAACCACATATTTCTTCTATCCTTTTAGATTTTAGAAAGATAATAATACTCAACAAGGAAAACGAAGAGGATGGATTGTAATATTGTTTAATTTGTAATGTGTATCTAATGTAATTAAATATTGGTTGTTGTTTTGCTTTTCAGGAACAAGCTATAGTGACTACGAAAAGTTGAAGTTGAAAGAAACAAAGTTGAAGGAGACGAAAAAACAGGTGTGCATTTTCAAACTTATATTTTTGTTTCTTCCTTGTTTCTATAGTATCATAAACATAACTTAGGAATAACTTGAAAAACACAAATTATAAGATGATAGAAATAATAAATGTTGAAGGCTATCAAATGAACGAACACTAAACTATACAAAACAACATTGACCAAGTATTGGGTAACAATGGTCTTTTTAGATTAGATGCATTTTCGTACACTATGAGGGATTGTCTATTTGATGCATTTCAAGTTTTGTTGCATTTTCAGTATTCTTCAATTAAGCTGTGAAATGGATTGATAGATCACTTCCTAGGTTTTTTACACAACGACAATGTAGAAGTGTTGGAGTCATATCAATACGAATTAATAGCTGATTTTCTGCATTAGTTACATGGAATTCATGACGTTCACACATATATTTCAAAAATGTGATTATTTTCATCTACAACCCTAAATGAAAATGAGAGAGGACTATGGGGAGATGGTTTTTGTATATGGTGGCTAACCAAATGACTAAATATATCAATCGGAATTTGGTCACTGACAAGGAAAAGAAGATCATTGCTATTCAACATAAATGAAAATAGAGATCCATATTGCCTCTTGTTCCATGATGCTAATTCTCTTAGTGGTCACTACGAAGTATTACTTTATAAAAAAAATATCCATATGCAATTTTGGAGGACCTAATATTTACTTTTACCTCATGTGCAAAGGCCTTCAATACCATTGGAAACATATTATGTATCATATGCATTCTCATGGATTAAACAAAGCAACAATTAGTATATCTAACTGTAGGGATAGTCTCTTCAATGCAATTTGTTGTTCAATAGATAAAGAGTTTGATGTATAGTATTTGAGACTTTATAGTATGAAATCCTTCTGCAATGCAATTATGAGTGGTGATCAGAAAGCATTGCAGGGCTTGCAACAACACCTGACAATTTATCTTATACAAAGTATGGTAGTAGTTGGAACTTTGCAAGGGTATCTCATAAATATGGAAATGCCATATGAGAAGGGGAATATAGAGGGTGTACCATTTTTTTTGCAGGGGATATCAATCATATTCAAAGTAAATATCCAAGTCTGGTCCTTCCCTACAAATAGAATTATTAACTTCTATTCCTTTGATTAAAATTGTGATAAAACATTTGATGTGATATCATTTGAAACAAATACATCACACATCCACTATGAACCATTGCTAAGAGAAAATTACAGTTAGGAATGAACTTTTCATTGTAATCAACCCACACTAAGTATAAGTAGGAGGCATGCGATCAATTATCATACAGTTACATAACTAACAAGTTCACAAAGTAACAATGATTTCATAATGCTTCCTAAACATGTACTAGACCAACATCATCATATACTTGATTCACATTGTATGAAAACAACCATGTTGACACATAATGATGATGAATTTGACCTCCCTTGTGAGCAAGTAGAGAGAATACCAAGTAAAAATCATAAGCTCACTCATCACAAATTGAAACAAGTCACATGTGCCAAAAAATAAATGCGCTGACAAATTTCCTAGTGAACACAAAGAGCATATAGGAAACTGAAAGGAACATCAACATCTACACCATGTACATTGGAAGCAAACAATGGTGTTGATAAATAGTGATTCCATCTTTAAGATGGCTTATCATCAAGCGATACCAATTTCGAGTGACAAGCATAGGCTCACTAACCACAAATTGAAAAGGCACATACGTGAAAGAAACAAATGTGATTACATATTTCCCACTGGACATTGAACTAATAAGAGGCCAAAAAATAACATATCATAAATTAAAACAAACATTGCATAGTACCAAAAATGAAAAATAAAGGAAAATTGCTTGACATTTGATCAAGGTGGATATCAGTGGCCACCCATCTTTTCCAACTGGCTCAAATTTTTTTTTTTGCCAATTTTGGTAATTTACTATTTTTAGCAGTTTTCACTTCCAGAGACGTTTTGAGGCCCTAAATGATGGTTTTTGGGAAAACAGGTTTGCAATATCGAATTTCCTTCGATACTGCACCGAAAATGAATCTCCTCAAAGATACGTTTCCAACGGGCAATCATACACCTAAAACAGAGATCGCATGCAAAAGTTATGACCCCAAGAAGTTGATGTACTAACTTACCCAAACGGGGCCCACATGAATTTTGACGCTTCATCTCCTAGGGTTAGGTTTTTGGATGTCTAGGGTTTTTGGAATTCCTGCTTATTGTAAAAATGTCTTTAGAGCCTCATTGTAATCATCTTCTTGCAAATGAGCGCAATAGTCACATCTCTTCTCAAAGATAAGCTGCCACCATTCCAATAAGTTCGTTTCAGCTGCATTTTATAGTTTCAGCTTATTTTGTTATTGAATAGAAAACCAGTTTTACTGTATCTCTGTTATTTTGTGTTAAGAACCTGTTAATAATCTGTATTCATTTCATTTTGCTCATAAAATCCTTATCAGTGGATCTTGTCGTCTTAATGGAGGTCCCTAATGAGGTCAGAGTATAAAGAGTTGGGTCTCGAGCTTGTTTCTCTTGAGGACAAAAGCTCTCGCATGCCCAAGTGACCTCTCATGGAAGGAGAAAAGAAAGATGATGGGACATGAGTTCCTTTCAAACTGTTGATTGAGGAATCCCTCATGCAACAGAGGAATGAGATGATCGATAGTTTCACACAAATGCTTAGGCGGCTACCAAGAGGCGACGCATATTCTTAGACGCAGATGTTGTAGACAAGTGGTTGAATCTACTAGAAGGGTATTTTTCTGTCCATAACTTTTTGAATAGAGAAAATATTACTTTTGCGCTCCTCTAAGTTGTTCCCCATGTCAAAGATTGGTGTGAAACTTTCTATGAGAAAACAAAAACATAGGAACCTTCATTATTTACAGTCACGCCCCCTGGGAATCCTTTAGGGATGCTATTAAGGAACAATACTACCATGTTAGAAATTATGATGACTTGTATACCAAATGGACCACACTACAACAAGAAAGAGACCAAGCAGTGCCAGATTTCACAAATATCTTCCATACCTTGCGCACCAAGCTGTGTATAAAATATTCATAGAGACATATGGTGCTCAAGTATCATGATGCTCTGCATAGATACATTCAAACCGAAATGGAATTTCTGGACATCTCATCCTTGGGCACGGCCTATCGATATGCCGTCAAAATCGAGCAGAATCTCAAACAAAAGACACGACAATTTGGGCCTGGGAATCCTGCACAACAAAATCCAGGAAAGGGCATCCCTAAACCACATAACAAAGGACAGAGAAGAGATGGACAGTATCAGGAAAACCAGTCCAAGCTGCAAGCAAAGAAGGATACCGGAAAGACAAAGAAAGATACTAGGAAGTGGTGCAACTTTCATAAGAGCCCTTGGCATAACACTACTTACTGCCGCTCAAAGCAGTCACTGGTGGCTGAAGTGAAAGCCTCTGAGTCAGATGTAGATTATGAATCTAAGCCAGAACTAGAAAGGGGAAGAGAGATCATTATTGCAGAACCCAGTGCCATCGTTTCTACCACCAAGCTCCAACCTAGTGAATCAGACAAGCCAAAAGAAGGAGAGAACCTCTTTCATTCACAAATGTGGGTAAAAGGCACCCCGCTGCACTTCATCGTTGATAGCAGTAGCCATAAGAACCTCATCTCAGTAGAGGTTGTCAAGCGGTTGGCTCTGCCGACAATTCCGCACCCACAACCCTACACCATTGGATGACTTCGCCAAGGAAGTGATCTTCGCGTCAGCCAACAGTGCCGACTGTCGTATGACATATAGCCCTTCAAAGATGATGTATTGTGTGATGTTTCTCCTCTCGAAGTTTGTGATGTTCTTTTGGTCCAACCTTATTTATGGAAACGTCATGTTGTATATGAGTCTAGGCCTCGTAGTGTTATTATTACTTTGAATAGGAAATTGTACAGGATACCCGAGGCAGTCCCACCTAGTGCTATTTCCTTGATCTCTGCTAAGCAATGTAGGAAGTTCATCTCTTAGATGGGGAAGTTTGTCTTCTTCATGATTCGCTCTTAGAATAAGAGAAAGATCATAGCCACATCCAGGGTCTCTGCGGGTGAACTCTCCACAAAACAAAATAAAGTAGATAAGATCGTGGAAGAATACTTAGATATCTTCTCCTTACCTACTGGGGTACCTCTGCACTGCCAGGTCAAGCACACCATCGATATGATCCTCAATGCACCGCTGCCTAATGGGCCAATCTATCATCGCTCTCTGTTAGAGAATGGGGAGATAAAGTGATAGATCCAAGAACTTCTCCACAAGGGGCACATCCATACCAACTCACCACCTTGTAGGAGCACAATCATGTTGGTACAGAAGAAATATGGAACCTGGCGACTCTGCAATGATTACCGAGCTTTGAATAAAATCACAGTCAGAAACTGGTACCCGATTCCACGAATCGATGACCTCCTTGATCAATTCATGGGGGCCAAATACTTCAGTAAGATTGATCTAAAGTATGGCTACCACCAGGTCCCGATAGAATAGATAGATGTATGGAAGACCGCCTTCAAGTCAAAGGAAGACCATTTTGAATGGTTGGTCATGGCCTTTGGCTTGAAAAATGATTCAGCCACTTTCATGAGAATGATGGATGATATCCTGTGACCATTCACCAATACATTTGTAGTGATGTATCTGGATGACATTCTCATTTACAACAAGACTTGGGCTGAACGCTTGCAACATATTCAACAGGTTCTACACACCCTGCGGTAGCACAAGCTATACGCCAACTTGGAAAAATGCTCCTTCGGCATGGATAGGGTCCATTACCTGGGCTACATCATTGATCAACATGGTGTACGTGTGGATCCAGCCAAAATCCAAGTCATCCCTGACTGGCCAGCCCCAACCACATTCACTAATCTTCGGAACTTCTTGGGCCTTGCCAATTTCTACCGCAGGTTTGTGTTGGGATTCTCCCATATTGCATGGGCCCTCAGCCAAATAACCAGGGGTGGTGGTAAGGTGAAATTTGCATGGGGCCGGTCCCAACAACAAGCGTTCAATGATTTGAAGCAGTGCTTGTGCTCATCCCCAGTACTTTCACTACCAGAACTGCAACAACCCTTTGAGATCGAGAGAGATGCTTTAGACTATGCTGTGGGCAATGTTCTCACTCAACATAGCCACCTCGTGGCCTATCATAGTGAGACACTATTAGATGTTGTCCGTAAGTACCCTACTTACGACAAATAAATGTACTCCATTGTGAAAGCCTGCTGCCAGTGGAGGCATTACATTCTTGGGAAGGAGACAGTCATCCACATTGATCATAAGCCACTTTATTTCATGCAGACACAAGGAAAATTGTAGAATTAATGCCATCAAAAGTGGTCCACATACTTGCAACAATTCCACCTCAACATCACGTATAAAACTTGAAGCACCAATCGCGCCCCTGATTGCCTCAACAGACTCCCAGTGGAAACACTCACCATAGTGCTAGAATCTTGCGACCATGAGACCTATGGATGGCCCCAACTCTATGAGATAGACCA
The DNA here is from genome assembly GCA_009831015.1 of Picea engelmannii. Lineage (NCBI taxonomy): Eukaryota > Viridiplantae > Streptophyta > Pinopsida > Pinales > Pinaceae > Picea > Picea engelmannii. The sequence continues at coordinate 1,482,602 of ML778724.1, read as the reverse complement.
AGAATTCACTACCACCTACCAAATGTTGGGTGCAAACAAAGTTGTCGATAATTTCCATCTTCAGGATGGGTTGTTATATCGTCTAGGCCATATCTGTGTTCCAACAAGAAAGAGAGCGAATCTGATATGAGAATCCCACTACAGTCGGGTGGTAGGACACTTCGACGTTTAAAAGACAGTCGCGATGCTACAAAAACATTTCTACTAGCCGAAACTTGGACAAGAGGTCAACACGTATATCAGGTCCTGCACTGCTTGCGCTATTGCCAAACCGACCACTAATAAATAGGGCATGTACACCCTCTTCCTACTCCCGAAAGTTCATGAGAATCCATATCAATGGACTACATGTCGGGCCTCCCGTCCACCTAGCGGGGAAATGACTGTGTTTTTGTGGCGGTTGATCACTTTTCTAAGATGGCGATTCTGGTTGCCTACAAGAAGAGCATCATAGAAGATTCCACTGCCAAGCTCTTTTTTGAATGAGTCTGGGTACATTTTGGAATCCCACAAACCATTGTCTCAGATCGGGACAGTCGATTTCTTATCACATTCTGCTCGAGCCTCTAGTCACTGTTGGACACAAAGCTCACTAAATCCACGACCTTCCACCCCCAGATAGATGTCTAAACCGAGGTCATAAATCGAATGATTGTGCCTATCCTTCACATGTATAATTAAAAGCACCCTCGCACATGGGATGAGAGCCTTCCCTATGTCCAACATAGCTACAACCAAGCCCTGCATAGCTCAATCGACCATAGCCCCTTTCAGGTGGGTTTGGGATTCCAACCATTGGGTCCCATAGATGTTTCACTTCACCTTGCGGTCACCTTGACCAACTCATCTCCTGCTCCAATTGAAGCTGACAAAGCCACTCGGTTCATTGAGTGGATCCAACACATCCACCAACAGGTTCATGATATCCTACATAAGTCCAATGACAAGTACAAACATCGCCATGATCAACATCAGGTGCCACATAAGTTTCAGGTGGGTGACAAAGTTTGGTTTCACTTGCAGAAAGAACGCCTTACAGGACCTCATCAAAAGCTTCTCCTACTTTGTTATGGGTTGTACACCATCACCAAGGCCATGGGGGATAATTATTTTGAGCTCAACATTCCTCCTTTCCTTGTTTTGCACCCAGTGTTCAACGTGGATCTCCTTCGTCCTTATTTCCCACCATTATTGGACACCTCAGAAGTAGCAGAACAACTAACACCAACATAGCTCAACCCTGACTGCATATAACGTGCATCCAATGATCATATTGCAGACACACAAATCAAGGGCACTCGACAGCAAAGGATCCATCTTTATTGAGTCGTCAAAGTAGGGCAGCTCCTGCACTAAGGCAAGTGGCTCACCCGAGGCCAAATTCAGCAGAAATTTCCTCATCTGATGGGGGACCTCAACGCAATGGAGAAAATTTCTTCCTAAGGAGGGAGGATTGATCTAGTGGATATCGATGGCTACCCACCTTTTCCAACTGGCTCAAAATAGTTTTCTGGCTATTTTGGTAATTTACTATTTTTAGCAGTTTTGACTTTCAGAGCCGTTTTGAGGCCCTAAAAGATGTTTTTTTGGAAAAAAGGTTTGCAATTATGAATTTCCTTTCATATTTCATATAAAATGAATCTTCCCGATGATACCTTTCCAACAATCTATCATATGCCTAAAAAAAAGATCGTATGCAAAAGTTACGACCCCGGGAAGTTGATGTACTGACTTACCCAAACGGGGCCCACATGACTTTTGGCACTTCATCTCCTAGGGTTAGGTTTTTGGATGTCTAGGGTTTTTGGAATTCTTGATTATTGTAAAAATTTCTTTAGAGCCTCATTGTAATCATCTTCTTGCGAATGAGTGCAGCCATCACATCTCTTCTCAGAGATAAGCCGCTACCATTCCAACAAGATTGTTTCCGCTGCATTTTATAGTTTCAACTTATTTTGTTATTGAATAGAAAACCAATTTTACTGTATCTCTGTTATTTTGTGTTAAGAACCTGTTAATAATCTGTAGTCATTTCGTTCTTCTCATAAAATCCGGATCAACATTCCCATATAAGAAAGAAAGATGCAAAGAAAATTTATATGAAACAAATTGAAGATACCCCTAAGATGACATGTGAAATTTGTGAGGAACTGCACTTTGCAAAGAACATTAAATATTTCACACAAGACTTGGAAAAATAATATGTGATCTTGAAATTAAATGACAAAACATTCTCCACTAGAAAAATATGTGTTGCATGCAAAATAACACTTCAGAATGGAAAAGTTCCATAGTTTGCAACACGTGACCAAATAATATGTAGCACACTACTATTAGTTGTGAGTATGATTTAATAACTTGAAGAAAGAATTGTATCACTACAAATTTCATTTTCACATATTAGACCATGGGGTTATAAACGATCCCAAATGGGCTTGATAGGATCACTCATCAACGTGCTTGTCCATATAGATGTTGTGTAGAAAGAATTGCCACAATTCATAAATGAAAAAATGAAAATGATTGTTAGATTGAAGAGGCAATTACAATACAAGAATGCATACCAAACAGGTAAAGACGTGTAGAAATTTTCATGAGAGCATTAAAAGAATTATCTTCCAGAACTCTGTACAAGGCTGAAAACATCTATATAAATGAGTACTGGAATGATGTTCTTGAACAAGAAAATGACAGTTCCATGTAAAATGAAAACACTAATAGCGAAAGTGATACAGATGATGAATCAAATAGTGAAAGACCTACTGAAACCTTAATACATGGATTCAAAAAGTCAGAATGCATTCATGACTTGCAAGATAAGATCATCAAACTTGCACCTATTGAGGGACAATGTCCACTTGGTATTTTCAAGGACAAATATGTAGAAGAAATTAACTTCCTAACACTATTCTATAGAGACCCATGTGATGATGACATTACAAAAATATTTAGCTACCAAAGAATATTGCAATGGGAATTGTTGCAAGCAAGCAATGATTTCTCATATCACACAACAAATTTGTTTTTCAAAACAATGTGAATAATAATTGAGAATGTTCTCTCCTGCATATGGATATGAATATGAAAAGGAAATCTAAGAGGAAGAAAGATATTAGCAAGATATGCCAAGTACAAAGAAAATTTAGAGAAAATCTTGAAATTTGATATTGGATATGTAGATTTCAAGAGCATTCACATCTCTCCTCACTACTTGAAACAAATCAAGAAAACCATATTTACAATGATTCGATAATTGGGTCCTCCAAAATTTTTTGTCACATTTACAAGTGCAGAGAATTGATGGAATCCATTAGTGACTACGATAAATGAGTTTTTTAGGAACAAGAAAAACAGAAAGAAAACTAAAACATTGGAAAGCGATGACATTGATTACCTCATAAAAAAATATAGTTACATATTGCACTAATTAATATGGACATATAATCAATTCTTTAAAGCAATTGATATGTCATGACAACACATTCTTCGGAAAAATATCAGAATACTACTTTGTAACACAGTTCCAAAATAGGGGAAGTGAACATGAACATGGACTATTGTGGATAGAAGATGCTCCAATATATGGAAAGGATAGTAACTCACAAATTGAGAAGTTTTTGGACAAATACATAACTTGTGACACAAATCATTTGGATTTAGAACTTGCCAAAGTGCATAAGATTACTATACAAGGAGATGTAAAAAAAGAAAGAATTTGAATTGCAGATATAACTTCCCTATGTTGCCAATGAAAACAACAAAATTCATTGAACCAATTCGTTTAGTAGACAAATCTCTTATTGCGAAATCAAACTCCCTGTTCACATATCTAGAGAAAACAAATTATGATGAATTAATGAGCTTTGAGGACTTAGTGGAACTAAAGCTAATAGAAAATGAGTACATCCAAGTACTACAATCTACACTAAAGAAACCAATAATCTTCCTAAAATGAAAACTTTCACATATTTTGAACAACAATTTTTCCAAGGGCATGCCAAATATATGGAATTTTGAATACAGATGCACAATATCTTCTCAATGCATATACTGCAACATCTTATTGTAGCTTGTACATGACCAAAGTTGAAAAAACTATGACAAATTCGTTTAGAAGAATACACAAGGAACATGTACAAAGTTAAATCGATGCTATGCAAATGATAGGTACACTTGGAAATACATTGCTTAATCTTCAAAAAATGTCATCTCAACAAGTTGTCCATATTGCACTTTCCTTGCCATTGAGTTCCAACTCAAGAGAATGTATCTTCATAAGCACATATCCACTAGATGAATGCACATTAACACTCAAGCCACCATTCCTATTAAAACAAGGACTTGATAATTCAGAAAACATGATGTGTCACCTATTATTGATTATTATGTAAAGCGTACACATTCTATTAAGCATATCTTCATTGAAGAATTTGCATCTAATTACAAGAAAAATTGGTATACACATCAAAAAGAAAATAAATAAATGTAATATGATTTTCCTAATAAAACAAATACATTGACTCTGAAAATTTTTGTAGAGAGAAACTACTACTATATGTTCCATTTGAACAAAGTGAATACACATTAAAACATAACTTGGCTACATGGAAAGCTGCATATACTTTCTATGAGAGTACAATACAAACCAATGAGGCTAAATTTACATACAACATCAACCTAGCATGGGGAAATTTATAAGGTGCACTTGAGCAACTAGATAACCCTACAAATATTGATGATATAGTAACAAAACAACAAACAACTAGAGCTCATTGCAAAGAGTATGCTTTGCAATAAGACTTGCAATTTCCTCGAGACTCCAAAATGAAAAAAATTATCAATCTTGGCTTTCAAGTCATATATGATCCATTTATTCTAGAAAATGAAGAATATTACATAATTAGAAGGATAATAAATAGAGAGAAACAAGTAATTGTCAAGGATATTGCAGTGAAGAAACAAAATGACATATACATGCCTCTGCACTTGTTCCTTACAAGGGAGGTAGGAATGTGCAAGACATTTACAATGAAAGTATTATTCCAAATGCTTATACGAATCTATGATGCATGCACTATCAGTGATCCTTTGAAACCAAAGGGAATCATACTTTCATACACAAGTAAAGTTGCATATAATACAAGTGGAACAACAATCCACTCCGCATTGCTGATTCCTTTTAACAAGTCCCATTTTCTTCCACTTAACAAATAAATGTTATAAACCTTATCAAAGATTTATGATGAACTACAACTTGTCTTCATATATGAAGATATTTTAATTGGAATTTGATTCTTATACTCCATCGACGACCGACTACGAAACATAAAACATGTGAAAACCAAATACTTTGGAAATGTTGATATGATATTTTTTGTTGATCTTTACCAAGAAAAATATACAATATTCTATATTTTTTGAACAACCTAGAGTGAACATGCAAATAATAACACATGAATTCTACAAAGAAATCATAAAATCATTTGAATTTCATACTACAATGCACCAGGCAAATGAAAATTTGATTGCAATTCTGAACAAAATGTGAACAAACAACCAAATAAATGATGAATTGGCATATATCAACACAAGTTGCATGTGACCTACTCCAAATGACCCAACATTTCCTTACCTATTTTACAAAAACAAAAAATTCACAATGAATAACAGGTACATGTTATCACTCATGCCTAGAAATGAAATTATCATTAACAATTGACCAAGAAAAAGTGAACCATGGAAATATGCCATACCATCAACATACATCTAATTTTCCTTTCCATTTTGTCCTAAAATTAATCATGCTAGTTGAAATATATGCATGCAATTACGATTCACAAGATGGCCTAGTCAATGGAGTAGATGGAATAATCAAAGAATATACCAAGATAGATAAAGTTGATGTTTTATGGATTAAGTTCCATGATCCGCATATTGGACATTGACAAGCTAACAAGATAGCTTATCTATATAATTTGGACATTCCCCGAGATTAGACACCTGTAATGTGAATAGAAAAACCAATATTGATAATAACAAAGACATGTCGATTAAATATTCAAAAAAAAATTCAAATTCAACTTGCATGTGCATGTAAAATACATAGATCACAAGGTTTAATGCTTGACAGTGTTGCATTTGACCCTACTAGGATATGAATACATGCATTAGCATACACAATTTTGTCCCATGTAAGAAACATACAATCCTTATATTTTCTAAATGCTCTTACAAAGGATAACTTCAAGGTCAACAAAGTCAATATTGAGATGCAAAGCCTTCAAAGTAGTGCAAAATGGAATCTAGAATTTGATTACTAGGCCATACAATTAGAGTCATCCATTTCAATTATCTCACTAAAAATGCATAGTCTAAATGGACACATTAATGATATACTCAATGCTTATGACATAATGCAATTTGATATTTTGTGCCTGCAAGAAACATACATGGAACTACACATGAAAATGAACAATTTCCAAACTTCAATTGCATATCAAATTGTAGTAAACATGGAGTGATGATAATATATATATATATATATTTCAAAGAACAAAATGTTGAGGCAATGTTGGAAAAGGTAATATTTCATGAATCACAAATTGAAATATTGAATATCTATGTCGTGCCGCATGCAACTTTGACCATCATAATGAATACCATTGCAAAAGCATTGCACCCTTTACATTCAAATGAAATCATTATTATTCTAGGGGACTTCATTATTGACATGTTACAAAGCAACGACAAAACCAAAAAATTATAAAACTACATGTGCAATTACAATATCCATATCCTATAGGACAAGATAAATCATGTACAAAAACTGCTTGTTGATCATATACAGTCAAATGTGCCTGACGGACAATCCAAACTCTTTATGTTAGAAACATATTGGACTGATCCTGATACAATTTTTCTTCTACATGAATTATGAAATACATATAAAACATATTACAAAATCACATACTTTCCATATGTCAAAGCATACTTGCATATATTTTTCACATATATACAAATCTCCCTTCTCTTTACATTGGATTAGAAAATTGTGTCATAGATGGAAAAAGGTTCATATAGTTTGTATGTAACTCATAAATGAAGAAAAATAAATAACATATTTGAATTTCATCTAAATGCAATTTATTTTCATATTTGGCTACTTTGTACAATGCAGATTATATCAAATCAACTATCAACCATCAACACTTTTAGAAGAAAGAAAAATAAACACAAACATGGAACATGAAATAGAAAGGTACATGCTTCTAGCTTTCTTTTTTCTCTATTAATTTGCATCTCATTTATTTTATATTGGTATTGCATATTGTTCTTACATAATAACTTGTTTTCATGTACATTATATTCTTTGCATTGCCAACATTGACACAAATAGAATAACTGAACAAGAGGAATAAGTCATAAGTGGCACATGATAAGAAACTCAACAAAAAGGTTCCAAAGGTATGCCCATAATGATTATGAAGCCCATACAATTGACATGCTTGTTTCAAGATTGTATACTGACACTAGCTACTTATTTTTGTTTGTGCCTCCCTTGAAAAATGTTATCATGTTTTAGTATCACAATATGTTATATTTATGTTGTCTACGTCAATGTTTCAAGGTTTTTTATACCTACAAAAAATGTAAATTTCAAAGATGTGAAATCCATATAAAATACATTGTACATGATTGTTTTTCATATAGTCAATGTACAAATGTTTACACTAGGAAAATTTGGAGAAGTGAGGCAAGAATGAGTAGTCGATCATCACAAACATTAGAACAACAACTGACACATGTGCAACTATTCATAAGTCATGTTTCTATTACATTTGGAAAATAAATATTCTCACTTATTTATTTATATATGCCATGGAAAATATGTTTATTGTCATATACAACCACTTTTATAAATTCATAGGAAATATCAACAAGTACAAGTGAAGAAACTGACATACTACAACTTGCAGAACTTAAAAGGTATGTATATGAAACTCTAACCAATACAACTCATTCAAATTGTGAAGCTAATTGTGAAGATATGGAAAAAATGTATGCAAAGTGTCCTTTGTATCACTTAATTTTTTCAAACATTTCCAACGGACCTATAATTACATCTCCAAAAGTAGTATCGATAGAAGACTTGAACAATCGTTGGACTGGAAAAGTATTCATCAGAGACATAATGGTCGTATACAACACCTATTTGGACAAAGAAAATAGAGCACATTGCATTTTGCGTGCTGATATGAAATGAAAGAAGGGAATGGTGACACTCAAATTAACTATCCCTTCACACCTTGTTTATAAACACAAGGAAAATATTTTACCTAGTAATGGCATATCCATTACAAACTTTAAAATATTACCAAAAAATATATACGATCATGGTGACTGTGATCATATTATGTCGCTTGATGACTGAAGTATTGTAGAAACATTTCCAACAACTTGTACATAATACAATTTCATATTAGACACACCAATAATACAATTTGTAGAAAATAAATACATGTATCGAATTGGAACAATTGGCGCTACCATCACACTTGCAAAAAAAACTAGGTTGCTACACATTTTGGATATAAAGGATGGCGACTTTGATGATGACAAGGAAATGTATGAGTTTGCATATCCTTTTTTTGTTGTTTCTTTCACATGCTAATATGTCCCCAATCATATTACATAACTATTATACTATTCCATGTTACAACTCCAATTGTTTGACACGTATGCAAAAAAAAATCTTCAATGGAATATCAATTGCGAAAAGGGGAATTTCCTCAGATTCTCTTTAAAAATATAACCAAGAAGAGAGATGTAAGAGAGAATATCTTCTGCACAATGCAATCAACATTTATAACATAATTGAGAATATATACAGTGCAGGATCTGAAGAAACTAACTAGCTCCGCAACTGTTGTAAGTATACATATATATCTCCAACCACAATCTTCATATACATAATTGGTTTTACGCAAATATATTCTATTGTTCAATATATTAACTATTATGTCATGAACATAGGTTGAAGGCACATTGGCAGCAACAAATGCATATTTGACCCCATTCGAACCCATATGTGCCATATGCAACTCTCCTTCCTGTGCATATAAATTTAATAAATGATGACACAATTGTTTGTGTGAGATGCAATCAGAAATTCCATACATATATAAACACTGTATCACTGCTATTATCTGAACCCTCAACAACAACACTATACAATGTACCATTAGAAAACCTATATTATAACATGTACTTTCTGTCATAACACAATTTCCATGTGAATTATGCTTACAAAAATAACCAAGCATTGTCTATATGCTACGTGTCTTTCGAGTGCATATAAAATTTACACTAAATGAGGAGAATGTGGTCCTACATATTGACTGAAAAAAAAGGTATAGAAAATGAGTTCACTTATGTTGTTCTAACTTATATTTGGCTTCACATATTGTTGTAAAATGTTTCTAACTTATCTTTGACTTCATAGGTTGTCTTATCATACATTGATAAGAAATGGAACATATCTGATCTTATCCCTCTTATAGTTGGTCTCTATGTATGTTAACTTAATACACAATCAGTGTGTGCATACATTTTTGCAAACTATTGATCCAATTCTAGTCACTTGTATATATCAAACATGGTTTTGGTACTGTTTTCTGAACCGTCTATTGCACATCAAAATTCCACACTCAAGTGTCGCAAGTTTCACAAAGTGTCGTATGAACCTTGTTAAGTGTTGCATGCACTTTGTCAAGTGTTGTATGCACCTTACTAAGTGTATCATGAAATTTGATAAGTGTTGCAACCTGTTGACACCATGAAGCACATTTTTCACAATCCCTAAGTCAATTTGGAAGAGAAAACCCACCATTTGAGGTCCAGAACCACCCTTTTCACTTGGAAAATTTGACCATTTTTGGGTATTTATGAAGAGTGGCACTCCCATACCCAAGATTAAGGGGCGCCAACTCTCCCTTTACCTCATTCATGTAGCACCACTAGTGCATTGTCTCTAACTAAGGGGGAGCGCCACTTTGGTTAGAGGAAAATATGGCAAATCATGCCTTTTCTTAAGGGACAAATATTAAGAGATGAGGTTGTTTTGGGTCAAATCATATCCTATGAAATTATATTAGGATCAAATCCCAACTCATGAAGCCATATCCTCAACCAATTCCCTTATTATCTCATGGTGGTTGAACCTCCCAATCCTATAAATTGAAGGCACTTCAATGGTGAAAAGGGGGAATAATTCATGTGTCAAAACATTGATTATAAGGTACAAGATCTATTATAATATCTAAAAATAAAAATATTGCAAAGAATAACAATGGAACAACATAATAGATAAAACAACAACACCATAATAATACCTTTTATGATAGGAAACAATGTTCACTTTCCTCTTCGAAGGGGAAACCTCCAACAAAGAAGAGCTCTAATATAATAATTCTCAAGATAAAACTTCCCATACCCTCTACTCCTATTTATACTAAATCTATCTATCCAAAAGAATAATCTAGAGGAAGATCCTTCTAGAAGTGAAAGCTTATATTAGGTCTTGTTACATTTGACTTATTCTTCCTTATTGCTAGGCCTTATTAATATTGTCCTTTATTACCGTTGATTTTTCAATATGATAGGTTAAGCATGTAGTTCATTTCAATTTGCATTTTTCTTAACCATAAACAAGAATGTTGCAACAACCAAGATCACAAGAAGAAACACCATGCACAAGAACACAAGAAGTATCCTGGGAAACCCTTCTCAACAAGGGAAGAAAACCCAACCAAATCCTTTGCTATATTATTCAAGAGAAAGACCTTCACCACCAAGAAAGACCTAGCACACAAAAGGGTGCTCAAACCCTAGAAGAATGGCACCCAAGAGAGGTGCACACTTTTCCCAAGAGAATGTACTTGCTGAAATTTCCAAACTCACAAGAAAGATGTGTTTCCATAGTGGGGATTTTACCTTTACTTATACTCACCTAAAACTGTCAATAGAAGTGTCTATTGGCTCAACATGGCTGACCTCTCTAAGTCACATTATAACAATAATAATAATTATTATATTATAATTAATATTAACCAGATTAATTATATTTTACATTTATTATTAATCACATTAACGTGGGGCCAACTTGTACCCTTTACATAAAAATTAGGGTTACATGCAGGTCTGACTCTTGAAAAATATATAGCAAAGGATATGATACACCCACTAGTGCTCATATGCTAGGGGCACATCCATAGGGATGTCATATCTCTGGTTCACTGCATTACACAGAAGAACCAAATCTTCACACGTTCACCTGTGCTCGTCCATAGACACATACACTATATATATATTCTTTCCCACTACCTCACATATGAGAATCACATGGAGTCTTCTCATCAACTCTGATGCTTAGAGGAGGCTAATACATCATCTTCATTTCTGTTCACATGACGATGCACCCAACACTTTGGGATTCCAAATTTTCACCTTGGGCTCAACCACATGCACGTCTAACTTAACATATCACCTTTCCCACTGGATAATCATATGGAGTTCTTATCAACTCTCTGAATGGAGGAGGTCATCTCTACGTTCCTATCTCTGTCTCAGGCAGTAACCATGTACCCTTCTTAGGGGATTTCTCTTAGGTTTGTAAGTTGAGAGAAAGAATCACATAACTGCAATGATCCACATCTCACAGGTTTGTAAGTTGGATAATGTCTCACATAGCTGCAATCATCAACACTCCCTCTCAGCTAGGGAGGCATTCTTCATCATGCCAATTCTCACACGGATGTGCTCTAAATTTTGTCTTGGCTGGATTCATCAATACTCCCTCTCAAATAGTAAGGAATTCTTCACCAAGTTAGTTTGGTGAATATTTCTTCAATCTTCTCATGTGTAGGAAGGTAATTCATGTGTACGATTTTCTTCTGCATCATATCTCTAATATATGGATATTTCATCTCATCATGTTTCAATCCATTAGGAAACATTGGGTTCTCAAGGATTTTTACACACATCTCTTGGTTATCATCATAGAATACATCTCATGGTCAAGTAAATCTGTCAGAAGCTTTTGAAGCCATATTTCTTCGCACACTTGATTTTATATACTTTTCCTTTGTGGTTCTCAAGGATACCCATTTTTGTTTCCTGCTGCATCAAGAAACCATGGAAAACTTCGTGGTAGAACAAAAAATAGATGTGTTATTTCGGTCCACTATACTTTCTTCTCAATCTGAATCGACATATCCTGCAAAGTCAATTTCACACTGGAGGCATATCTCAAGCCATATCCAATTGTGCCTCATATATATCTCAATACGTGTTTTGTTATTGTCTAGTGAGTCTGTCTCGGTTGATGCATGTAATGACTAAACACATTCACTGCATGGCATGAATCAATTCTTGTTTTAACCATATACATTAGTGATCCAATGTGGATCAGTCTTGTCTGAATCATCATCAATCTTCTCTTTTTAAATTTATCCTGGTGGATTTTTTATTCTATCATACTTGAACTTCTTTATTATCTTTACTATATATTTTCCTTGACTCAGGAATATCTCATTGGTCCTCTGTCATACTTCTTGTCCCAAGAAGTAGTGCATCAGACTCAGATTTCTTCATCTCGAATTTAGAATTCATGGGTTACTTTTATCCAACAACAAGGCTTTCTGAATAAGACATCAAAATCAGGCTCTCATCACCAACACTGTAATAATATAGGTTTTGGATCAACAACATTCTTCCTGAAATCCAAACTCATCAAGAATCTATCTCTCTGATATAGTTTCTAACTCATGGATGGTAGTATAGATGGAAGTGTATCGGGTTTACTGTATCAAGTGTATTATCATAGACGACTCCCTCGGTTTGTGAGAAACCTTTGTCCATAGGTCTCGTTTTGTATTTTTCGACACTTCCATAAACTACATATTTGATCTTATAGATCCACTTGGAAGTTACCACAAACTTCCCTTCTGGTCCCTGAATAATATCTTATACATCATTCTTTAAGATATACTGGTATTCTTTTGTTTATGGCGTCTTGCCATACCTATTCTCCTGTTTCTTCTCTAAGACAAGGATGCTCAACATCAGTGAAGTGGCTCATGACTGAAGGATACCTTGAAAATCTCTTTTTCTTTCTTGGGATGTGCCTTGAGAGGCTTGTATGTTTCTCTACCTCTTGAAGAGTGAGTCTCGGTAGGCCTATTATGCCCTACTGCAATATATATGAACATATCAATTGGAGCAATGTTTGTCTCCCTCTGAATTGTTGAAGGGGGAGAAGGTATTGTCTTACTGTCAATCTCTATCTGATATTCTCTGGATCTTTGAAATATTATCTCTTCTTCAAAGACAATGTCTTTTCTTGTCTCAATCTGTCTTTGACCAGGGATGTCGATCTGGAATGTATTTGAAGATTCATTGTATCCTTTCTTTCTAAAGGATCCAGCCTGGACTTCTTCTCTTTTGGTATATGAAAATACATTGGGCAGCCAAATAACCTGTAGTGTTCAATCTCAAGCTTCATTCTGATGAAGACTTCTTCGAGAGTTATGTTTTTCAAAGTCTGGTGAAGACTCTTGTTCCGAACATATACTATATCATGCATGCTTCTGCCCATGGAATCCTAGAAAAATTTTGATCCTGCATTATTTCATTGGTTGTCTCAATGATGGTTCTATTCTTCCTCTTTCTCAAATATTTTTTGACTCCTTCTGAGTCAAGTGAATCCCTCTAAAGGATAAGAATCTTCCTTTGTTCTTAACCTGTCTAGAACAAGAAAACAAGAGGAAACAAAACAATAATATCTCCTAAAGGAGAATAATGAGTACATCTCTAAAATCATTTTTTTTTTTAAGGATTGTTGTCCCATTTACAACACCTACTTTTAATGTAGCGAACTTTAGAAATATAGGTTAGAGGAATGACAATGTCAACAGTCAAACCTAGAGTCTTCACTTCTATTTTGTTCCTCTGAATGCATTGAGATCCATCTGGATTCAAGACTTCAACAAAAGGTTCCTTCCTCTTGCAATTACCCTCATGACAATGATACAAATAATATATATACAAGTGCATACCTAAGGGTGTTGATATGATTTATCTAATGGCACATGGATGATCTATATCCTTTGACATATTCATGAAGGAGGTATGTCACAGTGACACCCTTTTGTATCACCCACAATAAGTCTTCCTTTAAATTCTTGTCTTCCAGGAACTTGAAGTTGGTTGATCCATCAAGCTTATCTTCCATCATAGATTTTTCTCATTTTTGGATTCTTCACAAACCCTTGTCAACTTGGCTAGTAAACCTAACGGCTAGGATAGGCTAGCACTTTTAGGTTTAGTTGGAATTGTGATTGCCAACAATAATCCTTTTGAGATATAGGATAACACTGGTGAGCTGAAGAGATCCTTCAAGGAATTGCAAAAACCCTAATTCTAAAATTCTGTAGAAATCAACGAAAGCCTAGAAACCCTAGGGGCAAAAAGTCAAAATGCTCGGAAACACAATTTGAATATTTCTGGAGGTGAAATGAAGGAGGTTGTATACTCCTATGAAATTTTTAGCCCCAATGTCCAAGAGACAAGTGATGAAAATCCTCAAAGAAGTAGGTCATATGGAATTTCTGGAAACCCTAGGAGGATCGTACAATTTTGCAGAAAAGAAAGAGGATACTTGGTAGATGCTTGTTTAATGGGTTATTTCAAGACCTATTCTATAATACCATGTTTATTTTTCAATATTATAGGTTAATAATGTATTTCATTTCAATTTCCATTTGTCTTAACCATGAACAAGAATGTTGCAACAACCAAGATCACAAGAAGAAACACCATGCACAAGAACACAAGAAGTATCCTGGGAAACCCTTCTCAACAAGGGAAGAAAACCTAGCCAAATCCTTTGCTATATTATTCAAGAGAAATAAATTCACCACCAAGAAAGACCTAGCACACAAGAGGGTGCTCAAACCCTAGAAGACTAGCTCCCAAGAGAGGTGTGCACTTTTCCCAAGAGAATGTACTTGCTGAAATTTCCAAACTCACAAGAAAGATGTGTTTCCACAATGGGGATTTTACCTTTACTTATAATCACATAAACCTGTCAATAGAAGTGTCTATTGGCTCACTAGGGCCGACCTCTCTAAGTCACATAATAATAATAATAATAATAATATTAATAGTTATTATTATTATATTATAATTAATATTAACTAGATTAATTATCTTTTACATTTACTCTTAATCACATTAAGGTGGGGCCGACCTGTACCCTTTACATAACAATTAGGGTTACAGACAGGTCTGACTCTTGAAAAATATATAGAAAAGGATCTGATACACCAACTAGTGCTCATCCACTAGGGGCACATCCATAGGGATGTCATATCTTTGGTTCACTGCATTACATAGAAGAACCAGATCTTCACACGTTCACCTATGCTCATCCACATGCACGTCCACTCTAGATATCTTCTTTCCCACTGCCTCACAAAGGATAATCATATGGAGTCTTCTCATCAACTCTGATCCTCAAAGGAGGCTAATACATCATCTTCATTTATGTTCACATGATGATGCACCCAACACTTTGGGATTTCACACGTTCACCTTGTTCTTAGCCACAGGCACATCTAACTCAACAGATCGCTTTTCTCACTGGATAATCATTTGGAGTTCTTCTCAACTCTCTAAATGGAGGAGGTAATCTCTATTTTACTGGCTCTGTTTGAGGCAAGAACCACATACCCTTCTTAGGGGATTTCTCTTAGGGTTGTAAGCTGAGAGAAAGATTCACATAGCTGCAATGATCCACATCTCACAGGTTTGTAAGCTGGAGAACATCTCACATAGCTGTAATCATCAGCAATTACATGGAAATATATTTTTCTACCTATGTGAGGGTTTAGGGAGGTTAGGTACCTAACATGCCCCCCCCCCCCTTAAAAACAACCTTATCCCCAAGGCTTGAGATGAGGAAATTGTTGCAGAATGGTAGCTCGCGCCCAAGTGGCATCTGCTAGACTTGTACCTTTCCATTGGACTAACACTTCCTTGATGGTGCACTGACAAAGATGACGCTCACGTTGGTCAAAACCTGCTTGTGTCTGAAACTAGATGGAGCCTTCTTCATCCAACTCGGGAAGGTTGATTTGAGTTTCGCACTTAATTCCAATCACCTTCTTTAAGTAGGAGACATGAAAAATAGGATGGATCTTAGAATGACTGGGAAAAGCTAACTAAAAGGACATATGTCCCACACGCTTGGGAACTTTATAAGGACCATAAAATTTGGGCGCCAGTTTTTGACAATGGTCAGCCTTGAGGGATGTTTTCTTATAAGGTTGTAGATAAAAAAACACCTAGTCTCCTTCAACAAATTAATGTTCGGTGCAACCTTGATCTGCTTGTTTCTTCATGCGATTCTGAGACATGACCAAATTCTCTTTGAGGGTACAAAGAATATACTTTCAAACTATAAGTGTTTGGTCAATCTTTTGGACCGTCGAGACACTTGGCATGTAGGAGAGAACTGAAGGTGGATTTTATCGATATACTACTTCAAAAAGAGTCATGCGAGTAGTTGTATGGTAGGAAGTGTTGTACCACCATTCAACTAGTGGTAACCATTGAGCCAACTGATTTTTCCTTTTATATGCAAACCACCTCAAATATGTTTCCAAACACTTATTGACAACTTTAGTTTGACCACCAGTCCAAGGATGATAGGATGTGATGAGATGAAATTGGGTGCCCTATAGCCTGAACAGTTCTTGCCAAAAATTGCTGGTGAAAGTGGGTTCTCGATCATAAACAATAGAATGAGGCATGCCATGAAGCTTGAAGACATGATCCATGAAAATTTGAGCCACAATGGAGGCGGTAAATGGGTGTTGAAGAGAACATAAATGAGCATACTTGGAAAGACGATCAACGAGCACCATGATGATTGACTTATTTCTTAATTTAGGTAATCCCACAATAAAATCCATAGAGATATCCCTCCAAATAGAAGGTGGAATCAGAAGCAATTTTAGTGTGTCAGGAGATTTGATTGTTTCTCCCTTGTTGCATTGAAAAACATCACATTATACCACAAAAGTGTGAATGTCTTGTTTCATACCATCCCCAAAAAATAATGTTTGACTCGATCATAGGTTTTGGTAAAACCTGAGTGCCTATCTTTGGGTGTAGCATGAAGCTCAGAAAGCATCATGGATCTAAGTTGTGAATGTTTAGTTAAATACAAACAAATTTTGTAGCAAATCTCATCATTATGCTAGGAGTAGCTGGGGGAAACTGGAGAATTGGCTTGCAATTGTTGGATCAGATGCGAAATTTTGGGATCTTGTAGCCATTCCTGGAGAAAAACTTGGAGCCAATCTGGTACAATGAAGGAGAGGGAAAAAAGGGACCCTTCATTTAAATATTTTATTGAAAGAGTGTCAACAACCACATTTTCTTTTCCTTTCTTGTAAATTATCTCATAATCATATCGAAAGAACTTAGTCACGCATTTTTGTTTCTTCGAGGAGGAAGGGCGTTGCTCCAGAAAATACTTGAGGCTTTGATGATCTGTCTTAATTTGGAAGCGTTGCCATTGCATGGAAAATAACCAACATTTCCTTTACATAGACTAATTGTCCCAAATTCCTCTTTTACATTTGTTTTCTAGTAAAGGCCAAAGGCCGACCATCTTGCATAAGGACTGATCCAATTCTTGTCTTGGAAGCATCACATTCCAAGACAAAGATATTTGTTAAATCAGGAAGGGCTAGGACCAGAGTGGTGAAAATAGTCGCCTTCAAATCTTGAAAGGCATGATCATCTGTGGGAGTCCAAGTGAAATAATTATTTTTAAGGAGAGCAGTGAGAGGTGCCACAATATTTCCATAATTTTGAACAAACTTGTGATAATAGTCTATTAAACCCAAAAAGCCATGCAATATTTTGAGAGTCTTGGGGCGAGGCTACTCTTGCATAGTTTTAATATTCTTAGGATCCACCCCGGCACCTACCTTTCCAACAATATAACCCAAGTACTCGACTTTCGAGGTGCCAAAATCACATTTTGATTGTTTGAGGAAAAGTTGGTGCTGAGAGAGAAGATGTAGAACTCGATCCACATGATGAAGATGTGATGTCTAGGTTTTACTGTAGATGAGAATATCATCAAAGAACACTAAGACAAAATGATGGGTAAAAGGATGGAGGACATGATTCATGAGGCTTTGGAAAGTGGAGGGAGCATTAAACAAGCCAAAGGGAATGAAAAAAAACTCATAGTGGCCCTCATGAGTTCGAAATTCAGTATTAGGAATGTCAACCTCTTTCATATGTATTTGGTGGTATCCATAATGAAGATCAAGTTTAGTAAAGAACTAGGCACCACTCAATTCATCCAAGAAGTCATGAATGACAAGAATGGGAAATTTTTCTATGATGGTGAGTTTGTTGAGGGATTGAAACTTAGGACACATGCGCCAAGAACCTTGTTTCTTAAGTATCGTTACCACATGATAAGAATAGGGGCTTGTACTAGGATGGATAACGCATGTTGTGAGCAATTCTTGAATTTTTTTATCAATTTCATTTTTCTGGGAAAAGGGATGATGATAAGGACAAACAATGGGAGGGAGGCTGCTGGGGACAAGGGGAATGGAATGATCATGAACACTGTTGTTTTTTAGTTTATACTTTAAGGCTCTAAAGTATACCGTCAAGGCATCTAAAAAGATAAAGATAATTAAGGGGTAAGAATCAATTGTGAATGGTAAATCATAGTTGGTTTCTCAACTGTCTCTGTCTAGCTTCCCATTTTTCTTGGATGTTGATATCTCTCTCAATAACTGCCCATGAACATTCTAATTCAACCCAAGTGGTTGGTGTTTGCAGGATAGTATTAAATAAGTTCAAAGCAATGCTAGTTTTATCTTGAAGGCCGGGTTATATGTTAGGTTGTCTATTATTTGGGACAATCATGGGGAGTAAAATTTTATTGAATTATAAAATATTTAAAGATTTGTTGCTTCAATTTTGAGGGATTAAATGGAAAAGGAGTTTTGGAACTCAAAATAATAACACAATAACAATAGAGGTTGTTTCCTGTACTTGAAATAATTTGAGAATAGTAAAATAATAACAAAGTAACGTTGTCAAAAAATATGAGGCTTTAATCACGAAAGAATCTCATATCATAACAAAAGGAGGGAAAAATGAGATTTCTAATGAAATATATAAAATATAACCATCCAAATGACCTACAAGTCTTGAAACTGCTGATAGCAATCACAGAGGAAAAACTGTAAATGATTAGATAATTAGATCAATTCAAATTACAATAGAAGTTTGAATTAAGTTATAGCTGATCATTCATTAGAAATACATGAAAAGAAAGATGTTGAAAGATATTGAAAACAGAGTAAAGGAACACATAGCTTCAAGTTGACAGAATTCATAATCTCTTCTGTATTATCTATATCACTGTAAATCGGAAAACTTCTAATACAATGGCTCCCCAAAAACAAAATCCATTTCTTAGTCTTGTGAAATTATATTTATACATGATCACCAAACATTTTTCCCATTGGTGATTAACTAACTTCCAAAAACTAACGGTTACATGAATGACTAATGTTGAACCATTTACGTTTCTATTTTAACTGCTTTATTATTTCAATGATGAAAATATCCATAACAGTATTTTATGTCTACGCTGATGAACTTCCTTCTTCTATTTTAAGACAACGAATACATTTTCCCAGGAACTGCACCAAAACTCTGGGAGCTTCTGGAATATCCATTGTCTCAAATAGGAAGAACTTTCTCTGTAGTTCAGGCAGTCGGTCTTCGATTATATTTCTTGTGAACTTAATAGTTTGTAACTTTAAGTTCGGCATCAATATCCATTTGTCGATTTGAGTGACATTGATTACCTTTGTTTGTGGGATCTCTACCTAAATTTCTTCTAGATCCTCCTTGAATCTTTACTGATGCTTAACAATGTTAATTTCTCCTAACAACCCTGGACAGTTGTTTCTGCCAATGTTCAATGAAGCTTTCTCTAAAAGGTCGAAAATTCGTTTACAATCGTCATTAACTTCTCTGTTTATTCTCTTGTTTTTTGTGAGGTTTTCCTCCCATACTTTGAGTATTATATCACCTTTAATCTGCTCTGAAACATATAGCTTTTGAGTCTCTTCGACCTCCTCTTTTGTGGAAAGAGCCACTGCCTTTTGAAAAGTTGTTCTGGCTCCTTTCACTTCTCTCTCTTTCAGGAGAATTCTCTCCAAGGATTTACTTGTTTCCTGAAAGTAATGCTGAATAAATTCCAGCTTAAGAAACACTCCTTGTTGCTCTTTTTCTACTTTTGTATGTATTTCCAACACCTGGGCTTGGAAGATTTCAAGCTCTACCACTTGATTTTGAATGGCACTAATCTTATTTTGTAACTGTTTATTCATTTCTTCTTGTTGTAGGACCTGTGCTTGACTGACCTGTATTTTTAGGTTTTCTTCATCTAAGCTTGCTTTCAGTTTTTGAATCTCTTGAATGTCATTGAATCGGGCTCATTCTAGACCCTTTTTTATCTCCCCACTGATACTTCTTCCAGTCTCCTTTAATTTACTTTGTAGATGAGCTATCATCTGATCTTTCTGCTGCAACATACTTCTCAAATTACCCACAGAATATAAATTTGCCGATGCTATGGCTCCCATTGTGCCTGCTATTTATGTAGTGAATTCCCCCTCTTTAAGTTTTTGTCCATCTATAATGATCTTGTGCTTTTTAATCATCATATCTCCTCTTGGATGCATTTCCTATTTCAGGATAGACTTTCTCTTTTTACTGAAAAAATAATCGGATGAAGGAATCTCATCCCTAGAAATAGGCTCAAGATCACTAACGTGTTAAGCTCCCTCTTGGGGGTTTCCATAGGTAGACTGCAATGGAGTCAAAGAAGTAATGGGACTTCCAAGTTCCATCGATGTTGTTCCTCCTACTTTTTTGGGAAAATCCTCAGGGATTTCTGGGGATGTTTCCAAATCCTTTCCTTTCCCTGCTTCTGATTTTTCTGTCTGAGGTATATCTGTTTCTTATGAAGGAATTTCAATCTCCTTCATGTTTCCCTTTGTATTTTCTTTATCCTGTACATCTGTTTTAAAAATCGGGGGAGGCCCTTCCTGCTCTGGAGGAGGGGTCGTGGATTCACCCTGCAAAATATTTGGCAAACAACTTCACCTATGACTTTGGAAGGACATGAAACTAGTCTGTGAGTCAGGTGATAAGGCCCATACCCTGTTCAATACCTCCTCATAGGTTTTAACCTCTTTGAATATATCATCATAAAAAAAAAATTCATGTTCATAAGCTTTCATATTGCAGTGCATCAAATGTCTGTTTACTAATTGATAAGGGTCATGCTTTCTGTGCTCAATATCTACCAGTTTTATTTCTTCTAGTGCTTCGGCTACCACTTTAGAATGACCTAGGTTTAGTAATGAAAATTTCCCAACATACATAGGGAAGATTGGCCAGTATTTCTTTTGAGATGTCTTTAACTCTATTCCAATACCACCTTTCACTATTTGATGTGCTACCTCCCTCAACACCAGTCTGTCCGGGAGGAATTTTGGAAGAGCATGAGGGGGGATTGAACACCCATAAACCCTAATGTAAGAGAATTTTTCATCAATGAACCAGTTGACTATTGCTTTGAGGTTTTCTGAGACTGTCTCAGAAATGCGAGGGGGTTCACAGCCATAAAACATATTATGAAATGGAATTACTATGAAATGAAAAAATTCGTAAAACACATTTTTAGCATTTTCTTCCCATAGCACAAAGTGATACTCGTGAATGGGTTCGGGGCAAGTTATGTTCCAACTCCAATTCATCAGGGGAAATGGAGTCACAAAGTAGATTTCGTCCATGATGTATGCTGACATGTAAAAGGCCATTGGTTGACCTTTAGATCTTTCAATTC
Organism: Picea engelmannii; assembly: GCA_009831015.1. Lineage (NCBI taxonomy): Eukaryota > Viridiplantae > Streptophyta > Pinopsida > Pinales > Pinaceae > Picea > Picea engelmannii. Next base: position 1,460,575 of record ML778724.1, on the reverse strand, counting down.
TATAATTTGAAACTTCTTGGGCTAGGTTATCAGACAAAATATTGCTCCAGTTAAAAGTGTATCCTTCTGATGCTTCTTCTAAAAAGGGCGCCCATTCTGTAGGAAAATGGTAGGGATTCTTTTCCCCGAAAAGTCTACACAGCATAATGGCTACATAGACCATGTACTCGTTCAAATATGTTGTGGCATAAACTCCATGGGTATCGACCCTAAATTTCGATGGACATCTCCACCATTCTCTGATTAAATTGGGATAAGTTCTGTCTACCTCAGTACACTCCTTCCTTTGAAATTCTGCTAAAAACTCGGCATTAAAAATGTGCTTAGGATTTGGTGAAAGTTTATACATTACTTGTATATGCTCTGGCCTGAATGAGAAGACAACGACCTCTTGATCGTTTAAAATTCTTCTTGTCAGGATATCAACCTTCTCTAAGGCCCAATTGATCATGTTGTTGTATGCCATGAGCCGAGGGCGTGGTGCGATCTTATGAATCTCTGACTCTGCTATATCCTGAAAGTGATTCTCGAAATTAGCAGGAGAATTTTTGATTTCGTAATCCAGGAATTCATAGATTTGTCTCCAAGATTTAATTGAGTCGATGGCATGTGGCGTAGTGTCGGATATGATATCTCCTTCTGGGTTACGCATCTCCTCTGTATCTTCACTCTTCTTTGGTGCATTCTTTGGCGCCATAGCTCCATGTTAGATGGAAAACCTGTCACAGAAAACAAGAGTATGAGCTTGGCCGAATGCAAATTACCTTTGAAAGACATAACAAGCATAGGTTTTGGAATAGAGACTTTTAATTCCCCTTAAACTCGTTTTATGACGAAAACACTGACGCAGCTGACATGTAATTAATTACATTAAATGAAAAAAATATTTCTGAGATACACACATAAATTATTAGTTATCTGTTTATTAATATGGCCGTATTTCGGCAATCCCAGATTCAAAATTCGAAAGATTTCATTCAGCAGTACCGAAAATAAGAAAATACCAAAGCAGTTTAATTACCATTAATCATGTTTTTAAAACAAAGTTAGTCCAGTTTTAAAGGCTGATTATGGTTCGAGACTTCACATTTTGTTGTTTCAGAGATCGTGGATACATGAGGTATGTCGTCGATAAACCCCGATTCCTGAAACTGTGAAATCACGATAAGATTAAGTTAATCCTTAACTTCTGTATTGGTGAATTAATTAATCAGGATTTAAACTAACTTTCATTCTTTCGGGAAATCGGGGATCTGGATTTCGTGATTCAATATGTATTAAAACATATGTTCTCAGTAAACCCCGAATCCCGAAAACGTTTTAAATTTAATCTTAACTCCTTTAGGTTTTAAGCTTATCATGATTAAAAAATAACTTTATAGAAAGCACGTCGGGACTTTTATAACATTTTTTGTTTTTTTCCTTTTATTATTTCAAGAATAAAGTTTGTCGAGATTTCGGTACCAGTATTTTGGATATGATAGTGAGGGTTATGCTTTATGAAAAGACGAAACCCCAAAAAGGAAAATTTTAGTATTTAAGGATAAAAATTTAAAAATTTGTTTCAACAAACACCATGGGAAGGAGGAAGTCCCTAGGGAGTGGAAAAAACAACTTGATGTTTGGAGAGGATGGATTAGAGGTCCGATGACACAAAGGGTGTTTGAGTGGCATGAATGGAATGGAGTTGTGCAAAAATTCTAGAATGAACTTTTTTGAGGAGATTTTTCATGTGATGGGAACTGATGATATCAGGGGAACCTATTTTTATTCATTGGAACTTATACAGTTGGCCCTCCTGGTTGAATTGCATGGTTAATTCCTTAAAATCAATGAGAATGGGACCTAGAGTCCTTATTCATTAGACACCAACACAATGTCACAACCACCAATGTCGATAGAAAACATATGAGATTTCATGTGTTACTGACCAATTTGGAGACACATATTTTCAAAATGCCCCCCCCCCGCATTTCATGGATCCTCCATTGGCAATCATGATTTGAATATTATTGACTGCATAGATATAGAAATTATTTTCTAGGGAAATGTGGCGATGGATAAAATTATGGGTGCTTCTACTTTCAACAAGGATGATGACCTATGGATGCCTAATTTAACCAATTAGCTTGAGGGTTTGGGGAGAAGAGAATCCAGTGAGAGCATTCAAGGAAATGACTGGTTCAACTTTGGGAGGGTCGGAAGGTTGAGTCATGTCAGTGGGTTCAGGTGACTCAGCCATAGGGGGAGCCTTAACATCGCCTTCAGAAAAATCCTCAAAGATGGACATAAAATGATTTTGTTCCTTACACTTGTGCCCAACAAAATATTTGTCATCACAATTATAAAAAAATCCCTTGAGTTGGCATTCATCCATTTCTTCCCTGGTCAATTTTATGCATCTTTAGTGGAGTGGAAGGAGGAGTGGGAGTGACTAGTTCAAGGCGAGGAATAAAGGAGGGTTTTTTGGTTTGAGAAGAGACAACATGTTGTTATTAATTATCTCTTTTAGTAGCTTCCACCCAACTCTAAGGTCGAGCTATGAGGACATGGGGATGTATATCATCCTTGAGGTCATTGATAAAACATTCTAAAAAAAAATCATCAGACATGACCTCTGTGTGGAAAGCCAATCACTCAAAAGTAGCTAAAAGTCTTCCATTGTGCCAGATTGTTTCAACTTTGTCAAACGACCTAAATGGTGGGTGTCAGTGTCAAAGCATTCATAAATTTCTGCAACAAATTATGTCCAAGCCACATATCCTTGTCAGACATTGTTTTTCCATTGCCACCATTGCCAATGTTCCAGATCTAGATGGAGAATACCATACCTTAGTTTGGCCAGCTCATCAGTAATGTTGTACAAAGAAAAATTATGTTCCATTTGAGAGACCCATCCTTTGGGATCTGAGCCATCAAATTTGTTCACCTCCATGCAAAGGGGATGCAGGTTCCGCTGAAATTTATGGGGAGGAAAGGAGGTGGATAGGGAGGATTTAGGACCATCAGGTTTATAAGGTGTGGAATCAAAGAAAGGATCTGGGGTGGGATTAAACAAGGTGGTCAAAGTGTTCAGGTCATCTTGACATTGTTGACAGGTGGCAGTTAATTGAGTGATGGTTGTGGGAAGTTATTTGAGAGGAAAATGTTCAGAGTTGATATTACCAATGCTGGACATAATGGAAGAGATATCACTTCGGTTTTGGTCATGATATTTGGCCAAGGTGGTGAGACGTTTTTCCCAATATTGGCTTCAAGTGTGGGACATGGGGATGGGATAGGGAAAAAAATGGGACCGCACATAAATGAGTTATCGATGATTGGTACCACTATGATTAGTGCAAAGAGGAGAATTCAATGGGATATATGCCCAATAGGGGTGCCAGGAAGGGGTCAAGTCCACAAAAAAATGTTTTCTAAAAAATGATAGGTATGAATGCGATTAGGGTGAAGAGAGGAATCCAATGGGATAGTTCTCAAATAATGGTGCGTCCGATCTGAATAATACTGTAGTGACAAAATGGACAAATGTTTAACAGGAAAAAATGTGTAGGAATTTAACAATTAGAATGTAGGAGGTGTTTTTGCATGACAATAGATCTTGTATGTTCTGTTTTTGTTTCCATCCCAAAGGTTAGGGTATTCAGGGTTTCTATAGACAAGGTTTTTCCCTGTGCTATAGATCTATGATATACGTGCAGGGTCCAACAATATTACTTGGCCCAATATCTTAGGGAACCAACTAAGGAGGATAGACTGTGCTCTATCCATACTACCCGACTACTGAGGTGTTAGAGAGTATCTTCCCAAGTGTTGTTCTAGGTGGCACTATAACAGTCAGAAAACTAATTGGTTTATCTACAAAGAGATTCATGATATCTAGGCCGATCCATATATGGGTGTTGTCTGATGCGCTACCACTCAAATGGGTACGAACAAGAGTTACAAGGGTGGCCAACAATGCGCACTTAAGTACCACTTGTATTTCCTTCATGTATTATTCCCCGATGTTAGGGACCTAACCCCTCATGTAGGTAGAATAATATATTTCCATGTAATAAAGGTCAATATTAATAAGGCCTAGAAATAAGGAAGAATAAGTCCAATGTAAGAAGACCTAATAGAAGATTTCATGTCTAGAAGGATTTTCCTCTAGATGGTTCTTTTGATAGACATATTTAGTATAAATAGGAGTTGAGGGTATGAGAACTCTTGTCATGGATATTATTCTAATAGAGCTATACTCTGCTGAAGGTTTCCCCCTCAAAGAGGCAAGTGAACATTTCTCTTAGTAATCAAAGTGCTCTTTCTCGTGTTCTTCTGGTATCATTTTGGGCATTGTTGTGGTGTTTTTCTAGTTATATTGTTGTTCATCTTCCATTTCTAGCTATATTTTTATGTTCTGCATACTTTTTATATATGGAATATTAAAAGTGGTATCAGAGCACCTTTCTTGACAGAAAATTGTGGGTTAATTTTTTCTAGGGTAGATATGTATTCCAACGTCTTTAATCTATAGATATCTGTCGTTACACGCATAAACCCGCAGTCGGGGATTCATACATGCAGGAAATACAAGTGGTACTTAAGTGCAAATCTGTTGGCCACCCTTGTAACCCCTGTTGGTACCCCTTCGAGTGGTAGCGCATCAGAAATCACCTGTATACGAATCAACCTAGATCTTTTGAAGCCCTTGATAGATAAATCAATTGATTTCCTGACTGTTATAGTGTCACCGAGAACATCATTCAGGAAGATACTCTCTAGTACTGGGTAGTCGGGTAGTACGGATAAGGGAACGGTCTAGCCTCCTTAGTTGGTGCCCTGAGATATTTGGCCGAGTACTACTGTTGGACCCAACACGTATATCAGAGAGCTATATCACAAGGAAAACCCTTGTCTATAGAAGCCTTGGGACATAAACCAAAAAAAAAAAAACAAGATCTATTATGGCACAATCGTGTCTCCTGCATTCGAGTTACAAAATTTCTACACATTTCTTCCTGTTAAGTATTTGGGTATTCCATCTCTTCACCCTTATCACATTCATACTTGTCATTTTTCAACAATTTTTTTTCTTGTGGACCTGACCCCCTTCCATCTCGTTGCCCTGATCATTGTGATACACTTTACCCATAACCCATTTTTTGTGTGGTCCCACCTACCCCTTTTCGTGTTCCCTCGTCATCATGGCCTATACTTGTAGCCAAGACTTGGAAGCTCGCTTCACTACCTTGCACTCTAATTTCATAGAAACCCAACAAGAAGAACGACAAATCAGTGCTAATATTGCCACCATCAATCAAAATATGCATTCCTCCATCATCGCCTCAATCGTGTAACTCAAAGACAAGCTCAAACAAGACATTACTACCCCATTTGAATCTGTCACTATGATGATTTGTGCCAAGCTGCATATCCCTACAGAGCTTCCCATATCTGACCCACCTGTGTATACCAAAGGTGAAACTTCCTCTCATTGCTAGAATTTTCAGCCCCATCACTTTCAGCGTGACCTACGCCTTCCATGTGTGGATGTGACCAAATATGATGGATCGGATCCTGCTGGATGGGTAACTCAAATGGAACATTATTTCTCTTTGTATGGCATTACGGATGAGGTTTCCAAACTTCGGTATGGTGTTCTCCATCTAGATCAAGAATGTTGGCAATGGTGGCAATGGAGAAAAAATGTCCGCCAAGGGTATGTGGCATGGACACACTTTATGGCAGAGCTTTATGAATGCTTTGACACTGACACCAACCATTTAGGTCGTTTGACAAAGTTGAAACAATCTAGCATTGTGGAAGACTTTATAGTTGCTTTTGAGAGATTGAATTTTTGTACAGAGGGCATGTCTGATGCTTTTTTCTGAGAATGTTTTATCAGTGGCCTCAAGGATGATATTCATGCTCATGTCCTCATGGCTCAAGTTCAGAGTTGGGTGGAAACTACTAAAATATCTAAGGAAGCACAACATGTTGTCTCTTCTCAAAACATAAAACCCTCATTTATTCCTCACACTAAACCAATAACTCCCACTCCTCCTTCTACTCCACTAAAGATCCAGAAATTGACCAGGGCCAAAATGGATGAATGCCAAATCAAAGGCCTTTGTTATAATTGTGATGACAAATATTTTCTGGGACACAAGTGTAAGGAACAAAATATTTTTATGGCCATCTCGGAGGATGTTTCAGAAGAGGATGTTGAGGCTCCCCTTATGTTTATGTCACCTGAACCCACTGACATAACCCCTCCCTAAGACCCTCCCAAAGTAGAACCGATCATTTACCTAAATTCTCTCACTGGCTTCTCTACTCCCCAAACCCTCAAGATAATTGGTTACATCATGCATAGGAAGGTCATCGTTCTTGTTGATAGTGGAAGCACCCACAATTTTATTCATTGTTGCATTGCCCAAGAAACTAATTGCTATATCTGTGTAGTCAATAATATCCAAATCATGATTGCCAATGGTGGGTCCATGAAATGTGGAGGGTGTTGTGAAAATGTGCGTCTCCAAATTGGTGACTACCACTTGAAATCTCATATGTTTTCTATTGACATGGGCAGTTGTGACATTGTGTTGGGTGAAAAATGGATAAGGACTTTGGGTCCCATTCTCATGGCTTTTAAGGAATTAACCATGCAATTTGACCAAGAGGGCCAACAATATAAGTTCCAAGGCATTACCGTCGGTTCCCCGGAGATCATTAGTTCCCATCACATGGAAAATCTACTCAAAAAAGGTCATTCTGGAATTATTTCCCAACTCCATGCCATACAAGCAACTAAGACACCCTTTGTGCTGTAGGACCTCCAAGCCATCCTCTTTGAACTTCAAGTGGTTTTTTCCACTCCCTAGGGACTCCCTCCTTCCTCTGGTGTTCATGATCATTCTATTCACCTTGTCCTAGGCAACCTTCCTCCCAATATTCATCCTTTCGTCACTCCTTTTACGAAAAAAATGAAATTGAGAAAATGGTTCAAGAACTGTTCAACGTAGGTGTTATCTGCCCTATTACGAGTCCCTACTATTATCACGTGGTCATGGTTCTTAATAAAGAGGGTTCTTGGCACATGTTTCCTGACTTCCAAGCCCTAAGAAAACTCACCATTAAAGACAAATTTTCCATTCCTGTCATTGATGACCTCTTGGATGAATTAAGTGGTGCCCCGTTCTTTACTAAACCTGATCTTCGTTCTGGCTCCACTAGATCCGTATGAAAGAGGTAGTCATTCCTAAGACTACCTTTAGAACTCATGAGGGACACTATGAGTTTCTGGTCATTCCCTTTGGCTTGTGTAATGCTCCCTCCACTTTCCAGAGCCTTATGAATCATGTATTCCATCCTTTTCTCCATCATTTTGTCTTAGTTTTCTTTGATGATATCCTCATATACAACAAAACCTGGACAACCCATCTTGATCATGTGGATCGAGTTCTCCATCTACTCTCTCAACACCAAATTTTCCTCAAACAATCTAAATGTGCTTTTGGTGCCTCAAAAGTCGAGTACTTGGATCATCTTGTTGGCAAGGCCAATGTCAAGGTGGATCCTAAAAAGATTGAATCTATGCAAGATTGGCCTCACCCAAAGAATCTCAAAATCTTGCTGGGATTTATGGTTTTAATAGGTTATTATCGCAAGTTTGTTAAGAATTATGGAAAGATTGCGGCACCTCCCATTGCACTCCTTAAAAATAATTCTTTCACTTGGACTCCAACAACTGCACAGGCTTTTCAAACCTTGAATATGGCCACGTGCACCACTCCAGTCCTGGCCCTTCCTGATTTCACAAATACCTTTGTCCTGGAATGTGATGCTTCCAGGAAAGGAATTGGCACTATCCTTATGCAAGAGGGTCGACCTTTGGCCTTTACCAACAAACATCTGTTTGAGAGAAATTTGGGAAAATAAATCTATGAAAAGGAAATGTTGGCTATTCTAGATGCCATGGATTTTTGGCGCCCTTATCTATTGGGGAAACACTTCCAAATTAAGACAGATCATCAAAGCCTCAAGTATTTTATGGAACAACACCTTTCCTCCACCGAGCAACAAAAATGGGTGACCAAGATCTTTGGATATGATTATGAGATCATTTACAAGAAAGGAAAAGACAATGTGGTTGATGATGCACTTTCCAGAAAATACGAAGATGAAGGGTCCCTTTTTTCTCTCTCTTTCAATGTACCAGATTGTCTCCAAGATGTTTGCCAGGAATGGCTACACGATCCCAAAAGTTCACATCTAATACAAATATTGCAGTCCATTTATCTAGTTTCCCTAGGGTACTTATGGCTCAATGATGAGATTCGATACAAAGGCCGTTTGTATTTAAGTAAATAGTCAAAAATTAAATCCATGATACTTTCTGAGCTTCATGCTACACCCACAACTGGGCACTCAGGGTTTACCAAAACCTATGATCGGGTCAAACGTTCTTTTTTCTGGGAGGGTATGAAACATAACGTTCGTAATTTTGTGGATGAATGTGATGTGTGTCAACACAACAAGGGAGAAACGGTTAAATCTCCTAGCACACTACATTCACTTTCGATTCCACCTGCTATTTGGTGAGATATCTCTATGGATTTTATTGTACGCTTTCCAAAATTGGGAAATAAATCAGTCATCATGGTGGTAGTTTATCATATTTCCAAGTATGTGCATTTCTGTTCTCTTCAACACCCATTTACAGCATCCACTATGGCTCAAATTTTCATGGATCAGGTCTTCAAGCCTCATGGCATGCTGCATTATATTGTTTTTTATTGTGATCCAACTTTCACCAACAATTTTTGGCAAGACCTGTTCAAACTACAAGGCACCCAATTACATATCAGCACAAATTATCATCCCCAGACTGATGGTCAAACTAAATTTGTCAACAAATATTTGGAAACATATTTGAGGTGTTTTACATCAGAAAGGCAGAATCAATGGGCTCAATGGTTACCACTCATTGAATTCTAGTACAACACTTCGTACCATACAACTACACGCATGAATCCTTTTGAAGTTGTATATAGAAAAAATCCACCTCTATTTCTCTCATATTTTCTAGGTCTCTCGAAGGTCCAGGAAGTTGACCAGATGCTTACAGTTCAAGAGGCTATTATCCGTACCCTCAAAGAGAATTTGGTCATGGCCCAGAATCACATGAAGAAAAAATTAGATCAAGGTCACTTTGAACATCAATTTGTAGAAGGGGATTAGGTGTTTCTTTGACTGCAACCTTACAAGAAAAATTCCCTCAAGGCTGACCATTGTCCGAAACTGGTGCCCAAATTTTATGGTCCTTATACTGTTCTTAAGCGTGTGGGATAGGTGGTCTATCAATTAGCTTTTCCTAGTAATTCTAAACTCCATCCTATTTTTCATGTTTCCTTCTTAAAGAAGGTGATTGAAACTAAGTGCCAAACTCAAACCAACCTTCCTGATTTGGATGAAGAAGGCTCCATTTGGCTACAACCAAAAGCAGTTTTGGACTAGCCTGAGTGTTGACTGCATCAATGAACCATCAAGGAAGTGTTAGTCCAGTGGAAAGATACAACTCCAGTAGATACCACTTGGGAACCAACTACCATTCTGTAACAATTTCCCCATATCAAGCCTTGAGGACAAGGATTATTTTAAGGGGGAGGACATGTTAGGGACCTAACCCCTCACGTAAGTAGAATAATGTATTTCCATGCAATAAATGTGAATATTAATAAGGCCTAGCAATAAGGAAGAATAAGTTCAATGTAAGAAGACCTAATAGAAGCTTTCGCTTCTAGAAGGATATTCCTCTAGATGGTTCTTTTGATATACATATTTAGTATAAATAGGAGTTGAAGGTATGAGAACTCTTGTCTTGGATATTATTGTAATAGATCTCTTCTCTACTGGAGGTTGCCCCCTCGAAGAGGCAAGTGAACATTTCTCTCAGTAATCAAAGTGCTCTTTCTGGTGTTCTTCTGGTATCATTTTGGTTATTATTGTGGTGTTGTTCTAGTTATATTGTTGTTGATCTACCATTTCTAGCTATTTATTTATGTTCTGCATACTTTTTATATCTAGAATATTACACCCAACCACATATTTATGCGTTGAATGACATATCTTTGTATCTTTGTTAGGAACCAAATACCAATATATCATAGAAAAACCTCAGAATAAGTACTCAACGCCTTGAAAAAGAGAGAATTTCATATAATAAGCCTCTTCAAGGGGGAAACCTCCTTATACACCACATAGATTTACAAATACAAGATGATTCCAAATGAAAAGGTCTCCTTGGAATATATAGGAGACTAGGAGGTACAATTACAACTAATGGACCCAAGACGACATAAATAAAATAACATTACTAATGTAATATGCCATAATTAAGGGGTGTGTGCCATGATTTAGGGCTTAATATGCCCCTCCCATTCAGACAAGTGTTTTCCACAATGCTTGAATAATTTTGGATGCTTTTGTATAAAAGACTCATGTTCCCAAGTGGAGTCTTCAGTAGGAATTTTCCTCCACTTAATGAGATACTCTGAAATGGATCTATTCCTTAGATGGCGAATTCTTGTGTCAGTGATAGATTCAGTCTCCAATATGATTTCTCCTTCCTCGTCAAGTTATGGAAATATAGTTTGAACTGGGATCTTGTCACCTATAACCTTGTTTAAGCATGAAACATGGAAAACTGGGTGTACTCGTGAAAATGCTGACAATTCCAATTTGTATGCCATAGTACCAATATTTTGCAACACCTTATAAGGGCCATAGTACTTTGGTGCTAATTTATTATCCTTCTTGGCTTGCTTGAGGGACATCTGTTTGTATGGTTGCAGTCTTAAAAACACCCAATCCCCTACTTCAAAACTTCTTTCACTATAATGTTGATCTACTTGTTGTTGATGCGATTATGTGCCATGGTCAGATTGTCCTTTAAGATTTGGAGAACTTGTTGTTGATGCTCAATGTGTTATTCCACTACTTGAACCTTAGATTTTTCTTTTAGATAAGAAGTTATGGAAGGAGGGTGGTATCCATAGAGTGCCATAAATGGTGTCATTTTTTTTGTAATATGAAAGGAAGTGTTATACCACCATTCTTCCAAGGGTAACCATTTGAACCATTGTGTTTGTTTATTAGAGACAAAGCAATGAAGGTATCCTTCTAGACATTTTTTCACTATCTCATTTTGTCCATCATATTGAGGATGATAGGATTAGCTATGAGCCAATTGAGTACCCAAACAAGAAAATAATTCTGTCCAAAAATGCCTAGTGAAGATGGGATCTCTGTCACTTACAACAATATTTGGGCTTCCATGTAGATTTTGAACTGTCTCCATGAATGTGGTGGCAACTGTACTAGCTTTGAAGGGATGAGAGAGTGCACAAAAGTGTGCATACCTGGTCAGTCTATCAACAATCACCATGATGAAACTCTTTCCTTTAGACTTCGATAAACCTGTGATGAAATCCATGGAAACCTCCTCCCAACATTGACTTGGGATGACTAATGGTTGTAAAAGACTCAAGGTCTTATTTGTTTCCACCTTATTTTGTTGGAAAACCAAACATTTTTCCACAAACCTTTGAACATTAGTTTTAAGGCCAGCCCAAAAATATTCCTTTTTGACCCTATGGTAGGTTTTAAAAAATCTTGAGTGCCCTCCTATTGGAGAGGTGTGCAATTCCAATAGTACCTTTTGTTTGAGTTGGGATTTATTAAATAAATATAAGCAATATTTGTACCATAGTGAATCATTTTTCCATGTAAATGTATCTAATGCATTGGAATCCCGTTGCAATCTTTGAATGAGAGTCCACACGTTTTCTTCATTCTTCCATTCATCCCTTGGTTCTACTATCCAATCGAGTTGGATGATCGAGATAACACATAGAAAGGCCTCAACATATTCATCCTTTATTAAGAGTTCATCTGCCACAACATTTTGCTTCCATTTTATATAGATGATTTCAAAATCATAGCCCAATATCTTAGTCACCCATTTTTTTTTCTTATGAGGATAGTCTTTGTTCCAAGAAGTATTTAAGACTATCATGATCTGTTTTGACCTTGAAGTTCCTACCTATTAGGTAAGGGATCCATTTCTTCAATGCATGTAGTATTACCATCATTTCCTTCTCATAAAAGGGTTTTTGTAAGTACTTTCCCTTGAGTGGATGACATTCAAAAGAAAGGGGCCTTCCTTATTGCATTAGAACAACACCAATGCCATTTCCCGAGGCATCACATTCCACAAAAAAGGTTTTTGTGAATTCTGGTGTGGTCAAGACAGGATATTTGCACATCACCTCTTTAAGTTTTTCAAAAGCTTGAGTTGCCATTGGAGTCCATGAAAATGAATCCTTCTTAGTTAATGTCGTTAAAGGTGCTGCTAATCTTCTGTAGTTTCGAACAAACTTGCGGTAGTAACCTATCAAACCCAAAAATCCTCTAAGATTATTCAATGTTTTGGGAATCGACCAGTCCATTATGGCCTTAATATTGTTAGGGTATACCTTGACACCTTCATGAGATACAATATGACCCAGATACTCTACCTCCTTCACCCAAAGAAACATTTGGATGGTTTGGCATATAGTTGTTTCTCCTTTAGTAGTTGTATCACCTTGTCAACATGTCACACATGATCCTCCCAAGACTTGCTATAGATTAGTATATCATCAAAAAATACTAACAAAATTTTTCGAAGGAAGGTCTTGAAAATTGAATTCATCAACCCTTGGAATGTGGAAGTTGCATTTGTAAGGCCAAAAGGCATGATCAAAAATTCATAATGGCATTAGTCAGTTCAGAATGCTATTTTTGAGATATCTTCTTCCTTCATTCTAATCTAATGATACCCTGAACAAAGATCCAACTTTGTGAAATGGATTTCTCCATGTAGTTCATATAACAATTTGCCAATGATGGGAATGAGAAACTAATCTTTAATAGTGATCTTATTGAGCTCTCTATAATCTGGACACATACGCCATGAACCATATTTCTTGAATACCATTACCACCTATGCAGAGTAAGAACTTTGGCTAGGTCTAATATTTATAGCCTCTAAAATTTCTTCAACCATACGCTCAATTTCACTATTCTGGGCATAAGGGTATCTGTAAGGCCTGATGTTAGGAGGAACAGTCCCAAGAATTAGGTGAATACCATAATCATCATTTCGAGTGGGTGGAATACCTTTGGGAATATCTTTAAATACTTTGGAATGCTTATCAATGATACCTTGGAGATCTAGGGGAATAGATGGCTTAGATATTTGAACATATAGTGAGCATAGTTGTGCAATTACACCCTGCTGCCCCTTTTTCAATAATTTTGTCATTCCATTAGAGCTTATCACCTTACTGGGTTTCCCTATGATACCCCTTAACTCAATTTCTATTCCTTCCAATGAAAATTTCATGAAAAGTTCTTGAAAATTAAAAGCCATTGTTCCTAATGATTGTAACCATTGGATTCCTAGTACGATATCAACACCACCCATGGGTATATAAATCATTGGAATATTCATTACATATTCCCCCATAGTAATATTGATCTTATTTCATTTGCCCGAGAAATTGATATTTCCTCCATATGCAATCATTACGTGAAACTCTGGCACTGGATATACAAAGCAATTAAGATCTTTGGCTAATTTATAGTGAATGAAATTATGAGTACTACCAGAATCAATTAGCACTACTACCTTTTTCTTTTTGATATATCCTTCAATATTTAGGGTTTGAGGAGTGCTAATTCCAACCAATGCATTACATGATATCGTGGGAGTCAACTCTTCAAAAGAAATCTCTTCTACGTTTTCATCTGGAGACAATTATTGCTCTTATTCTTGTTCTTATTCCTCTCACAATCTATGTAGAATAATTTCTTCTCACCACACTTATGTACCTTATTGTACTTGTTGTCACAATTATAGCATAAACCATTTTCTTTTATTTCCTCCAATTGTCGAGGTGTCAACATTGTAGGTTGAGGTGTTTTAGAATATGGAACATTATTCTCTCGATAGATGTTAGGAGCGGTCCTTCTAGTAACCATAGCCATATTTTTACTTTCAAAATTTCTTTCCACCCTGAATGCATTCTCTAATGATTTGGGTTCCCAAAGTTGAACCTCATGTTGAATGATATCCTTTAAATTTCCTATGAATACATCAATTAGGTGCTCATATGGAATATCCGTTACCTTTATATTCAATCTTTGGAAGTTCTCAATGTGCCATGCAACTAAACACTTTTGCTTGAGATTTATCAATTGGATAAAAAAGGTATTGTTATTTGTATACTCATAGTGTGCTATCATTTCTTCCTTGAACATTGTTCAAGTGACGAATCATTTGTGAGAACAAATCCATCAATACCACACAGATTGATTGGGTTCTAAATATAAAGAATAAATTCATACCTTTTGTGTATGTGTCACATCATGTAGATCGAATAATTGCTCCATATGAAGTATCCATGTGATTGGATCCTTGCCATCAAACTTCCTCATATCGATCTTAGGAAAGTGGTTGGTCTTCAACCCAAAGTTGAAGTTTCTCCATTCTTGATTCATCTTCCTTTTATCCTCGTCATTAATTTCATGGGATACATTTTCACTTTTAGGTGTCCTCTCTATTAGAAACTTTTTCAATCCTTCCATGATCTTCGTTTTTAAATCCTCCATCTTAGTATCCATTATTGCCTCCACTTAGCTTCATTTGAATCCATCATCCCTTGTAATTTAGATTTTGTTACTGTCTTCTTTTGTAAATCATTTATGTCTCTGCACATTTCTTCACCTTCATCAAAATTCCAAGTACGATTGTCTAGAGGTTTAATTGGAGTAGAATTTCGCTTTTTTGGTGGCATGTTGGCCAAGTATCACTTTTAAACCTTGATTTCGAGGTGGTTTTTCTAGACGATATTTCTTCTGCTGTATCTCCAAACTTTCGACCCTTCTGGGTCTAAAAATTTATTTTTGTAGCTCTCTAATACGTCTTCTCTGCAATGCAAAAAGCCTGATCAAAATTGGCTGTCCTAAGTGAAAGTTATGGTAACTTCCCCACACCTTGTTGAATTTTGTCCCTTCCAAGAGAGCATACTTGTAAAGTGTGACAAGATCACAATATATGATATTTGATTCCGAAACTTGTACCAGAAATACTACAGACTTTCCAATATATAATGAAACTAGTCTCACTTAATTTGGATACTCACTGAAGAATATATCATTGTTTTACTCAGAATACTTGTTTGATACTAGTTAATAAGACTAGTTAGATACTCTATCTCGCACAAGGTGTATCTAAAACAGTAGGATGAAAAAGAAGATGCAATTTTTATCAAAGATACCTTGATAACTTCTATGAATAAACTCTGGATTTTAGGGTCTAAAATTGTACTGAAAACATTTTATAGCGAAAATTACGTGATGACTAAATTCAAGATGATTCAAGAACCCTATCTTACACAGGATATATCTCCTAAATTATAAGGCCTCCGAAACTGAAATTTTAACCCCACGTACCTTGATCTGTCTAATAAATATGATCCAAGGGGTTCCTTATGAAATACCGTAGAAAAAAAGTTATAGTGAAACCCAAGACCTTGAGCTTTGATACCAAATGTTAGGCACCAAATACCAAGATAGAAAAGAAAAACCTCAAAATAAGTACGCAACGCCTTGAAAAAGAGATAATTTCAGATAATAATCCTCTTCGAGGGAAAAACCTCCTTATAGACCACATAGATTTCAAAATACAAGATGATTCCAAATGAAAAGGTCTCCTTGGTATATATAGGAGACTAGGAGGTACAATTACAACTAATGGACCCAAGAAGAAATAAATAAAATAACATTACTAATGTAATATTCCCTAATTAAAGTGTAACGTGCCACTATTTAGGGCTTACCAAGATTTAAGACGTCGGATACATCTCTACCCTGAAAAATATTAACCCACAATTTTTTGCCAAGGAAAGTGCTCTGATACCACTTGTAAGGTACCAGATCTATTACAATAGCTAAAAATAGAAATATTGCAGAGAATAACAATGTGACAACATAATAGATGAAACCACAAAACCAAAATAATATCTTTATTGATAGGAAATAATGTTCACTTAATGCCTCTTCGAGGGGGAAACCTCCATCAAAGAAGCACTCTATTACAATAATTCTCAAGAAAAAACTTCTCATACCCTCTACTCCTATTTATACTAAATCTATGTATCCAAAAGAACAATCTAGAGGAAGATTCTTCTAGAAGCGAATGGTTCTATTAGGTATTCTTACATTTGACTTATTCTCCCTTATTGCTAATCCTTTTTTATTACATGGAAACATATTATTCTACCTACGTGACGGGTTAGGGAGGTTAGGTCCCTAACATTGATCCTGGGAGAAATAATTCATTGAAGAATAAACATTTTGATCTCAATAATTTCATTCAAGGGATGGACAAGGATATCTTGGATAATATTGTGGTGACATTAACTCGATTTGTAAGCGCCTTCTTTTGGCTTTCCGTTTTATAGCAACTTGGCCCATTCCTTTAATTATGTTATTCATTGTAATGTCTATTCTTAAGTTAAATCAGGTATAAATAGATGTGGTTTTTGTCTAACAAAATCTAGTAGAAGTAGAAATGTTTTCCCTTGTCTTGCAAGTCTCTTTAATCGTTGAAGAAATTGGAACAATGAGGGAAAATAGTGGAGCAACGAGGACAAACTTTGGGAAAACAAGTTTTCCTTCTTCCTATCTATAGGTTAATGAACTAGATATATAATGAAAGTATAAATCATTTTTTTACTTCTATATTTGGACCAAAGAAGGGGTCTTGGTCCAAAGGGGAGCTTAACCTGTTCGCAGGGTAATATTTCTCATAACAAAATAATGGCCACTCCACTGGGGAAGTACTTTGACTAGTCTTTTCTTTGGTTCATCTAACCCTTGTTTATGATTAGATTTTTCTTGTTTGATTCTTGATTATGATTTATTTCCCCTTCCCGCTTCTTGATTTCATAGTTTACATAGTCATTGATTGAGTCTCTACTGAGTTTTATCTTGTGGAATCCATTTTTAAGCTTTTTCAGAACCAACACTCCCCTCCAGTGGCTATCAGGGCACCACTGGCCTGAATGACACTCCCCTTTATCCTTATAGGAGCACCATAACACTATGTCTCTTTGATTACAAGAGTGTCACTCCCTTTGTTTATATGGTTTCATGAGGTTCTTCCCTACTTTACTCAGTTTGTTGTTGAAAGGCATTTAGCCTAGAGTCTCTTGTTTTGTCTTTGACTTTGTTTTGATTGAGAAATTGATATTCATCACTAATTGCATTTCCTTCTTTGAGTTTGTAAACCTCTCCTAGTTGTGAAATTGTTTGATCCCCTTGGGTTAACAAGATTCCTTGGTTCATACTACCTTTCAGTCATTCGATCTTCGGCTCACAAAGTCTTTAGATTGCTTGATTGTTTAGGAGTTTTCATCAACTAGATTTTTCAAAGGTTGTTTGGCATTGACCCCTTTTTGTCTTAGTTGAAACATCTTGCTTTTTTCAATGATTAGGAACCTTTTATTTACCACAAACTAGCCTTGAACATTGATTCTTGCTGCTCAGTTTTTAGGATTTTCAAGAGTGATTGTTTTCTTTCTCTTTTAAATTATTTGGGTTCTGGTTTGAACTTATTTTGGAATAATTCTAACATTTGTATTATTTGAGTACTTTTTGATTTTTTTGAGTGCATTTTTGTTTGATATTCTTACTTTATTTGCATCTCTTTGTGTCAAACATTGATTCCTTTCATTCCATTTGAAAGTAGTGAATCATTAATTTTTTTTTCATATCTCATTGCATTGGATCAAATGAAAAACAAAATTGCATTCTAGTTTTTGGGTGGTGCATATTTGTAATTTGAATTTGATAGATTGCATTGGGTTTATGCATATGGGAATGGAAAAAAGAGTCATATCCATTCCATAGTTAGCATTCATAGAAATTGAAATTTTTTCATTTCATTTTAGTTTTTCATGGTTTTAAGAGTCAGGTCACAATATCATCAGTTACACCTCCATACTCTTGAGTAAATGAACAACCATAAAATTAAAGCGCTAATTAAAATCCATCTAGTGTTTTTTATTTCTATGGATATACAAACCTACATTAGATTAGTTGTAGGGATTTGGAGTAGGTGGTGAAGATAACTCTATAAAGATATCAAACAAACATAGAATATTGAGTTAGGGAGATAAATCCATTTGCCACATCACTGTCCTGGGAAGCCCTTCTCACACAAGGGTCAATCACGAGGTCACAATGGAGCTAGCAGAGTAAATAAGCCCACTTAGTTGGTATTGGTAGAGTGGTCTGCAGGTGTTGGCGTCGGAAGTCACTCCCGGATTGCTATCAGGAGCAGAGCCCGACGCCCATCAGTTTTATGTCATGGTTGTTCATAGATGGGTGATCGAATGGAGGGAAACTCAAAACAATAGCGTTCCAACTCTGAAACTAGGCCAGGTATGCATGAGCAAGTGAGGTTTTGTGTAAACTTCAGACAGTGAGTTGTAGTAAAGGGTGAACAGGTGGAAGACTTATATAAGAGAAAAGTAGAGGTCTGTTATTAACATTGGGTTTCTATTAGGCTGAGGAAGAAGATGTCCAAATGCAATATCATCTTACATTCAAACACAAGGCTAGAGAATGCAATAATTTAACAATAAATCATTTATCATAGCAGAACTGCAATAATTCACACGAGTCGGTCGTTCACAAACTCTCTTAGCATAAGATGAAAACTAGATGGAGTAAGAAGAATTGTCTGTCATAAAACAAGAAATCTCATATACAGATGCATAAACTGAAAGCTAGGATAGTTGCCAAAAAATTGCAGTGGGGAGCTCTACTCTACCATCGATGCTTACAAAAATGGCGAAAACGCCTACATATACTAAAAAAAAAACATAGCAGCGAAAACGAGATACTGCATTAATAACATTGCGTCTGCATGTCTTCTGACAGTCTGTGCATGCAGACTGGACAATCATGCACCTATGACAGACACCATCTTAACTGCGCATGGCTCTAGCAAGGGGAGTAGCTGAGCCATTAAGTGTCGAGCTAGCGTGTTCAGACTTCCTTCGGCTAGTCGAGGACTCGGGCATGGCTTCTCTGGAAAAATGGGCACACATGACCCCCTTGAGTAGACCGCTTGCCAGACCCTCCATACCTTGCAATTAATGATTGAGGCGAGGCCTCAACCACCCTCTCTTTTCTGCATTCATTCCTGGAAGCTACTAAGAAATAAATCACGTTGAATCGGCGCCCGGAAAATGTAGTGCTTCCTCCCTTTGAATCTGAATTCGACGCCTTTGGCTTCCCAGTACAGCCCCTTCTACTCCCCAGGGTGACCATGGGCTGTGACCCTACGCCTATCTACCAAAGTGTTGTTGGTGTTTTGGGGTTCACATATGAGAAAGGATCAAGATATTTCTCTTTCAAATTCGTGATGGGCGTAACGGTTGCGACGCGTCCCTCCAAAAAGAATGGTTG
The DNA here is from genome assembly GCA_009831015.1 of Picea engelmannii. Lineage (NCBI taxonomy): Eukaryota > Viridiplantae > Streptophyta > Pinopsida > Pinales > Pinaceae > Picea > Picea engelmannii. Next base: position 1,441,003 of record ML778724.1, on the reverse strand, counting down.
AAATGGATTTTCGGCGCTTTGGGACCTAAGTGGCCAAATGTCAAACACAAGCGCCCCTCCTCTAGTCCTGTTCTCTTATGACCAGGTGCTAGAACCATGCGCCCAGTCCTGAGCACTATCGGGAATTCGGGGTTCGTGGTTTCACAATGCATGAAACGAGGGGTGCCTACTCCTCGAAACCCTGATATGCGATATGCCGACAGGCTTGACACCTGTCCCAATGAGATCAGACGGTCCATATTCATTTCATCCCATGGTGCTTCCCGCTGCTAAACCTCGGTCAACTGGTTAGCCCCGAAATCCTGATGGCCATCGATCTGCTTCTATGGATGAATCTCAGCCGTCGATGGCAAAACTTCGTCCACTCTCTTGACTTGCTGCTAAAAAATGGGATTCTCTCGTGCTATGCTCAGGTGCTTCCCGTGCAAACTACAGACCTGGGTACGCCTAATCCTGAGACAAGAAATATCGCTAACATTAGGCTCCATGGGGGAAAGAGTCATTCCTATGATGCTCTAAGAACTCACCCGTAGCTTCAGTGCCTTGCTATTGGGCTATGGAGTCATGCTCAAAACATCCCGCTGCTGGAAAATATATGCCGAAAAGTAAAAGCAACAAAACAAAGATACATGCTCAAAGAGCTTATTTATATACAATCCTAAACTAATGAAACACTTTACATCGGCTAGGTGAAAGAAAACTTCCACCACATCCATTCAAACAGCTTCCTGGATAGAAGCTCCTTCCTTCTGTTGATGATCACTAGTAGATGGTGTAACCGTGACAGCAGAATGGTTACACTCTTCAACTCCTCCTTATAGGATGGAGTTGAGATGAAATAGGGTGGCTCCAAAGCATAAAGGAAATGCCACTCCATGTATTTGCTGACAGGGTCATCGAATGAGTGGCCATTTCCAAGGAATTGGTGAAATACAGCCTCTTCTGCTACACAGTTGTTCACACGCGGTCGAATGTCTCTGATAACCACAGGCGGGTGAATAACTAAAGTAGGCCTGCTGATCTCAGGTGGTGGCTGCTCACTAATTGGCTCTGGAAGAAGGGAAGATTGCCCCTCTGGTTCTTTTTCCTCTTCTTGTTGGCTCTCCTCCAGGTCCGATTCATATTCATCATAAATAGGGACCATGGGGTGATTCTGCTTGCTGACTGGCTCTTCAGTATGTTTATAGTGATCGAATGTAGGATAAGCGTGCTGCTCATCATCACTATAATATTCCTCAAAAAGGGGATGACCCTTATCTCTATGATCCTCCTCCAGAATGGTGATCCCTTCAAAAATATCCGTTTCAGGGACAGTGGGACCCGCTGCTTCTGGTTGCTCATACATAATCTTCTTCTCTTTAATCTCAGGTAAAAATATATTGTGAAATTCCCTGGAGAAAAAGAGAGGGAACCTCTTCCACAATAATGTCTTCTTTACAAACGGGAAGGTCTCCGTCCTCAGAAACAGGGTTGCTAGGAATATCTGCTTCAACCCGACATTTAGGTGAGCCATCTACCATGGACCACATCTGCTCTACCAACTCATAATCTCCACAGGAGGCGTGTTGATATTTATGAACATCTAAAAGAACAGACACATCCGATATGATGTCAGATGCTTCCATCCTCGAGCTAACACCACTCATATCATTCAACACCTCAATTTTTTCATAGCAGATGCTTTCCTCCACAGTAAGGGCTTGATCATGGACATGGTCTTCAGGGCCAACAGAGGATTCATGAAGTGAAGAAAACTCTTCACAACAGTTTTCAAACAAGCGAACAACTGGATAGTAATCTTTATAAAATGAATTGAAAGCTGTATGAAAACCTGCTAAAGAGCGGATGCTTGCGGTGGGAAGAGACCGACACCATTCAAGAGTAGCTCCCTTCAATGAATACCTGAAGATCTTAATTCGAACATCCTCATGCATGATATTGTGTCAGTGGATAGCCTCATGGAAGTCCAGTAAATGCTCAACTGGTTCTTCCCAATCTGATGCATGAAATTTCGGGAGGAAATCTTCTCTCTATCAGGAAGTGTATTAGGAAAGCCAACTATCTGAGAAAAGTCATAGAAAGCAAACCTTTGAGCCAGAATTTTCTCCATATCGAACCAGTGGAGTCGCCAATCGATCCTTGAATCATGGAGTCACCAGGTGAAAGATGCGCAGATTCAAGTGTGTCTGGTCCTTGTTCACCATCAAAGGCCAGATATTAACATGTCGTTACCCCAGGAAGCTCCTCAGGCTGAGAAAGTAGCCGCTGAAACCTTCTCAAGAAATCTCCTTAGGGTCAGCTTTCAGGTGTGCTAACAGTAGTCACAGCTGAAACAATGATGTGGAGACAATGGAGTTGCCACAGTGGAGTCGCCAGGTGCACAGTAGCAATCTTTAAGGTCTCTGATGTCTGATGCACCTTCAGAATCAAAGGCTCAATGTCGTTCTGCCCAGGGAAAATATTCAACTTCGTCCCCGACAACAGCACCAGAAATGTTGGCATCGGAAGTCACTCCCGGATTGATATCAGGAGCAGAGACCGACGCCCATTAGTTTTATGTCACGGTTGTTCATAGATGGGTGATTGAATGGCGAGAAACTCAAAACAATAGCGTTCCAACTCTGAAACTAGGCCAGGTATGCATGAGCAAGTGAGGTCTTGCATAAACTTCAGACAGTGAGCTGTAGTAAAGGGTGAACAGGTGGAAGACTTATATAAGAGAAAAGCAGAGGTATGTTATTAACATCGGGTTTCTAACAGGCTGAGGAAGAATATGTCCAAATGCAATATCATCTTACATTCAAACACAAGGCCAGAGAATGCAATAATGCAACAATAAATCATTTATCATAGCAGAACTGCAATAATTCGCACGAGTCGGTCGTTCACGAACTCTCTTAGTATAAGATGAAAACTAGACGGAGTAAGAAGAACTGTATGTCATAAAACAAGAAATCTCATATACAGATGCATAAACTGAAAGCTAGGATAGCTGCCAAAACATTAAAGTGGGGAGCTCTACTCTACCATCGATGCTTACAAAAATGGCGAAAACGCCTACATATACTCAAAAAAAAACACAACAGCGAAAATGAGATACTGCATTAATAACATTGCATCTGCATGTCTTCTGACAGTCTGCACATGCAGACTGGACGATCATGCACCTATGACAGATGCCATCTTAACTGTGCGTGGCTACATCAAGGGGAGTAGCTGAGCCATTAAGTGTCGAGCTAGCGTGTTTAGACTTCCTTCGGCTAGTCGAGGACTTGGGCATGGCTTCTCTGGAAAAATGGGCACATAGGACCCCCTTGAGTAGACCACTTGCCAGACCCTCCATACCTTGCAATTAATGATTGAGGCAAGACCTCAACCACCCTCTCTTTTCTGCATTCATTCCTGGAAGCTACCAAGAAATAAATCACGTCGAATCGGCGCCCGGAGAATGTAGTGCTTCCTCCCTTTGAATCTGAATTCGGCACCTTTGGCTTCCCAGTACAGCCCCTTCTACTCCCCAGGGTGACCACGGGTTGTGACCCTACACCTATCTTCCAGAGTGTTTTCGGTGTTTCAGTGTTCGCAGATGAGAAAGGATCAATATCTTTCTCTTTCAAAGTTGCGATGGGCGTAACGACTACCACGTGTCCCTCCAAAAAGAATGGCTGAAATGGCTTTTCGGCGCTTTGGGACCTGAGTGGCCAAATGAATAACACAAGTGCCCCTCTTCTAGGCCTATTCTCTTATGACCAGGCGCCAGAACCATGGGCCCAGTCCTGAGCACTATCGGGAATTTGGGGTTCGGGGTTTCAGAATGCATGAAACGAGGGGTGCCTATTCCTCGAAACCCCGATATGCGATATGCCGACAGGTTTGACACCTGTCCCAATGAGATCGGACGGTCCAGATTCGTTTCGGCCCATGGAGTTTCCCACTACTAAACCTCAGGAAACTGGTTAGCCCCGAAATCCTGATGGACATTGATCTGCTTCTATGGATGGATCTCAGCCGCCGATGGAAAAACTTCGCCTGTTCGCTTGACTTACTGCTACAAAATTCGATTCTCTCATGCTATGCTCAGGTTCTTCCCATGCAAACTGCAGACCTGGGTACGCCTAATCCCGAGACAATAAATATCGCTAACAACATGTATTACAAATGGTGTCATTACACACTTGGGGATCACTTGGGAGGTTCACAACTCATTCAGAGGCACCTCTCTAGGTGATTTCTAGTTTCATCCCTTCCCTTGTGTTTATACCTGACTGTCGATTGTTTCCCTAAGATTTACTATTTTAAGTGGTAACCTTAGTGGCCATAATATTTGGGGCTCGTACACAAGGTGACGATGAAGGGGAAAGTCTTTGTTGTACCTCAAACAAACATAGGTCAAAATCACTAGTTCTCCTTGGAGGGTAACCCACGATTTTTCCATGTGGGAACTTGCACCAAAGTGTAAGTCTGTTAAGCAGGTATCCATCATAGCTATTCCACCGACTCTATCTTATCCCCTTCCTATATTGATCCAGTGACATTGGATTTCATCACCAACTAGTAGTTTCAATGTGGGAATCTTTGTTTGTTTGTTTGCTTCCTATATTTTTTAGCGTATGATGTTTTTTTTCCCTAGTGGACCTTAGGTTGATTTAGTTTATATGGCGTCAGTTCTTGGAACTACCAAAGAAGGAACCCATTCTCCCAAAGAACCTTTTGTTTTTCCTTCTTTTGGAAACGTTAGTCCTCCTTATATTGCCACACTGAGTCTTCTTAGACTCAATATCAAGTTATTGGTATGGTTGTTTTCCACTCGGGTGATCTCGAATGCTCATAGTGATTCAAATGCACACCCCTCACACTGCAAACATCCACCTCATGTTGACCCTTCTCCTTCTTCTCCTATTGTTTCTTCTTCCCTTTCTTCTCCTTCACCTAGTGAAATCTCTAAAGCTAGTAACCAAGTGGATGAGAAGAATAAGAAAATGAATCTTAGGAAGAATAAAAATAAGAAAGGGTCCAAAATTCCAACCACTATAGAACATGTTGGAAGCAATCAACTAGTTACTATCAATCAAGCTGGGAATATTGATGAGGTTCACAAGTCTTCAAAGACAACTAGGAAACCTAAATTCCCTTGCAGGATTTGTAAGGATGATCACCTTCTCAAATATTTCCCTAGTATTCCCAAGGTTTTAGATGTGTGGTCCATGAGTTTCAAACAAATTGTTTCATTATCCTCTGCAGGTCATGTTGGTGACAACTTGTTAACTAGTGAATGTAAGGTTCAAGAGAAGAAAATAGAGTCAAATTTCATTGTATATTGTGCGAAGAAATTCATCAAACTCACATTTTCCTTCGTATGGATGAAGCCTCAAAATTGTGGGAAGAAATAAGTTTTTCCTAGCTAAAAATTCCAAATTATTATCACAAACTCTCTCCTGACCCATCATTGGTTGCTAAAGTGGTCAATCTGACTCCATCATCGATCGATCCCACTCTTTATTTTAAGAGTGAAGCTAAAGTGGTTGATCTGATTCCCTCGTCGATAGATTCCACTCTCCCTTTAGAGAGTGATACCCACCAAGTGATTGATCCAATCCCATCATCATTTGATCCCACTCTCCCGTTAGAGAGTAAATTCAATATCACTCACATTTTTCTTGTTAATACTGATTCTACCCTACAATGGGACATTTCTCGTCTTACTATTGAACCCCCACCAAGTAGTGAGCACATTTGGTTTTATTAGCATGGGATAATAGAACCCCATATTCCTTCCTACATACCTTTCCCAATAATTATTTAGGTTTGTGGTATGAGCATCCCTCAAACTATCATAGATGAATGTACTTCCGTTAGTATTCTATCCTCAGCTGATTGGCAAGATTTGGGTTGTCCTGAGCTTGTGTTGGTCATCCAGAATCTGTTAGCTATTAACAAACTAATAACTCAACCTTTAGGGATCCTTAATTACCAGTTACTTTAGGAGGTAAAACCATCTATATTGACGTTATGGTAGTTCGCAGCCCTTTGGACTTTACTTTTCTCCTTGGGAGAGATTATTTCTACTCCATGAAATCTATCGTGTCCACTCTCTTTGAGTGATATATTTCCTGCATAATGGAAAAATTGTGACTATCTATCAACTTTAGTTTGTTGATCCTCATTTGACTTCCAACCACCTTCCTTCCCTAAATGGTCTTTATGTGCAAGTGGTATCGCTCCTGCCATAGGTAAATTATGTGGCAACATGTCCCATATGTTCAACTCCGGATGAAGCTTCTTTTGACCTAGATCAGGTAGTTGACATGGTGATCTCTTCAAGAGAGATATTAGAGCATGATATCCTTACCTCTATGGTGGCCCTTTATATGTATTCCTTCCAGAGAATTTTTCTTCCGTCCAACCAAGATCTCTTGGAAGCCATGATTGAGGTATGTCCCTTGACATGTATTTCTTCCAGAGCATTGTCCTCTTGGAAGCCATTATCAAGAAGAGGTCATGAGAATACTTTTACTTTAGGTTCCAATCTCATTAAAAAATGAAACCATAGTCGAGAAAAGTCCCTGTTTTTGTGTCAAGCTCGTTAAAAATGAAATAGAGGATGATGGGCATAGTTTTCTTCTCTGTGGCAAGCTTGTTAAAAAATCAAACAGAGGTTTGTGAATCAAAACCATAGGTTAAGAGCATAGTTCTTTTCCTATGTCAATCTCGTTAAAAAATGAAACAATTGCCTCTCTTGGTGAGTTGAGTCTTTCGTTAGAACTCATAAATGAACCTTCATTTCATCCACCTGGGTTAGTTGATCCTCTTTCTTCCTCCCTCTCTGGTGAAAATTTTCCTATTAGTAACCAAGATTCTATTAGGTATAGACATTGATGATAGGAGAAGAGTCGGTGAATGAAACGAAGCTTGGGGGACATGTCTCCAGCCTATAAACATCATGCTGGAGTTAACCCATTATATTTCCAGCTAGGGGAAAAGTACCAACCACCCACTGGTATCACCCGGACAGTTATTTTCTATTTCAAAATTGTTAAAAAATGAAACATATTGTCTACTTAATGGTTGCGCTTTCCACTTCTTCGCTGCTATTTTTCATCTCACTTTCTTATAGCTTATTACTGATTTGTGCTATTTGTCATCTCACTTACTTATAGCCATTACAATTATTCTTCACACTAGCCGTTTGCATCATGCTGCTTCCATTTTGCAGTAAACTTATAGAGAAACACACTGCTAGGAGTGATCCTTGCTAGGAGGTCGTTCCCATCATAATGTAGTAGGATTTTCTAGAACGAGCTTAGTCGTTTTTCTTTCTCGTGCTCATAAATACATGAGAATAGGTTACCGATCTCAATCTTTGTTATTTATCGTGCTCATAAATACATGAGAATAGGTTACCGAGCTCAGTCTTTTTTATTTGTTGTGCTCATTAATACATGAGAATAGGTTACCGAGTATACTTTTATCTCTTTTTCGGACTCGTAAAAGCTATACGAAAAAGGAACTCTTTGGAGTCACCTTCAAGATCTTTTCAGACTACCTAAACATGGAAAGATTGTCGAGTGAGATTTCTTCCTTTCACACTTGTTAAAGGTTTTGAAAGGGCATATTTTGAGTGGTAGTTTATCTCTTTTTCATCCTCGTGAGACTAATTACAAAAAAACAATACTCTACTCAAGCATGACTAGAAGAGTTCTCCCTTGAATTGTTTTACACTTTTTTCAAACTTGGGAGACTATATTTATGAAAAAGTCACCCTTCGAGTCTCCTTTTAGTTCTTTTCAGAGTCTCTAAATGTGAAAAGATCGAGTTTACCTTCTTTGTGATCGTAAAACTATACATTGAAGGACTCATCTGGGATTGAACCCTTACTTCTTCAAGTTCATTAAATATGTGAGGAGGAACTTACTGAAGGTGAGTTGTACCAAGCATCTGTTATTCTCCTCGAGCTCATTAAAAAACAAAGAGGTAATCACCAATCATGGTGGGGGAAAAATTGAAAGAAGTGGGTCAAGTTGTTTGGAATCCATTATGGAAGCTATTGTTGTTTCCCTTGAACATGGAACCTATTTGTGTCTCACCTTACATTTGGGTAATTTGCTTGTCTCTGAGTCATACCGATTGCATGCATTGTTATACTTTTCCATTCCAGTTGAAGAGTGTTCTTATTATCATCACATTATTTTCTTTGTACTCATCGAGTCATTGTTGCCAAGTCATTTTTCGGGCCTCACAGTGTTCAAGGGAAGTTTCATTCCAATCCATCCATCTATAGTGTTACCAGTTTTCATTCTTATGTCATTCCATACTCATTTAATCCACCATCTCACACCATTTTCTTGTTTCTGTTTCATGTTGACAATGAGGGATACATCATGGCCCTCCTTCGACGAGTCCGTTCTTGTAAACTTCAACACAATATATAGGAATTAGAATTAGAAACTAGTTAGTACCTTTGGATCTGCATGCCTCAATGGTAGGCCTCCTTGCTTTCGATAATAGGTTCACATCATTGGCCTTTGATTGAATGATTCCATGAATGTTTGACTTCAACTCATTTATTCACATTCGCTGGAATGTACTAAAGGTACCTTGGGAATTATTTTCATCATTGGTGATTTCCCTCGCACTTGTCAATGGTATACCCCAATGAACAGTAATCAAGTGGTTTCTAACATGTTTGACATCAAGTCATCTAGTTTCATGGATAGATTCGTACGATTTCCGGATTAGGAGGAATTCCCTGGGTTGGGCGCTCACTCTATTATGTTCTTTTCCTAGGCTATGATGGAGATCATTTGAGCATGTAAAATATTTCAGTACAATCACCATGATGACAATATTACTAATAAATATAGTCTCACATAGATCCACATTGTATTGATTCATGGCTATGTTTTGTCTTCTCGTAGCTCCACTGTGTATTTTTCATGGCTGTGATAAATTCATGTCATGGAGGTATGGATCCAAATTATATATCTAGTGTCCATATCCTTAGTTAGTATTATCATGGATCCACAGTGTATTGGTTGGTGGTCATGCTTTGAGTCAACTTGTATTCCGAGCATAGGTATGCCTGCCTTGGGAATGAAACATATATTTATATTGTTTGATGGTTGTTTGCAGCGTCTGCCAAGTTCTCTTACTCCAACACCCTTTCATTGAATAATTTGTAAAGTGTTTTGACCTTCAATTTCTCTTCTAAACTCACACTTTAGGGGACATTTGTTACACATCAAAATGTCACACTTAAGTGTCGCAAAGTGTCGTATGCACCTTGTTAAGTTTAGCATGCACTTTGTCAAGTGTTTTATGCACCTTATTAAGTGCCGCATGCACTTTTCTAAGTGTTACAACCCATTGACACCATGAAACAAATTTGTCAGAATCCCTAAGTCGGTTTGGAAGAGAAAACCCACCATTTGAGGTCTGGAACCACACCTTTCACTTGGAAAATTTGACCATTTTTGGGTATTTATGAAGGGTGGTGCTTCCCTGTTCAATTTTAGGGGGCACCAATGATCCCTTTACCTTATTCAGGGAGCACCACTGGAGCCTTGTCTCTAATTCAAGGGGAGCACCACTTTGTTTAGAGGAAAATATGGTGAATCCCGTCTTTTCTTAAGGGACAACTATTAAGGGATGAGGTTGTTTTGGGTCGAATCCTATCTTATGGAACTATCTTAGGATCAAATCCAAAATCATGGAGCCATATCCTCAACCAATTCCCTAATTAACTCATGGTGGTTGAGCCTCCCAATCCTATAAATTTAAGGCATTTCCATGGTGAAAAGGGGGAAGAATTCACGTGTCAAACCTTTGATCCCAGGAGAAAGAATTCATTGAAGAATCAACATTTTTATCTCAAGACTTTCATGCAAGGGATGGATGAGGAGAGCTTGGAGAAGATTGTGGCGACATCAAATTGATTTGTAAGCTCCTTCTTTTGGATTTCCATTTAATATCAACTTGGCCTATTCCTTTCATTAGATTGTTCATTGTAATGTCTATGCTTAAGTTAAATTGAGTATATATAGATATAGTTTTTATCTCATAAAATCTAGTAGAAGTAGAAAGGTTTTCCCTTGTCTTGCATGTCTCTTTAATCACTAAAGAAATTGGAATAGTGAGGGAAAAGGGTGGAGCAATGAGGACAAGATTTGGGAAAACATGTGTTCCTTCCTCCTTCTATCTATATGTTAATGAACTAGATATATAAGGAAAGTAGCAACCATTTGTTTACTTCTGTCTTTGGAACAAAGAAGGGGTCTTGGTCCAAAGGGGAGCTTAACCTATCCACAAGGTAATATTTCTCATAACACCATCTCCATTGTCTACAAGTAATTTGACACTTATTTGGAACTCTACATGTAACTGAGAAGATAGAATAGACAAACAAGATAGAATGGAAGCAAAGATGAGAGAAAAAAAAAAAGAATAAACTACCAAAAAGTCAGATGGATGGTCAACAAAGGAATTATTTCTTTCGAAGTGATCCCATAATGAGGTATTTGGGAATTGCTTGTTAAATTCAGAAAAATGGGCAATGCAACTACTATCATATCATTGCAGGCATGGAAAATAACCATCCATTAATTAGATAGATTTTTTCTCCAACCACTCTCAGAACATTATGAATTATGAATTAGAAACAAAGGAATTGCCCAAAATTGTTGAAGAAGTTGTTTAAATATATATGCACAATTTAGAAATCAACGTTCTATTCAATGGTATATATCATACATCACTACATATTGCTCATTCATCTTGGTTTATTACTGTAAATGGGACTTACTTGAAGAATGTAATAAATAGAATATGAAAATTTTTGAATTATTGTTGTTTAATGAATAAACATTCTTCTATTATTTTATTTCTGAATTATTATTTTCTTAGTGAAAAACATTGTCAAATTTCTAAAATATTAACTTTTAATGAAAAAAAAATATCATCTTTGTCATTCATCAGATCTATTACTATCTACCCAAATGACTCTTTAGCCAAATTAGAACAATCTACCCAAACATAATGTCTACCCAAACATATTGTCTACCCAGTTTAGCACACTCTACCCTCTTATACTGATGTTTACCATTGATTTCATTTGATAGTATGAAAAAAATACCACTCCTGAGAATGCTTTAATGTTTACTTTTTCTCAGTCAAATCCCATTAGGGAGATCAGTTTCGATGGGACTCATTTTGCATGGAAACCCAAGTTCGAAACTTACCGCTACCGGGAGGAGACACCTAAAAAATCCATCCATGCTAAGGGTTGGTGTGGCCTAGGATGGATTGAATACCCAAGTGAGCTTGATGGCTTAGATGACCTTGGGTCACAATATTTATCCACATGATGGTCCCACAAGTCACAGACACACTAACAAACAAAACAAATGTTGACTTTTCCCCCATCCTTGGATTCACTATGTTCCTTTTGTGCATCTAAAACCAATCCCCATGAGGGATGGGAACCTTTTGAGTGAATTCGAGGGTGAAAAAAACAAGGATCCTGACTAGAGGAAGTGGACTAGGAGCTTGATCATCAAGTTTTGGGGCTTTGTATATTTCCCAAAAGGATGTTATCAAAATACTTACATAAATCAACATCTAGAGGTACTTTTTCCCGACCCTTAGAAATACTATTAGTTGAGACCCTCCTCGGAGAAATACTAGGGCCTAGACCTTCTTGCTGGAGAGACACTAACAAAAAGCTCAGACAATAATTATGGATAAGAAAGAAGAGCAGAGGAAATATTACTCGAATTCTTCTTTGATGGTGCACTCTCGGACCATAGGGCTTCGAGCTTACTCCACCAGGAGGGTGCGAAATCGAATTCGTCCCTGAACAAATCCACTAAGGAACTAATTTGATTGCACAACTATTCATAGTAAACTTGAATCACAATGTCACCCACCAAAAATTTGTGTTGAAGTCCCATATTTTCGAGCACATGGACATTTGGAGTATGATCTTTTTTACCATTTTTGGAAAAATATGGAGATGATGGAAAAACCATTTTGCTCTTGCGGGAGGTTAGAATTTGGCCTTGACATTGCATTCTTTGACAGAACTTTTACTTGATATTTAAAGTGGAACTACGAATCACAATCCTTCAAAACATGGCTAACCTTGTGACAACATGGGCATCTAAAAGGACCTTGTGACATAATTCCAATTTTTACATGCAAAACTTGCAATCACACACTGTTGATTTTTCATATGAGATAATATGGTATATAAGATGATATACAATATATTCTTTATAACAATGATGAGTGTTTCATATATATAGAACATATGGTGACCATCCATGAAATGATGTGTCCCTCAGATAATAAATAACTACTTATTTATTATATATATTTATACTAAACTGGCCTCCATAATAAACACAACTTTTCACTTTTTACTTTTCACATTATGAAGACAGACCATAGTTACAAAATTCAACACTCCCTTTTAACTAGGAAGGTATTCATAATCATCTGCAAGTTGGTTGTCATATCATCATCCCCTCTTAACTAGGAAGGTATTTATCATCATCTGCAACATCAGTAGCAACCTGCCATATGATTTGGTATAATGTCTTCTCAAACATCAACACTCCCTCTCAATGAGAGAAATTCTTCATCATGCCATGCTTTTCTTTGAATTATAAAAACTTCGCCCTAGACTTATGACACCTATATGTTAGTCTTGGGAGATGTTTATCTCCCACATGAATCAAGGGGAAACTCCCTCTGCAACTCTCCCTTTGATCCAATTGACTCTCTATAAGATCAGGCTCACTCTGGGTCTGCATGTGATAGCATCTAGCATCTAGTATCTTGAGTCTTTATTATTCCTTGTCAAATTACCATGACTAAGACAAAGACCATACCAGGGTCATTCACCACTATTCCCACTCTGGTCACTACTGTGAACTCAGGAATAATGTCTGTCCTGGAACACTCTCTCCAATCTGGTCACTACCCGTGAACTCAAAGAGAATGCCCATCCACGGTACAAACCTGGACCATTCGCTCCACACTGGTCACTACCTGTGAACTTAGAGAGAATGTCCATCCATTCACACTCCCTCTTAGCGAGAGGAGCAATCTCCATGAGTCCCATCTTGTCCAAAGTGCACAAACTTAGCTCTGGATAGAGGTTTCGTCTGAATATCCGCTATTTGTTCATCAATGGAGATATACTGGAGTTTTAATTCTCCATTCTGGACTCAATCATGGATGTAATAGTACTTGATATCAATGTGCTTCGACCTGTCATGGAACATTAGGTTCTCGAAAAGATTCACATAGCTTTGATTGTCACAAAATATCACGGTCGAATCCGACACCTGATCAAAATAGTCAAGAAATCAACTTACGAAGCCATACGTCTTCCGTACAAGCATCACATGCTGCAATGTACTCTTCCTTTGTAGTGTTGAGTGCCACATAATTATGTTTCATGTTAATCCAAGATATCATGGCTGATTCCAAACAGAAACAGGTACCAGAGGTACTCTTTCTGTCATCCACAATCTCTGCCCAAACAAAATATGTATATCCTTGTAGTTGTACATCATTGTTTGATACATATCTTAATCCATAGTTTAGTGTGCCACACAAATATCTCAATATGTGCTTCGTGGCAATCTAATGCTCATGTCTCGGTTCCACCTGAAACTGACTGAACCTATTCATAACAAAGAAAATGTTTGTTCTAGTATTAACCAAATACATGAATGAGTCCATCAATTGTCAGTACATAGAAGGATCCACCAAAATATGATTCAGAGTTTCTCAGTTTCTTCATGTTCATCACCATGAGAGTGGCCATGGAATTGTAGTCCATCATCTCAAATCTTTGAAGGATCGTGATAACATAATTCCCTTGACCAAGGAAGATCTCACCTAGCTTCTATCATACTTCTAATCCCAAATAGTAATGCATTAAGCCAAGATCCTTCATCTCTAACTTAAAGGCCAACTCCCTCTTTCTAAGGGAACCCTCTTGCCACAAATATTTTTCTCAACATAAAGAACTTCATCTTTCAATTGTACCCAATTGATATTTCAATCTGTCACATGATCCATCTTTGAAGGTATTGCTCCACATAGAAATATCAAATATTTTCCACAAGCTAGGGCACAATACTCACTTCATCACAAAGATAGGATCATTGTATTTCTCATAAAATCCATTCGTTCATATATTGAACTAATTCATACTTTTGGCAAAACCTTTCATCATGAACCAAATAGCTCATGACCAAGCTCTCTGCGATGGGGCATAGTGACTCCATTCACAGAGGGTTATGTCACATTCAGACTTCTTTATCACTTCCATGGATACAACAACCAAAGTCTAAATGAGGTTGTTCTTCTATAAGAATATCTCTATCCCATAACTCATACAAGTATTTCTTCTCCTGTTGTCACAAATGGGTAACCATAAAAAAAACCCAGGGAAACCTTCATTAGCATTACGGTGCACTATTACATGGAAATCCTCTGGTTCAGCTGATGAGCAACACGACGAAACATATACAGCTCTGGATTGACCAGAAGGGTATGAGTTCATGCAATCTTACTGCCAATGATAAAAAAATGGCTTTAGGATCCTCCAAGGAACTACATATATAGGCATTGCTTCCAACCGAATTATATTGAGGGCTTATCCACCCAATTTCCATTGAGAAATAAACGCTATCAGAACGTTCATGATTCGGAGATGGATCAACATAGCGAGATAGAAAGACGTCTGAATATGCACCGATTGTTCCATAAACTTCAATGGGATTTCTATTAGGATGATTCTCCGCCCATTTACTTCTTATGAATTCGGTTGATGAGAGAAGAGCGTTACATTTCTTCGACACACTGCAAAATCTACACAAAGATTGGCAACCACATTTCTTGTAATTTAATTTCGACATGTTAATTATGGATATCAATTTACAATTTTAAAATAAATTCTGTTAAATTTTAGAAATTTTGAATTCGAAAAAAATAAATTTATAAAATGTTTAGATTACAATTAAAAATATTATATTAATTTAATCAACCAAGTATACATTTCAATGTTTGATATAAATTAATATAAAAAATTTAAAATTTAATAAAAAAAATTATTTTTCTTTTTTATTTTGAGTTCAACTTTTTAACAGTTTAAAAATATTTTTAAACATAAATTTTTCACTTTTAAAAAATATGTTTATAATAAAACTAATATTTTAGAAAAAATAAATATGTAATTTTTTTCAATAGGTTGATAAAACTAATATTTAAAAAAAAAAATATGTTATTTTTTTCAATATGTTGATAAAACTATTTTTCAATTGATGTGATAACATTTTTCATTTTTTCAAGATTGATATTATAAATAATATTACTAATATTTATGATAAAATAAATATTTAAAAAAAATAAATCAATATTGATATTATAAATAATATTACTAATATTTATGATAAAATAAGTATTTTAGAAAAAAAAAATTAGGTTACACATTACCTCTTTTCCATTTCCATTGATGTGATATCATTTTCACTTTTCTCCATATTAATATTATAAATAATATCACTAATATCTTTTTTTATAGATTTATGTAAGTTATTACATTATGGGAAAATTCCATTTCATATCAATTACTTTATTCTTGTCATGTATTTGTGCTTAGTTGTGTAGATTGTTTTTCAATAATTGTAAATGATATTATAAGCATTGTTAAGGTATAAACTATATTTGAACTTAGTGTATATGTGCTCAATGAAATTTGAACTTAATATTTTTTTATCATTTGATTTCTAAAAAAAATTGTCATTTGATTTTACATATTTAAACTTTGATATGTGTATTGTTGAAGATGTATCTTAATTATGAATTTATTAAATATTATAATTGATAAAAAAAAATTAAGTGTATGTTTTTTTGGTTTTTTAAAAGATTTAAAGTTGAAGTGGATATATATTGGTTTTCATATATATTTATATATTCAAATCTAGAGGGGTAGGGTATGTATAGCTTTGCAGAATTTAGAAATCAAATTGTTGAGTTTGATGGTGACCTTAAAAATAGATTATTATTATTGTTATAAAGAGAGAGGGGGTTAGTTCAATTGGTCGTAGTTAATGTTATTGGACACATGGCTAGTTCCATGCCAGTAAATACCTGGTTCAAATCCCCCTATATGAGGTGCACTAATCTATCTCGGTATGTTAAAAAACTATATATATACTATTTCTTTTATTATTTATTATTTTACAAAATTTATTTTATTTTAATTTTTAGGAATGTTACACATCTAATTTGTATGGAAGAGTAATATATATTTAACTTTTTATAATGTAGTAATGTAATGAGGATGACCATAAAAAATAAAGTTAATTTAAAAAATATCACTTATTTTGACCATTTAAACATTAACAAATATAAATGTGTATGCCAAAATATAGTTCCTCACTTTGATATTAACATTATTGATTATATCGAATAACATCAACATTCAATTAGGAGGCGATGGAGATCGAGGTAGGTTAGAGCTGTGAGGTAGGTTAGTTTGTAGGGTTTTGAGATAGGGTTTTAGTGGATCGAAAGTGGTGGCGATAGGGGTGGGCTCGATAACAACACCAGAGTCCTCGAGTCAATCCTGAGACAAAAGTCAGCAAAATCAGTCGACATTCAAGGATGTGGTGCTGGGGAAAGCACAAAAGTGGCTAGAGGACAATGAAATGGGGGGCGTAGGAAAGGAATACATGGACATGCCTACATAGAACAAAGTCGTGGATCTGATAGAACTAAGGTGAACGGTTGTCATGCATGCACATCCAAAATCCCAAGGTATCAAGTGAACCCATATAATATTGGCAACTACATACAAAATATGAAGGGCCACATTTTAATAGGAAAAATCGTGGGTGTCCATATGAAAAATCCCTCACGGGGTGGGTGAGCTCTAGATGGAAAATAAAAGGCAAGTAGATCTAAAGTTAGGATCTAAAGGTTTATTTACAACCATCTTTTCCAATCCTGTAGACACAAACAAGGTGTTTGATGAAGAACCATATTTTTTAAATTCAGAAGGTCTTCACCTTCACTATTGGACGAAGAGATTTTCCCCAGAGAAGGAAGATTTCACAGTTACATAAGTCTGGGTCAGGGTATACTCATTAACGCAAGAGTTATAGGAGATGGAAACATTGGAAGGCATAGGTAATACTTTGGGATCATTCATTAAAATATTTAAGATCACGAAGGCTTCCAATTACACCTCGTATGCCCAGATATGTGTTTATATGAATGTAGTAAGATCCCTCTAGGATGCAGTAAAAATAACCTATCAGGACGATGAATGGACCTAGGAAGTGGATTATGAACACATCCCCTTCAGATGTAGGAAATTCCACTACAAGGAAAATGCCCTCTAGCAGAGGTTTTTGTGGACACCCCTATAAAAATAACCACAAAATCTACTTATAGCAAATGATACTAGCAGAGGCGAGTGAGAGGAGGTTTTAGCAGATGTTTTACACCGATGCTTTTATAATTAGTACATAATGCACTGGTGCGTTTTATATAACAGGCGCATCGATGCCCTCAAAACTAGTGCACTGTAGCAGGGTTATTTCAAATATAAAAATATTATGCGATGCGCTACGAAAATAATGACGCACTAGGGCACACAATTGCTCTAAACA
The DNA here is from genome assembly GCA_009831015.1 of Picea engelmannii. NCBI lineage: Eukaryota > Viridiplantae > Streptophyta > Pinopsida > Pinales > Pinaceae > Picea > Picea engelmannii. Next base: position 1,423,313 of record ML778724.1, on the reverse strand, counting down.
ATTGCGCACCGTTGTAGGGTTATTTTTTTAAATTTTATATACGATGGTGCGCTACTTAAATAAGTGCACTGGGATGGAAAATTGCTCCCAAACAATGCCACACCGTGGATAGGTTTTCGAAAAAAAATATAAATCAATGTGCTCAGTAAATAAAGACGCACTAGTGCAGCTAATTATTTAGTGCACCGTACAACTATTAAATAATTGTTTTTTACCAGCCATAATCTTAATCATACAGAGACATCAACAAAGAGAAGAAACAATAGAAAACAATTGACCTCTACAATGTTTTATGGGAGTGAGAGGCGAGGGAGAGGGAATTTGTTTTTCATTGAGTGGCGATGCAATTTTATTTTCATTCACCAAGAAATAAACACCGGTGTGTTACATCAATAACCACACTGTAATAACGTTCTTTAAAAATTCTCTTGTGAACAACTTAACACTGGAAGCACCGGTGCATTATTAGTAGAGTGCATCATTATATGGTTAAATAAAAAACAATTATGCACCAATGTAGGATAATATAAAAAAATATATCCCGATGCACTCCATTGTATCATGCGCACCAGTGCTCCAATATGGAGCACCATGTTAGAGTTAATTTCCAAATTTGTGCAGTGTGCTATGTAAAATCGATTGCACCAGAGCATCTATTATTATACCACATAGTGTTATTCTTAAACAAAACATTTTGCACCATTGTAGTTTTTCAAAAATTGTATGGCGATGCGCTATGTAGTAGTAAATGCATCAGTGCACACTCGTACCCAAAAACACATGCACCATGCTAGGGATGTTTAAAAAAAAAAATAACAAGTGCACTCAATAAACATGTACGCCTTGGTGTAGTTGGTCATCGAGCACATCAGAATAGGTTTTATTTAAAAAAAATTCCAATGGTAAAAATCATTTTTACCATTTTCAGTGTTGTAGAAATCAAAAGCACAGGTGCGACCTTTTCCTATCTGAAGCGCCATGCTGTCAATGCTTTCCTTTCTTTCCTTCCTTTCTTTTGTTGCTTGATGTGTGAATTTAAAATTTTTCCAAATGGTGGGATTTCATTTTTTTTTTTTTAGTATGTCAAAACCATGCCTCCCTAGTGACAAAATTCCAGGTAATGTCCTTGTTTCTTCATAACTTAAGTTTTCATTGGATTAAAATTTAAAATTGAGTGAAATTTTAAGTGTAAAAAAAATTAATAAATAAAAACTACACGATGACCTCGAAGCGCTCGGCTCGCACCACCTACGGTGTGACCTGTAAATTTATAGGCACACCACATACCTTGTTACCTTTATTGGAGGTGCATTGGTAAACATAAATGCACTAGTGTGTCTGTTTAATGTCACACCGGAGAAACGTATTTAACTAGTAGGACAGTGCGTCAAAGTACAAAGAATGCACCGGGTCATTAAAGTACATGCAATATTTCCCTTATCAAATATATTTTTACGCAGTGCATTGGTAAATGTGCACACCGAGGTGTTCATCTTTACCAAATGCACTGCTAAGAAATGTAACATTGTGTTGCAGTGCACCCCATAAATATTTTGGTGGCACCGTATGCAGTGTGATAGTAATGACCGAAACACATTGTAAAACGTTTTGTACTTGGAAATTTGAAAATTTTTATGTGATGGTCCATCGACATTTGTTACAGACACTAGTGCATGTAGTGAACGTATATGCACCACTTTTTTGCTAATTTCTAAAAAATTGTTTACGTGCGTTAATATTTTAATTTGTTTTTTGGTTTAAGCAGTGCATAGGATAAATGTAAAACACTTGTGCGTATGTGTTGTAGTGAAGCGCCCCGGTGCGATACTGACTTACAACACAATGTATAACATAGTAGAACATATTTTGTTCAGTACGTTAATTTACACTGACACACCGTGGACAGTGCTCACAATATATACACACCGCCTACGGTGGGTGACTATTTTTTGGACACATTGGTAATGCAATTAACTTAATTTTTGAAGGAATTTATTTTTCCATATTTATAGATAAATTTACCATTCAGTAGATTTTTTTTTATGTTTTATGTATGAGTGAGGATGATGTATTTCATATGTTAATCATGCCGAGACATGAGAGGAGATAGAAACATCAACAACAAGAGCAGAGGGTGGACCTATACAATGTTGTATGAGAATGGGAGATGACAGAGAGGGAGAGGGATTTTTGCCCTCACCCTATTATTTCAATGAGTCATGTTCTCTTGAGGAGTTTAGGCCTCCTTAAGTACTATGAGGAGGCTACATCCCTTAAGGAACACTCTGGGTTGTTGGTGCATCTGATCCGTCAATGGGATGTTCATTGATAAGCTTTCCATGTGGGTCTGGATCAATGGTACCATCCCACTAAGGAGGATATATACTCTATCACTGGGCTATCCAGGAGAGGGGAGTATTTTCCCTAGTTCCTAGATGTCCCAGTAGGTGTGGCAACTGAGATTCAACTCATATACTCTTTGTGATATGTTGGGGTTGATGTACTATTCCTAACTAATTTTTAGGTGTCTGGTGGACAACTATGGATCACCTCTTTCAGTGCAGAGGAGGTTAGGTGCCTCTCACTGTTAGTGATGACCATAGCACACTTTACCAGTGATGGGAAGCACATTAGTTTCCATATTTTGTATTATATTAATTCATTGGTACAGAGGCCATGGTGTATCAGATGGTCTGCCATGTTTTTGTGGCAATTTTGTATAGCACTAGACAAATGTTGTGCTATGATACATTAGAGGTTGAACTTCCATTTTTCCTTAGATATGTTTTACTTATTTTTTGATAGGTTTCTGGAGACGAGGCCTACTTTTTCCCGTAATCTTGATAGGCCGAGGACTGAGGTGAAGATGCACATGTCGGGGGAGATGATGCCCAAGAGGGGCCAACCAGAGTTTCTGGCTAGGATTTCCACAAACGCATTGGGGCTACTATATAGTGAGGAAGATCACATGTTAGTCATGGTGTTGTTTCCTTACACGGGTTTGGATTGGCAAGGAATTATAGACATCCTCTTCATAGTAGATGGGCCACTAGATGATAGAATTAATATTTGTGTTTTCTTTAAATTAATCTAGTTTCATTTTATTGTCTTACTTAATTAGAAAAAAATGATTCTAACACATTCTTTAACTTGTTTTATTAAATTTTTTAATGAATTAACTGTGTAATTATTATTTTGTACTATATATTTTGAAGATATTGTCACTTTCATCGGGGACATGCCTCCTCCCATAGAATATGACGATGAGGAGATGATGACTGAGGCCGCGGCGGGTTAGGGTCCTCGGGTGCAGATACCTGGTGAGATGTGTCGTAGGACTGATGCCATATTCATGTTGGAGTTGAGTGACTGTCTCTCTACACTTTTGACTGAGTTGCGATTCCACCCTGCCTTGATGTGAGACATTAGGAAAGATCCTACACTCTTGGATATTTGGAGTGATATTCTCTGTGATATGATGCCTCTTATGCATCATATTGTTTGAGCTGCCAGGCTACTAGTAGCGATGAGGGATCCCGATGATAGGCACAACTATTTTTCCAATACAACCCATTCATTTAGTACCCCATCGATTGATGATAGTGTCTGTGATCAACCTTCTCCAAATCCTCCTCCTCCTCATCCTTCACCTCACCCAGATCATGAGGAGGGAGCACATATTCCTCCTACTCCTCCTACTTCACCTCACCTAGATCATGAGGAGGAAGCACATATTCCTCCTCCTCCTCTTTCACCTCACCTAGATGATCAGGCATGACCTATTCATCATCCACCATCTTCCACTACAGACCAGGCCTCCATTACTATTGTAGATATGCATATTATCCCACCGGTTGGACCATATATGTTATAGCAGTTATTTGACTTGTCAATGATATATATATATATATATATATATATATATGGTGTTTTTTTTTTCTATTGATCATGTTTATTATGTACTTAATTTATATGTTGATGTTGATGTGTATATTGTTAGGTCATGTTAGATATGTTTAATGCTAAATTTTCTTGATAGATGTATATGTTAAATGATGCTTGTTAGATTGTGTGTGATGATGGTGTTAGAAAATGCTTGTCTTTTGTTAGATGCGATCACAATAATGATGCCATTTTAAATTATTAGACATGTGCGCTAGCTAATTAATGACGTTTATATGTGCTAGAGGTATATATAATTAGATGATGTTAGCTAGCCAATATAAATGTGTATTTTAGACATTGTTTATGTTTGTTATAATATGGTTATCATCATCATGTTTATTTTTATAAATTACAAATTTCAATATGGTTGAAACTATAATTGTAAAATTGAAACTATAATTGCATAGATAGTTCATTATACATATTCATTCTAATTAAAAAAAAAATCTTTCAAAAAACAAATTACATGTGAATAAATATTATTTTCCATTGTACAAATTACTCTTTTTGAATAGACTCTTCTACACTAAAAATTGTTATTATCAAAGGTTATGATATCCAATGATAAGCATTCTATTGGCTTTAAAATTTTATGGATGCAAATATTTCTATTCTTATTTTTGTCATTATTTCGTAAGTTGATTGCTATCAAATTTTAAATTACTTCATTAATTGTGGTTTTACTCAACATTGGGGTCATAATTTTATAAATATTTTCAAAAGCAATGAAAAGTATGTAAACTAACAAACAACACTTTAGTTAAAAACCAAATTATCAGAAAATCATGTTATAAATTTAATTTTTTAATTATAAACCACATTCTTTTGTTAATCTTACTTTTAAATCTACAAAATAAATGAACATAAACTCAGTTTTTGAATCATCATGTTAACATATCCTAAAAATGTTGTACTATTAAACATGCATATCGACATCCTCTGTGTGAAAAATATGTTCATATTCCCACATAGATGAGAACAAATGCACTTATAAAAAAGTGAAAAAATCACAGTGTCGTGTGTCTAATAAGTCAACCAATAAAATATAAAATATAAAATATATATGTTATAGTTCAAAGGTGCGTTTAAATGTTACAAAATGTACACAAAGATATTATTACCAATTTGTTGAACCAAATCCCTATGTTTAGTGCATCCTCTTACGCACAAGGGTAATGATCAGAAGCACTGTATTTCTCTCTTACTTGGTCAACAACCCAATTGTTGGGGCATATCATTGGAATATTTTCTTTTAAATGATCAGGACAAGGCATGCTTTTACCATTCAACCTTCTAAATTATTTCCTGTCACTGTCCCATTTCCTCCTCTTATGTTATTACAATGCGACACACGACTATGTTGCCTCTGAATGGTAAATAATGAATTTATTGATGGCATCAATTTCTGAATTCCCTGATGTGTGTGTGTGTATATATATATATAGATAAAGACTCATATGATATGTACCCCTCTTCCATAGACCCCTCCGTTTTTTCCATTTGTTGAATGAATGCTTTAAATTTCTTCATGTACCTCTCTAAGAAGAACATCCAATGAAAAGAGACCATTCCGACTAATTGAACCTCATCTACTAGGTGAATTAGAAGATGAACTTGCAAGTTTATGAAACTCGCCGACATTTCTTTCTCAAACATACAAACAATATCAGCTATCTCTTGAAATCATTGTGGAATGCTAGCCATATGAATCTCCTTTGATGTGATCCAACGTACAAATGAAAATAATTTAGATATGGCACGTCGTAGGTCCTGGGGGAAGTCATGGTTCACACACCCACACACCAACAAAGGATAATGACACTACAAAGTAAACACATACAAAATTAATTGTGTTTTATCCCATAGCATGAATTTATAAAACAAATAATAAAATCATGTTTTTGACATACGTACTCTTAGAAGGTTCAAATGGTCATGTGATTTTAACCCCGATAAATGGTCTTCCACTGTGAAGTTGCGTCATAGTGAAGACCCATATAAAGAAGAAACATTCACACCCAATATAACTTCCTTTTCCAAAGAAAGAACAACTTTCTTCAATATCCATGGGACATAACCTTATTTGAAAGACCAAGAGGGACCAACCTCTCCTCTACTTTATTTTCTTGGCCATTGTTTCTTTTTACTTTTTGAAGAAATAAGATCTCTCCTAACAACCAATGTGTCACTTTCTTTTGATTATATGTGCCTCCATAAAGAAGATGAACCATTTTTAAATATAGGCATGGGATCTAGTAAGTGGGAAATCTTAATATGCTTCCAATATGGGAGCTCATAAGAGACATATTTCATTTTCATCCCAATGGGAATTTTTTTAACATAGGTACCGAATAATTCTAGATCATCGAACATAGGCTCCCCATTGGAATCAAATATTTTTTTAATATCCTTCTCCTTCTCCTTATCCTTCTCTCTCTCATATGCTCTAAGCCATTTTGTTGGTGTCATTATTTCAAGCCTTTGGGATCTCTATGGTTTACCATTGAAAGTGGATGTTTCTCTTCTATAAGGGTGTATTTCTAGGAGGAATACCCCGGATCATTCATACACTGGATTTCACAGGTGGTTGAACCAACTAGCCTTTAGAGAAGGTCCACACCATTTACATCAATGATATCTTTTTGTTACAAGACCTACAAAATTATTAATGTATACATTAGAGCATGTTAGCGTCGAAGTCCAGACAATTCGCAATGAATTAAATATGCCAAAAAATATTGTTACGTATATAAACAAATAAAAAAACATGTAATTTACCAGAGCAAACTCCTAAGTCTAGATAATCATGTGTGGTGTAAGCATATATTCCATACAATGAAAAATTCCTCTCTGTTGCGATGAGTCTTGATATATCGTATACATGTATCCCTTCCCATAATTCCTTCAATTAATCTACAAATGGTTGTAGGTAGACATCCATGTTCTTCACTTGTCTTCTACCGGGGACTATAAGAGCCAAGATAAGATGTTCATTCTTCATGGACAACCATGGGGGGATATTTTTATTAATCACTACTACAGGCCAAACATAATAGTTGGTGTCTTGGAGGGACTATGGGTTGAGGCCATCCATGGCTATGCTGAGTCACAAACTTTGTACTTCATCCTTGAATTTGTCAATCCATGTATCCTCTATATGCTTCATGGCCATTGAATATGTTGGGATTCACATAACTCCAGACTCACTTTTGTGTGAGGCATGTCATCCCTACAACATAGCTAATTCTTTGCAACAAAAGAGCCTTTGAATCCTTGGGATTATAGGAATGCGCCTCAATATATTATGTGGAGGACCATGTGATTTACCCTTTTTATTTGATTTATGATATCTTTCATTCCCACATTTCAGACATATCTCTTTTTATGCATATTCTCCTCTATATAGAATACAATCATTCATACATGCATGATATGATATGTACTCAACACCCAATATTTTCAACTTTTTCTTTGCCTCTTCACAGCTACTAGGCAAGACATTATCAGTCGAAAGAACATTATCTTTGAACAACTTGCAGTTAGTGGGAAATAGAATTATACAATGTTATTTAACATTCATAAAATCAATCGTTTTTAATGTTGAACAAGTGTGACAAGATATCTCAAATTATAAGGGACTTAATGATGATTAGTTACCTCAATATTGCTGAGAAACATGGTTTTTTCATGCCAAAATTTCTCTCAAGTTGTAAAGTAACAATGTTGTCCCCAGTTGGGTAGACTTTGATTGAATAGGTCGAAATAGAGGGGTGGTGGAAGTAGATTTTATACTTTCGAATAAGGTATCAGTGATATGAGCATATCATCCCCTCGCTCATCGTTCTAGAATGCATCTAACAACATTGTCTCCATGGTAGTTGTATCCCATAAATAATCATCCATGGGAACCTCTATTTCATTGACTCCATTGCCAACTTGTGAAGAACTACTATTATTGTAGTAATTCCTAATTAGTGAATCTGGACATAGTGGGAATTGAATAGGTTGTTGATTCAACCATTGTTGGTATGCTTCCTATCCAAGTTGTGCTCTTATTGCAGGCTTCTCTCGATTTGACATTATAGTGGGGTGCAATGGAAGATGCTAGGTAGGTTTCTCATCATCACTAGAATCCTAATTTAAAAAATATTGAATATTAGTACATCGATGATATTAGTAAGAAAAATGCAATTGGTTTGTTCAAATCACATTATACAAAACAATTATTACCATCGTTGACTCATGATTGTAGCTGGAAGATGGCATGTTACTATTGGAAGCGTAAAGTGGTTGTCTATTTTCATATACTAATCGCTTGTGGTCTGTTTCTCCTAATAAAAGCTTCTGACATTTTTGAATTGGTACTGGAATATTATCTGCATCTAAAATTGATTCTGAATCAGGATCCTACAAATTTGGACACATTTTTATTCATATTGACATGGATAACAAAAATAAATTCAATTAGATAATTGAAATATAAATAAAATCCGAACTTACTCGAGATGGAAAGGGAGAACTCCATGATGAACTTTGAGAAATATGGAAGGGGCTACAATTTGAATAATTGACCATTTGATATTGTAAGCTTCTCTCCCCACATTTGAACAAAATCAACAATAAATTATTTTTAAGAATAAGGAGACTTTAAGTGCAAAATGTATACTATGATGTACTACAAGTCATGTGGATGCATGATGAAAAATAATTTAAGATGAATATATTATTTTGTGTGCAAATAAAAATTCATATAACATTGAAAACATAACGGTGCGTTACTGTAACAAACACACACCGATGCGTCTATAACATAAAGAACTGGACGTTTATATATGCATTGCACTGGTCCCATGAATTCAAATAAAAAAATAATAATTATCCAATGTTGATGCTCCAAAACTTTAAAATGCACCGGTGCGTCGTATACATATCAGCACCGATGAGTTAAATTAATAAACACATCGAAGTTTCAGGAAAAAAAAAAAAAAAAAAACTGTCTTTGCTTTTTTACAATAAAAAAAATGAGCAGGAATTTAAAATATAATTTCATAAAGTTATTTAAATAGTAAAAACCTATTCGTTGTTTCATTATTTTACCAAAATTTACAATGGAAATATTTGCAAGAGAGTCGTACTGGAGAGCACTGTAGAGCAACAAAATACTTTAGAACAACAAGATTTATTCATAAGATTAGAATTCGAAACAATTTCATAAATGCTTTCATGGATATTAAGATATTCAATATTTTATTATTTTGCCAAAATTTAGAGGGTACAGATTTGCAAGAGAGACATACCTGGGAAAACTGTGGAGAAAAGATCAATACTTTTGAAAGTAGAGTTATTCATAAGATCAGAATTGGAAGGGTATCACAATTCATTCAGAACCCTTTTGGAGAAACAAAATTATTCAAAAAATCAGAAATTGAAGGGTTTTGTGATTCAAAAAAAAAATAAAAAAAAATCATACTTACCTTAAACCCTTTCTTTTTCTTATTTGTGTGTCTACAAAACTTCAACTTAGGGTTTAACTCCCTCTATCACTTCATAATTATAGCTTTTCATTTTAGGTTTTCATATTTAATGGGTTTATGTTTCCATATAAAAGTTGTTTGACATGTGATGCTTCAGATCCAAACCCTCTCGGCCCTATCACGTTTTAAAAAAAAACATTTCGGGTAATCGGTGTGCCTTATGTAATATAAAGAACCGATGCATTTACATATATAAATGCACTGACTATGCCACAAATAATTAAAAAAATACGTTCATGGATGTGTAAATTTATTTGTTTATGGTATTTTTTATTTTCATTTTTTTCAATTGGACTGGTGTTGTTAACGATACTTATCGCATGATTGTAATTTAATGTTTTCTAAAATATTTTTTATCGGTGCATTTTTAACAATAAAAGCATCAATGTTGTTAACGATATATTGTGCATCACCCTAATTTATTGTTCTCTTAAGTATTTTTTATAGTGGCATGTTTGATAACATGTAACAAATCAGTGCTTTAATATTAATACAATGCACTGGGATACTTTTTTTGGTGAAAATTATGTGATTTATTTATAAAATATATTTAATATCTTATGTATTGAATGGTACAGGTTATATATTAATAAAAAAATGTATAAGAATAGTTCAAGTAACAAAAATTCTGATGGATACAAAGATAACACATTCAGAAAGGGAAAAAAAAAACAAGTTCTTTGTAAATTCTATACAAAATTAATATGTTAAAAAGGCAAGTTCTTTGTAAATTGTATAAAAAAATAATATGTTTGAACTATATGTAAGTTTAACTAATATGTATGGGTTAGTGCGTGTCTTGCATAGCCATAAAATGAGGAAGCTCGATAATATTATTTGTGATCTAAGTGCACAAGAGTGTAAAATCTTGATGGAAAAATTGCAAAAGGATGAACCAGGTGAATGAAATTTTTGTATTCAATATGATTTTGTTTTTGAATTTTCATTAAATTTTTACTTAAAAATATTAGATAACATGTTCAAAACAATCTATTAATTCACATATCTTTAAGTTCTACAACTGGGACCAACAACGAAGGAATGGAATGTTGTCCTAAGAAAATAAAATTTATAGAAGATTTAAATGATGATGAATTAGTCCTTAGCTCATCTAGAGTGGTGTTGGAAGTTAATGAAAGAGGGAAAAACTTTTACAAAACTATGATGGATATAGTGGAATGAATGTGTAAACACACTTTCCACTTACAATACAAAAATCAATCCAATGATTCAAAAATCCAGGCTATATCTAAACTACAAGAAGAGTTTCCAAATAAATGGTCAATGAGACTTGTCATACTTGCAATAGAAAAAACATACAACAACAAAAAAGGAATCATTCAAAAATAAATATTCCTAAAAATTCTTTTCTAGAATATGTATATATTACTACAAATCATTCCTAATTTATTAATATCAATCTTGTTATATTTAGTTTTCATATATCAATATCAAAATATTTAATTGTCACGTTACTTTTTTGAGGAAGATTATGAAAATCTCAAAGGATCAATGAGATGATATCTGAAATATGCTAGTAGGAATGTCGAAAAAAGTGTTCAAGAAAATGGTAAAAGAAATAGACATAATTGCATCGCACGAGGAGCCATCTCAACAACAACATGTTTCAAATGTATCAAATCATTGAATATTTCTATTAGGTACATATAAATAAATAATTTAGCATTAATTATTAATTTTCAAGTATTTTCTTGCAGAAAAAACAAAACAAAATGGAACTCATTCAACACATAAAACATGATGAGAATGAAGAAAAGGGTTGATAGCAAAGTTTGTGAGTAATTGTTATTTTCTTATAACATTAAATTAAGATTAAATTTTTGTATATTTTAAGTTGTTTTAGAACAACCATCCTTGAATGTCTTCAAACAGGTGCTAACATACAAAGAAGAGCCATCGCAAGAATTGATTGACATTCGACTAAGTAAGGGTTGTGAGTATATGTTGGCATATCAAAAATTAATTGTGGAATTTGTGAGTATTTATGTTGTTTTAGTTCTTTCATTTTATTATTAATGGAACAAAAAACATATTTTATATTAAAGCTATAATTTATTATGGGGTATATTAAAACAACAGGAAACAAAGTATGGAAATGTGCCAACATAAGAGTTGTTGATAGAAAGAATGAGATTTGGTTTTGAAAAAATGTGTATAATTTAGGACTCGATTCTTGCTATGGTATGTTAGTTTTCAATTTACATTCATGTATATTATTTATTTCAATTTTTATTATTCTCACCAATGCAGATACACTCATTACACTTTCTTTTTATTTTTTTAGATGGATCCATTTGAAGAAGAGGAAAACAATCAATCCAATCAAGAAAACATTCGACCAAATAACCCAAGTCATGGAAGTAGCTCGAGCACGTTTGACAATAGTTACAACGAAGAATGATGATCAATATATTTGGATATCAATGCAAGCTATTGTATTTTTTGAAATAATTGTCTGTGAAAATCAGAAATTTTGTTTAATGTAATGGACATAGTACTATCCCAATTGAAATACAAGGGGTTACCAGTAAGGGTCCCATTTTGTATGACAAAGAACCTCTTATTCATATATAATAAAATATGTTTTTTTTATTCTTTTGTGTTGTCCAATGCTCCTGTGAAATGTTACATCGCTAAATACATATATGGATGATTGAATATTGTAATGAAGAGATGCGAACAATGATGATATAACAAGATAATCCAAACATCATATCCAAATGCACTAATCAAAATTTAATTTATATGAATACTATTATAATATATATGTCAATTTTTTGATAAACAATGGAATTAAAAAATAACAATAATTGTGCACTATCACAGGTCGATGCTTCTGAAAAGAAAAAATGACAATCGATGCGTTCAATGATAAAAAGCAGCGGTGCCTTTAATTATAACATGCACCAGTGTTGTAACATAATACACACTGGTGCTGATATAAATTGAAAAAGAATTGATATTAATAATATTTTAACCAATAATAATAATAATAATAATACATCTTATTGGTGCGTTCCATTTATAAGCACACCAGTGCTTCTCTTTCACGAGTCCGCATAAAGGCCTTTTTGACATCATGCACTGGTCTTGTTTGTTTTTGAATTCACTGGTGCATGTTATCATTGATTTTCTTGGTGCTTTATTCCTATTAAGGCACCGATGTGTTTATGTTTATAAGAGCACCAGTGCCCCATATTTCTTGGAAAACTCTGGTTCTTTGGTTGACATGTGAGCATCAGGGCTTTAAGTTCTAGAACACATCGACGCTCGGTATCATATATTCGATCGATGCATTGTTGTTATTAAATAACCATGTTGTAGTTTGTATAAACGCACTGGTGCTCCAATATTTTAGGACTAGACCAATGCCTATTGTGCAATGTAGGCACCGATGCATTAATGTTTTAAGCACATAGATGTTTATGTTCTATGAAGAACACCATATGGAAAAAAATTCACTAAAACCTCCACCTGCCTAGATTTTTTTAGTTATAATGAAGTTCCATTATAATCTCTGCAAACCATTCACTACCAAAAATGGATGTTTTCGCGGAGGCTTTTTTATAAAAATTTTGTCAAATTTTTAACACTAAAATCCTCCACTATAACCTTCTCTAGAGGTTCTTTTCCTTGTAGTGTGCCATGCTCATGGTCACCTGTTTTGCGATTACCCAATGAATATAAAACAAAACTATGTCAGGTAGCTAGAGGATACTTATGTGGAAGGCTTCACTAAAATCCAAGGAAAGTGGAGGGGAGCAAGAGGATAGGGAGTCCAAACAACCAAGGAGGGAGGATACGAAAAAAATAAATTCAATTTCCTGGAGGAAATATCCCCTAAGAGCGAATACCACACCAGGGAAGAACCAAAGAAACAAGAAACCAATAATTGACAACCCCTCGACTCAGATCCATAAGAAATATCAGGGAAAACAAAATGAAATACCAGGGAACCAAGGAAAATATATAGATATAAGAGAAAGAGAATTAGAAAGGAAAGATAAGGAGAACCAAAACACAAAAAACCAAGACTCGGGAGGGTATGAGATGAAATGGAACATATTGAAAAACAAACAAAATGCTGAAAGCAATATCATGGAGAACAAGAAGAAAAGGCCAAAAATACAGAGCAAATGTCGTATATATAGTAGAACTCACAAAAAAATGGTGGGAAGGAAATAGGCACGGGGGCCATATCTATATCATTGGGTGGATTTAGAGTCAAAACCAACTCCCTAAAGATCCTTAAGAAAACAACCAACGAGTAAACAATAAGGGGAAGAAAACCATATAGTCATGTGATCGAAGAAATGAGAGCACACCTAGTTGATTCAGGCCAAGTAGTAGGCCTCCTGGAAAGGTACTTCAAAACCCAACATAAGTGATATAATGAATATAATATCATCGAATGTGAGTGGTTTAAATGCCCCATCCCAACATAGAATGCTGAAAAAAAGGATAACTCGGGAGAAGGATGAGATATTAATGATTCAGGAAACAAAGTTTGATAGAGAAACTATGGTAAAGATAGAAAAAAAGGTTTGGAAAGAGTGCAAGATAGAATCAATTGATTCCTAAGGGGCTTCTAGCATCCTGACGATCCTTTGGGACCCAACGAAATTGAATTTGGATCTGCTCATTCTCTTTCCAAGGATCCTCACTATGAGTTTTGTGGGGATTGGATATCATTCCCAAAATTTCATTTTGAATGCATATGGACCTATGAATCCTCCTATTAAGAGAAATTTTCTTGATTCCCTGACCCAACTTGGGGCCACCCTCAATGAAAATCCCTCGATTATTGGGGGATATTTGAATATGATCACTTCCCTTTGGGGAAAAAAAAAAGGTGGATCTAGGCATCTTTAAGGGGAGAGAAATTTTTTTGAGAATGGATAAAGAACAATAGGCTCATAGACATTCATACCAACAATGTCCCTTTCACCTAGAATAATAAGAGAAGGATGGAAAATAGCATAAATGTTCTTCTAGATAGTTTTTTGACCTAGGAAGCCATTTTCTGAGGACAACAATCTATAGCAATGAAAGTCATGCCTTTTTATGGCTTAGATCACTGGTCGATCAACCTCTCTTGGGAGGAAAATTTAGTGCCTATTCCCAAGTCCTTCCGGCTGCAAAAGTTTTGGATGGACCACTAAGACTTCATGGAGAATATCGAAAGTTGGTGGGGTGAGCTCCCAAACCTGTATGGAACTAAAATGTACCATATTTTAATAGAGGTTGAAATACATCAATGTCCAAATCAATAAATGGAACAAGAAAGTGTTCGGGAATATCTTTGATGAAAATAAACTGTTAGAGACAAAAATGGCGGAAATTCAACTAATAGAAACAACAAGGGCCATAATAGAGGAGACTAAAGAAAGAGAACCTCAAATCATAATGGAAATAGACAAGCGAGAACTCCAAGAGGAAATCCTCTGGAAACAAAAATCTAGAGTTCGGTGGTTGAAAGAAGAAGATCGAAACAATTGTTTTTTTCCATAACTCCCTTCTGCAAAGAAGAAACCAAAACATGATTACAAATATTATTGAAATTTCTGGAAAAAGAGTAGACTCTACTGAAGACATAGAAAAGGAATCGGTAAACCATTTTAAACTCCTACTCATAAAGCCAGAAGAGAATAGGGCGAAGGCTATCCAAGAGATCACAAGACACATCCCAAATCTTGTAACCTAGATCAAAACATATTTTTAATGGGGCCAACCTCGCTGGAGGAAGTGGAAAGGACAATTATGAAAATGAAAATGGGGAAGTCCTCTGGACCGGAGGGATTCACTACTGATCTCTTCCATAAGTGTTGGAAGGTTAATGGGAAGGACATTTGGGAGGTTGTGGAAGAATCAAGAACATTGGGTTCCATTCTCAAATATTTAAATTCCACCTTCATTTCCCTAATCCCAAAGGAAAAAGAGGCTAACACGATAGAGAATTTTAGACCAATTGCGCTATGCAATGTCATCTACAAAATCATGTCCAAACTTGTGGCCAACAGACTCAAAACATTATTGAAAAATATCATTTCAAAGGAATAGGGTGGTTTCATGGAGGGAGGAAAAATCATTGATGGGATATTAGTTGTGCATGAATCTATTCACTCCATGAAAAATTAAAAAAAAGTAGGCATGCTCATTAAATTAGACATGTCAAAGGAATATGACTGAATAAGTTGGAAATTCCTGTGAAAAATGCTAGAGGCCTTTGGATTTGCAGAGGAATGGGTATGTTGGATCTATGGGATAACATCCTCTTTCTTATTTTCGATCCTAGTCAATGGGTCCCCATCCAAAAACTTCAACCCGATGTGAGGAATCCGACAAGGGGGCCCTCTCTCCTCGTATCTCTATATCATCCTAGCAGAAGGGATGGGAAGGCTACTCCAAAAGGAGGCGACCGAGAAGAAAATCCAAGGGATAAGACTGAAATATGAGGTCTATCCTTTGAACCAACTCTATTTTGTTGACAAAAACCTTCTCATGGGTGTACCCGCTATCAAATAATCCAGAGCTATCAGGTGCGTGCTGGAAATATATAAATAGGCCTCCAATTCAGTCATAAACCTATCTAAATATCATTATTTTTTCTTTAATGCTTCAATTACTATACAAATATATGTAGCCAGGATTCTTGGGTTCCAAAGAGCTAGCCTCCCCTCCAAATATTTGGGAGCCCCACTAATTGAAAAAACCATATAGAACATATCGCGTCAAGAACTACTAGAAAAATTAGAAACTAAGATAAACAACTGGACCCATAGATTCCTGAATCTTCCTAGGAGAATTATTCTCAACAAGTTTGTCCTTAGCTCCATGCCCTTGTACTTATGATGCAGGAGCATCTCTCCACCTCAGCATGCACCAGCTATTCAACACATTGGTGTGCATTCAAGGAGGGGAGAGGCACCAACCCTCTCATTTTTCCCTCGAATTTTAAATTTTAAATGTAATCAATGCAAGTAAATGTTGTAAGGACTGGGAAAATCCAATTCATGCCTTTGTGCAGGAAGGAGATAAGGTCACCTTTAATGGATGACAGGATGATAAGATCTAGATCCGATTCAGACTAGATAGCCATTGAATGTAATTCAATGTAATTAATGAGAGTAGGTGAGTTGGAGGGAGAGCTCGAGGAGCCCCTATTTTGTAAAAATATATTTGTATCAAAATTTATTAGATATAGCATGTAGATGATATGAAAAAGTAGAGATATCAAGAGAGGAGAGAAGAGTCGAGACTTAGTTGTAGTCTGAGCTCACACCCATTGTAAACATACATTCATGTTAATACAAAGAGTAGTTTTTCCTGCATGATATTCTTTGTGTGTGGTCATGCTTTTAGTGAATGTCATATGTGTGTTTCCTTGAATGTGTGTTGTAGATGTATGTTAGATTCCATATGTAGGTGATATATAGACTTCCCTATTTGTCTGTGGGTTTTATGATTTTATTCTATATTCTTTGAGGCTAAATACAAGGAGTGCATGACAGAGTGTCGAGGACTCTATGAGCCAACTTAAGGAGTGCGTATCTGAAATCTACTTCGAGTTCAGAGGAGAACATGCCAGGAGGGCACACCAGAATAGTTTACAGAATCAGAGAGGAGCCTCAAGGTTATTGATCATCTTGGAGGAGAATTGTGCAGGGGAGGTACAAGTAGACATAATTGCTGAAGATTCTATAGATATCTGCTAGAAGTGCATTGAGTAGGTGCAAGTGTGCATAGGTGAACTTTGTTTCAAGTTATGAGAAGAGAAGTGTTGGAGGAGAAGACACTCACAAAGTTATTGAATACTCTGGAAATCTCAACAAGGAGTGCTTGAACAAAAGTTTCCAAGAGGGCACATATATCCCTTTGAAGGGTGCAGAAGGGCTGAGTCCCTTAGAGATTTGAGAAAGAAAAATCCTAGGAGGAAGAGTGCCATTGTGCACAAAGTCTCTGCAAAGAGTGCGGAAAGATGAGATCATTCCAAGTCTCAGATTGTGGGAGAAGTGTTAATTTTGCAAAGAAGCGCAAAGTGTGTGTGTAGGTTAAATTATTCCAAGTTCAAGCTCAAGGAGGGATAGCGTTTTGAAGCGCAATTGAGACTCAGAGTAGTGATCTCCCAGGAGAATCAAATGCCACATACTTACACTCTTCCAATTTTGGAAGTTGGAAGAAGCTCAGGAGGGAGAGCAACATAAACCGTCTGATCTGCTATCGGAGGAGATCTAGACCATTAAATTCCCCCGTCTAGTATCAAGGAGGAGTACGTGGAGGAGAGGAATATATCCCATCCATCAGATATGAGCGTAGAGGATAGACAACCATCCAATCCAGAGGTAAGGCGCACGAGATTTAATTCTCTTTATGTGCATAGGAGCAAGGATTCATCGAAGTCTCGAAGAGGTTAGGGACCATCCATTGTTGAGGTTGACAGGTGGAAGAAGATCATGGATTCCAGAAGGAATCACTCTAGAGAAAGAAGAGAGAAGAGTTGGGATAATACCTGAAGAGCAGAAGCCGAAGAAGATCTGGGTCATCCAAGACATAGGGATAGGTGTCGCCAGATACTGCACTCCATAACATAAGCACTTTAGAGGAATTGGAGAGTGGAGGTGGAAATACTCATGAAGCATGAGGTCGAGAGGTCATCAAGGCTGTCCATCAAGGAGGAAACTTGGAAAAATATTTTCTAGCATGGAGACCTAACGTTCCAGAGGTCTTGTGGAGAAGTGTTTCAAAATTTCCCGAAGCGCTGGAGCCCAAAACAATTGAGGACTGTTGATATGAGGAAGATGCATGGACCGTTGATCTATGAGGGGAAGTGTGAAGTATGGAGGTTCACTTCAATAGATAGCCACTTCAGAGGATTTATGGGGTGTGCATGTGGATTCGAATGAAGCCTGAATTTTGAAGAAAGAGACTGAGTCATTGATCTAAGAGAGGAACGAGTACTGTTGATCTTGTTTCTGTGGTTTCAGAGGATTGTGCCTCCAGAAGAATTGACCGCAATGTGAAGTGAAAATTCCAAGAGCTTGGAGATCGGAAGTGCCCTTTGAGTAGGTGCCTAGTGATATCCAGAGGTTACATGAGGAGAGGGGCCTAAAAATAGGATCTAACGCCCATTGGCATTGAGGTTTCAACAACTCTAAAGAGAGGGCCTGCGGGTTCTATAGAACCTACACCTTAGGAAGAAAGGGGCCTGTGTATAGCAATTTTGGGTTCTAGTAGGGGATCGAAGAGTCAACTCTACTCAGGAATTTGAAGATCCAAGACCGAGAGGTCGAGCAGCCCCAAGGAGAGAGAGGGGGCCTACGTCAGGTGGTATCAGAGCCTAATTTTATTCTTAGGCAAGAGGAAGGAGATAAAGGAGATAGTATGATACCAACATGTGGTATCCGAGCATAATTTTTTTCTTAGGGAGGAGGAAGGAGATAAAGGAGATATTATGATACCAACATGTGGTATTAGAGCAAAATTTTGGTTTATAGATAGCAGGAAAAGGAAGATAAGGTGAAGACAAAGTGAAATACTATGTGTATATTTGTTTGCAAGTGTGCAACAAAATTTTTAAAACTAGGTGAGATGAAGGCAGAGAAGAAAAATGGATATTGAAGGCCATAGGAATGGTCAAGGAAAGGACCACTAGTAGAAAAGTAAAGTGAAAATGGATAAAGAGCTCAGTGAAATAAGAGAAGAGATGGAGAGGCTAGCATTGAACATGTAGCAGGAGGAAAAGGTACACTGGAGGTACAAATGGAATCTGAATAGGAAGGAAAAATGGCATGTTCAAAAGTTGTTGGCCAGAAAGAAGAAATAGGTAATAAGGAGGTGGTTGAGGCATGCTGAAAAACTCAGTGACACAGAACAGGAGATGGTTTACATCTGTGAACCAAAAGTTGGGAGAACCCTCAATGATGAGGAGGAGAAGAACTTCCAAGAGGGCAGTGATGAAACTATAGATTGTCAGGTGGGAAATGAGCTTAGATGAATGGAGGATCTCGTGAACTTCCAAGAGGGCAGTGATGGACATTCAAATTTTCAGGTGGGAAATGAGATGAGATCAATCGATCACATAAAATTCCAAGAGGGAAGAGGAGAAATCCTAGCTTGCTAGGTGGGAAATGGATAAGAGAGGAACTCAATGTAATTAATGAGAGTAGGTGAGTTGGAGGGAGAGCTCTAGGAGCCCCTCTTTTGTAAAAAGATATTTGTATCAAAATTTATTAGATCTAGCATGTAGAGGAGATGAGAAAGTAGAGAGCTCAAGAGAGGAGAGAAGATCCGAGAATCAGTTGCATTATGAGCTCACACCCATTGTAACCAAACATTCATGTTAATACAAAGAGCAATTTTTCTTGCATGAGATTCTTTGTGTGTGTTCATGTGTTTAGTGAATGTCATTTGTGTGTGTTGTAGGAAAATCTCCCTACGGACAGGTAGATCACCTCTAAGAGCTTGACCTTAACTCTAGACAGAAAATGCTTAACGTGGACACTGACTTCCTTTCAAATCTATCTAAACTAACACATGAGAAGGAAGGATAACAGAAGTACCTTTTTATTGACGTTTGTCCCTGCACGCTCCAAGTTGCGCTCCAATCCTTTTCTCCTTGCTGAGTTCTGCAGACAAACAAGATACAACCACTTCCTACTCTATTGATGTTAGCTTGAAAATAGATCTATCAATTAATGATAAGTTCATGTAACATTAGACACAAACTAGAAAGAAACAAGCCAAGCGTGTCATATTAATGAGAATAACGACAATAGTACTTACAATCGTAGATGTGAATTCAACGGCTTCGTCAAGTCCTCTTCATCTAACCCTTGCCTGAAAGATCCACAACTTGGATAACAACAGCTTCACTAATCACTCTCTTCTAGCTGACTGTGTGTTTCCTCCAAGATCATAGGTTTCATGCTAGCATTTCTTCCCCTTTCCACCATCATAGAGCCTGTTTATATAGGTTAAGAGGAGCTTAACCTCTTGAGTTATATTTAGAACAAGTTGGGGAACTTCCTCCTCAGATCAGGGATCTCTTGATGAAACCAAGAATTCGAATACAACCACCTCCTAATCTTGAAAGATCCTATGCTTATTCTCCTCAATGGGCCAACTACTACCTCAGATTAGGCAGTGCTCCCTTAGAAGGGGAATTAGAGCACTGTAGCGCTCCCTGAGAAGCTTGAGGGGAGCGCCAGCACTTTAAAGGTGAGTAGTTCTCCTTCAAAGGGGGCAGGGGAGCATTATAACGCTCCTTGAAGCCTTATAAGGGAGCGCCAACACTTCCTAGGCTGATATAAGGGAGTGCTCACCCCTAAAACCTTTGATTGAAAGATCTCTTCAGGTGTTAAGAGTTCTTTGACTTCATTTAACCAATTCTTCTTCTCCAAATCAAGCACATGATATGTTTTAAGTGTCTCCTTAGTGTCGTCGGCATGGTAGTATGCTCGGACATCATTTGCGACACTTGTGACCAACTTGCGACACTTGTGAAAGTTGTAAGGAAGATGCAACACTTATGACAATTGAGAGGAACATGCGCAACTTATCCAGTTGAGTAATTTTGACGTTTAACAGATTGCCCCCCAAAGTATGAAGTTAGAAGATGCGAACTGATAACTTAAATGGTTTGTAGACGTTTAAGCAAGGGTATAGACTCGGAGAACCTGACGGAAGCTGCACACAAACATCCAACAAATATCATGACATATTTCAAAACCCAAGGCAGGCATACCTATGCTTGGGTGATCAAGACTTTGCAAGATATGGCCGCCATAAAATAAATTGTGGATCCATAATTGTATTGATAAAAAGGTTTAGCCACCGAAGATACAATGTGGATTTATACTCTGATGACTCGGACTGATCGTAGCCACGAAGAATACACAGTGGATCTACGAGATGACAAGACATAGCCACGACTAATAGAAAGTGGATCTATGTTACAGTGTATGTGTTCTTTGTCCAATAGAAATTCCTTCGTAGCCTGGGCAAAGCATATATCAAAGTGATCGCTCAACCTAGGGTCTTCTTACCAATCCCAATATGGTACGAATCTGACCATGTGAATAGATGTCCTGACGTCGAACATGGAAGAAACCACTTGATTACCGGTCAATGGTGTGAACCGTTAACAAGTGCGAGGGAGATCACCATTAATGTCAATGATTCCCAAGGTACCCTAGTACATTCCAGTGAATGTGAATAGATGAACTAAATTCGAACATCCATGGAATCATTCAATCAGAGGTCAATGATGTAAACCTACTGTCGAATGTGAGGAGGCCTGCCATTGAGGCATGCAGGTCCCAAAGTACTAACTGGTTTCTAAGTCTGATTCCCGAATAATGTGTTGAAGTCGACAGGAACAGACTCATCGAGGGAGGGCCTTGATGTATCCCTCATCAACGACACGAAATAGACATAGAGATGTAATTGGTAGATCAAAAGGACATGGACTGACACTGGTTTTGAGGCAAGATATTTGGGATGGCTGACTCTCGAGGTGGATACTTCCCTTGAACATTGAGGCACAACAACGAAACATGACATGGACCAAAACTACGCAGTGGGTACTGTGACTTGCGTCGGGTGACCCAAAGGAGTGAAAGGAACTCGAAGGATTGGCTCAATGCAAAGGTTTAGTGGATCATGATATGTGCAAATGACAAAGTGTTGTGTTCAAGGGCGACTCTAAGAAGTGTTGGATGATGTTCTCAAGAGACTGCTTGGCTTGCTCCTTTCAATTTTTTCCACCATCCAGATAGATGAGTACCTCTTTTTTATTTAATGAGCTCGAGGAGGATAACACATGCTTGATATAACTCACCTTTGGTAAGTTCCTCTTCCTTTGTTTAATGAACCGGAAGAAGTAAGGGTTCAGTCCCATATCGGTCTGTCGATGTGTGCTTTAACAAGTCCAAAGATAGAAAACTCGAAGGTTGTCGGGATTATAGAGTTTGGAAAAACACTTAAAAGAGAACTCTCTCAGTTCCTTTTTCATATAGTAGTCCAACGAGACCGAAAAATGGTTAAACTATCGCTCAAAAGATGCCCTTTATGACCTTTTAACGAGTGTGAAAGGAAGCAAGGTCACTCGACAATCTTTTCATATTTAGAGAGTCTGAAAAGGGTTTAAAGAAGACTCCAGGGGGGTTCCTTTTTCGTGTGTTCGTATCCATACGGGTCTGAAAAAGAGATAAAATTTTACCCGGTTACGTTCTCGTATTATCGAGCTCGAGAATGAACTAAGACTATGCTCATAAGTGTGACAAGGTGAATAATCCATCAGGCCTGCCAGGAAACCTGTGATGCCAAAACTACATACCAGGGTTTAGTAAAGCCATTATGTCATTAGAGAAACCCAAAAAATGACTATACCTTATGAAAAATGAAAATTTATAAATAACAATTGATTTGAAATTTCATTTACCATTTCATTTTGCAAGGATTTTGGAGTAGTGGAGATTCTCAGTTTGAAGTGGATCTTGTTTTGTTCGTTGTTGGAGCTATGGTTGACCATTTCGCTCGTCGTTCGGACCAAGTAGGTATCCATCTCTTGCTCTTTCAATTGCATGGCTTGGTATTCATTTTCATAGAATTATTTATTTTAAAACACGAAGCCCTAAGTTGCCCCAATCAGAACCAAATCGGCCTCTTTGAAAATCAATGAAAAAACGGGATTCTTTGTGAAAAAACATTCTAGGAAAAGATGGTTAAGATGCCAACGCCCTAGTAGTCAATTAGATAGGTCGTTTTTTAGCAAAGAATCCATGAGAAATCCCCCACGCATGCCCACGCAACCATAAAATCGTTTTGATCTTTTTTAAACATTTTTATCATTGTTTGATGAATGTTAAATGCTTAAGAGAGGGCGTGATGGTTATAAAGAGTGTGTGGTTACTTTTAAATTATGTGGGCATATTATTTCATGTTTTAAATTGCTTTTGAAAATTGCCGAAATTGCCAAAACGTGAAAATAATGGATTTTTTGATTTTTTGTTTTGTAGATAACTTCGGCGACCATGATCGAGTGGAAAGAGAGGGAACATGAGATGGATGACTTAGCCACCTTGAGGAGTCCTCGCACATAGGCCTCTTTGAGAGCTTGTGGTTTGCTCAAATTTTTTAAGTTGAAAAAAATGAAGAGAGAGATTTTATTGCTCAAGCATATGATTGGCCTCTAGGATGTTGCAGAGGAAGGGTTCCGAAACGGCACACAGCTTTTAACCATTGAGTTAGAAGACGTGTACTTTTTGACTGGCCTCTTGAAAAGAGGGGTCCCCATATTATTCTCTAGGCAGAGGGTGCTACCTGAATAAGTGGATGTGTATCTGGCACGCCACTGCATCCCAGGAGCAAGGCTGGTAGGGGGTAGAA
This sequence comes from Picea engelmannii, assembly GCA_009831015.1. NCBI lineage: Eukaryota > Viridiplantae > Streptophyta > Pinopsida > Pinales > Pinaceae > Picea > Picea engelmannii. Next base: position 1,399,425 of record ML778724.1, on the reverse strand, counting down.
TCCCTATCAAGGATATTCAAGATTTTCCCCTCTGGTCTATACTGTTTGCTATCACGAGCGTGAGAGGTAGCACTAGCGCTCATCTAGCATCAAGATCGCAGGTGGCTTACGGTTTTCAGTGTTTGGAACCAACACTGTTCAACTGGAGTGCAACGTTCCTTCGAAATGTGAAGGAACAGATCTCGCGATGCAGGACTGGACAGAAGCAGTTCGGTTATGGCTCATTTTTGGTCTCATTTTTCCTAGAGCGCATCCCCCAGATGAAGCCTCAGATAGCGCTAGCGATGCGACCAGTAGATGAATGTAGGATGGAGAGGTGGACTAGTCTGTCTCCAAGGCTAGTATCGGAGTCAGAGTTCCATTTCACTAGCGATTTATTTGCCTAGCTGAGACGGTAGTATCTCTGGATAGAGGAATTCCCTTATGCCGAGGTAGACTTCTGTGGGAGCATGGATTTGATTTTTCCCACGGGGGAAGAATGGGATGAGTCAGGTAAGAGACTGAGCCATAGCTTGTCTAGTTTTTTGTTTTTAAAGTTTTTTGATGTGTATATTTTTTTGGGTATGTAGAAGATTTTTAACAGATGTATTGTTTTCAACATGCAGACAAGGGAGCAGTGCATCCGGCTGATGTACCGGTATCAGGATGTCGTGGGGGCATCTCGGTTGCAGCAGATCCGGTAGTACCAGTGATGGGTCTCCGGGAAGTTGAGAGAAACCTCCAAGGCCTTACAATGGGCATCCCTCCTTTGCGGAGGGGGGAAGTGCCTTTACATCTGCAGAGGCACACTGTAGGAGTACCGGAGAATATCAATTCTCTATTGAGGCATGTAGTGCACGCAGTGGTGTGTTACTCATAGCACAATGTAGTGCGGGGAGATTAGAGTATTTCCGGTGATCATATTTTTGTATGCCTTGTCAGGCGACGTTGTATGGGTGGAAAGATCCAATATTTTTCTCTTCTACATACTTTTTTTATGTAATACAAACATTTCAGTCACACCACACACATATATATATATATATATACACATATACAGTTTCAAGTTTTTACAATGCCAATGATTTGTACATGATGATGTCTGTGATGTGTTTTAATTTACATGTAATGTACAGTTTTGCTTTCCTTAAATCTTATATGTGGGCAAGATACCGATCCATGATATAATTATCTAACGAATCTGAAACACTATTAAGTTCTCTTGGAATGTGTCTATATTCAATGTAATCGAACATTCGTTCAAGACGACGAACTTGCAAGTGTAGACGTAGCAGGATAGGACTACAGATAGCGTAGATACATTTGATTTGATAAACCACGAGTTGGGAGTCTAAGTAAATAATGATACGAGAGATACCTAGGGAGGAGGCTTGGGTCAATAGTCCGATGATAGCATTATATTTTGCCATATTGTTGGTTGCTGGTCCTAAACAGATGCCTCCTGAACTCGCCACCTCGTCAAATTGATAAATAACCCATGCTGCCGAAGCAATGTTCCGGGTATGTCGGCTAGCGCCATCCACGAACCCAAAAATGATAGGAAAGGAAGACATCATCTACGCATGAAAACACATGCATAGTCATGAGTGGAAAAGGTAAATACTCGAGCACGTGAAAGAAATAGACACACCAAACTAAAATACAATAATGTACAAAGTACAGATGTTAGGTGATCTAGGCATAGTACTTCTTAAGGTAAAACCCGTTTCGGGGCTCTCCCAAGGAAATTCCATCATGATCAACTAATTCGTAGGCACCTTTATGTAGGACACATTTCATGATGTAAGGACTCTGCTGCATGGGTTCTAACTTTCCTGTCCCCAATTTATCGTGAGCTTGGTTGTAAATGAGGACTAAGTCTCCTTCTGCGAAAGTCCGAGGGTGGATGGATTTGTCATATTGACTCTTAATTTGTTTCCGATGTGCCTCATTGGCGAGAGCAGCATAGCGACGTGTTTCGTCCAGTTTGGATAGATACAAGAATCGTTCTTCTTCAACAGAAGTATGGGGCAGGAGTTCAATTTTTAGTTTGAGTGATGGAATCTCACACTCGATTGGTAGGACGGCTTCAATGCCATAGACCAACTGGAAAGGAGTAAATCCAGTTGAAGTTTTCACAGAGGTGCGATAGGCCCAGAGAGCGGAGAACAGTTGTAAATGCCATGATGTTTTGTTTTCCCCTACCATGCGTTGGATCATGGTTTTTAGGACTTTGTTGATAGCCTCAACTTGTCCATTCACTTGGGGGTAGTAGGGGGATGAGTTTTCATGGCGAAAACCCAACTTGACATGTAACTCGCTCATCATCTAGTTTTTGAAGTGTGCACCATGGTCAGTGACAATGGCATGTGGTACACCAAAATGAGTTGTGATGTGGTTGAAGAGGAATAGAGATGCAGTACGACCATCATTCAGGAAGGTATGCATAGCCTCAGCCCATTTGGTGAAATAATCGATGGTGACGATGATGTAACCATGGCCCCCGGCTGAGGTAGGCTTACACTGCATGAAATCGATGCCCCATTTGGCAACAGGGCTGATGGCGATAATAGGATGCAGTGCCGTAGGGTGGGTGCGTGCCTTCTTGTTAAAGATTTGGCAGGGTGGGCATTTTTTGACGACCTCGATGCAATCTTTGAAAATCGAGGGCCAAAAGTAGTCTACACGTAGGATTTTTTGGGCTATGGCCATCTCAGAAAGGTGACCGCCATAGGCGCCAAGGTGACAATCGTTCAAAACGCGTTCAGCCTCCTCGTAAATCAGACATCGCCAAAGCATGGTGTCAATACCATGGTGATATAAAGTGTCACCGAGAATGATATAATGGAAAGAGTGGTGATGAATGCACCGACGCTCTTCGCGAGAGATGTTGGGTTGAAAACGTTGGGTTTGAAGGTAGAGGAGAATGTCTCGACATAGTTGCAGATGAAACGACAAAGAAAGTTTTCTTTGCCTTGCAAACTTTGGATTTGGGTTAAATTGGTAGGTGGGAGTAAGGCTAAGATGGCCTTGATCTTTAAGGGATCCACCCTGATCTCATCTTTGGAGACAATGAAACTGAGGAGTTGACCGGATTCGATAGCAAAAATGCATTTGTGTGGGTTCATATGAATACGGTAGAACCTACATCGAAGAAAAATCGCCCGTAAATGATCAATGTGATCGGATCGATTTAGCGAATGGGTGGGTAAATCGTCGAGATACGGTTCTGCTATATGTTTGATGTCATGAAAAGCATACGACATGGCTCACTGGAAAGTAGCCCCAGCATTTTTAAGGCCAAAAGGTAGCTTTCGGTAAGCGAAAGTACGCCAAGGGAAGATGAAGGTTGTCTTGTGTTGATCCGCAGGCAAGATTTCAATCTGGTTATATCCAGAAAAGCCATCCATGAAAGAGAATATTACACTCCCTGTGCAATTGTCGATGATTTGGTCGATGAAGAGCATAGGGTAGTTGTCCTTGGGACAAGCTTTGTTGAGATCTCGATAGTCAATGCAAACACGGATGGTCCCTTGTTTCTTAGAAACTGGAACAAGGTTGGAGACCCATTCGGTTAAAGGGACGGGATAGATGAAGCCAGATTTTAGAAGTTTTTCAACTTCTGCCTTTATAGCTGTGATTTTCTTGGGATGAACCGGGTGAAGTTTCTGTCGAACCGATTTCATGTCAAGGTAGGTTTTGATTTCATGTATGACGATTGAAGGGTTGATCCCTGGCATTTCCTCGTAGCTCCATGCAAAGACATCGCAGAATTCTTTGAACAAAGCGATGTAAGAAACCACTTTGTCGAGTGTGCAATTAGCACCAAGGTTGATTTTTTCCACGACACCTTCTTTGATTGAAATGTCAATCGTGATCGTAGTAGATATTTTACCCATGTTCCCCTCAGAGAGAGTATCTTGTGTGAGGATAGGAGATTGCAGAGCTTCGGTAACATCGGGAGGGAAGACAAATCGTATGTCTTGGTGGATTTCTTCCAAATACGGAAGAAAAGAGGATCGATGGTGGTTATCATCCTAGGGTAGATCGTGAATGCTCAACATTTCCATGATGGATTCATCCGAAGGAAAAATTTGGGAAATTTAATCAACGATAGACGACAGGGAATCCAACCACGAGGGCACCGAGTAAGTATCGGGTGCCAATGAATGTGAAGTGTTCGAAGAGGGAGAGGCAGATTGAATAGCTATGTATGCGGCCTCGGCTAGCCTAAGTGACATAGTGTCACTGAGCACATCGAATTCCAAAGGACTAGGCACAATCCAAGGGTTAGATGATTCCAAGGATTGATAAGGCATAGTCGAGATCATATTGACGGCGGCAATATGATGTGTAGTAGGTGGAAGTGGTGTAGAGAAAGTACCCATGAGGCTAGAATATTTCTATAATCCAACACCAATGCTTTCATACATAACTGGGTGGTCTCCCAAAAAAGGAATGTTGTTGGTAGCAGAGATGTGAGCGTCGGGTGTGCAGAAATCAAGCTGATCGATGGTAAACAAATTTCCTTGATGGGGGAACTGTACACATCGAAACACCGACGAGGCGATGACAGTCATAGCGTAGAAACAACTTATTCCGAGTAATAGGTTGTAATCAAGGGGAGCATCGACCACCTCAACATCAACGGTAACAGTTTTTCCGCCCAACTGAACGGCTAAGGATTGTAATAATCCGTGAGGATGAAAACCTTGTCCATCAAAGGCGCGTAACATGGTAGTGGATTTTTTAAGGGCAAGTGATTTCAAGCCTTTCCAATAGGCTAGAGACATGACACAGGTGGAGGCTCCCTCATCCAGGATAGTTCGGTGGATTTGTTGATTGTGAACAACAACATCGATTTGGAAAGCTAGCTGGTGGGAGAGTCGCGATTGATGATCATCCAGATTAAACGTGAGGTTGTTTGATGACTCAGGATCAAAAGTGTTGATGGTGGATAAGAGCATTCTACGTTGGCTGGGGTAGTGTTGTAGAACTTCCAAGGCGGACATGGCACATAGGGCTTGGGCCAAATCTTCTACAATGTTGTAATTTTGGGCAGCCTGTGAATTAGGATTAAAGGTAGATTCCAGATGGTGCTCTTAGGAGGGTGTAAGATAGAGTCAAAAGAAGGTTTCTCAATATGGAGTGGCCCGGATGGAGGGCTAAAAGACGAAGGATGGTAATGGGTCTGGCGAAGAACCTTTAGCAATCTTCGGCTTATCAGGTTTAACTGGCGTGTCATATGTTGCAGAGCGAGTGGTTAGATTAAATCCATTAAACATGTAAATGTGGGAACTTGTCGAGGCCTCATCATGGGGTTGGTTGGAACTGCCCCCCGGCGTGGGGGTTTGTGCAACCAAAGATTGTTGTTGTGGAAAAGGCTGAGTGAGCACAACGGGTTTTGAATTTCCCTTGAAAAGTTTGGCCACTTCATCGTGATGTGGGTAGTCTCGAGTGTAGTGATCGTCACCACAAATGAGACATGGAAATTTCGGTTTTCGTTGTGGTTGTTTTCCGGAAGCAAGAGTTTGCGGTTGGGTTTTAGGTTGTTCATTGTTATTGTTCTTCTTTAGTTTGTTTCTCACTTTCTTCTTGCCCCCAAGTTGTTGTGAAGGGGTTGATTGTACCGCATTCACATCAGAAAACTGAGTTTGAGGGGGGTTAGAAGAGGGTGTAGTCAAGCTGGGAGAAGCCGTCGAGGTGGGCCGCTGAATCGTTCCAGTAGACTGGGTAGAAGATTGGGTTTTGACGGAGCCAATAACTCCATCCGCATGTGAAGCAGTCGATGTTTGGATGGATAGTTAGTGGCACGGGTAGCGTTCGGTATCAACTCATATAGAGTACTGCATTGTGAATAGACTAAGTCTAAGTACTGAGCTTGGGAAATGACTTCTTCCTCGGTGACTACACCACCCATGGCAACATCACGAGTGATCTGGGGCAACAATGATTTCGTGAACCATTCCGCTAACAATTGGTCAGGAATGACCGCTTTTATTAGCCTTCGTCATCATCTCCATTCATGAATATGGTCGGAGATGTGTACGGAAGTTGTCTGATGAAGGGAGGTTAATAGTTCAGTACCCGTCTTGTATCGAATGGGTAGTTGGAAGTGCATAAGGAAGGACATGGTGAGGGAGTTGAAATCGTGAAAAGATGCGCGTGGTAATTCAATATACCATTTCACCGCGGAACCCGTAAGTGTTCAATGGAAAAGACGCAAACGAATCGAATCGTCCATGAGGGAGTTGGATGGACACCACAAATGAAAAGTCATCACGTGGTTGTTCGGGTCTTCTCCGAACTTTCCATCGAATTTTGGGATATTAGAAGGAAGTTTAGCTCGAATAGCTGGCCAAACCGGAGAATGATAAATAGGATCATTCGTTAACCGAGACAAGTCTGGAAGATCCAGGGTAGCTAGAAAAGGTAGTTGTCGGTTAACCTATGGCTAATGTTGGTGTGGCAGAGGGACACCAGTGGGGCCCAACACTGGGTTATGTGGATAATTATAACTAGTGGGCCCTCTCATATGAGGTTGGTTTTGACCAAGGTACACAGGATTTGAGATGTTTTGAGAAGCATGTGTGAGCGGAGGATAACCGGATGGGTTTTGTGGGTTATAGGGTGGGTTTGGCATTTGTCCATAAGGGGGTTGTTGCGGAGTCTGAACATTTTGTCCTATCGAGAACTGTGGGTTTCCTTGAAAAAGGACGTTCCATGGATTGGGTGTGGCGGACACATTTTTTCCGTGTGGTTGATGGTAGACTCCGGATTGAGGTTGCCCCCCAGCATGAGGGTGCCCCCCGAATGGAATTTATCCTCCGGTGGGAGGATGCCCCCCAGATTGAGGTAGAGTTCCCGAAATTTGAGAGCTAGATGTCAATGACTGACCGGTGTCGCCGAGTAGGTTAGGACCACCAAGACCGGTCCCTCCGGGTTGTTGGATAGGTATGGAACTTCCCGGTATAACTTGGCTAGTAGTTTGGGAAGTGGTGGCAGTGGAAGCATTCAGCGCCCTGAATCCAAAAGGGAGTGTAGGTCTTGGTGTTATAGGTGTGCCAATCAGAGCTTGATTAACCACCGCATTACCGACGGGGATAGTCGGAATGTGTGGGACCATTGTAGAATGGGCCGTCTGGAGGGGAATAGTAGACCTTGGGCCAACGGATGGTATGTTTGGACCAGCGGGTGGTGTGGCTGTAAAAGTGGTGGTACCAGTGAAATGATTTGGAGGTACGGTGTAGGAAAAAGGTGCATCGACACCTTCCCCTGTTCCATAAAGATCTCGCACCAAGTGTGGTGGACTTCGAACAATGTCTGCGGTCCAAAAAGGGTCATTGGCTCAAGGGTTTTGAGAAGACCCAGCCAGAATGTCAGAAGGATTGACGACAACAAATTCCCCAGCGGAATTCAGGTGGAGGATCTGTCGTTCATATCCCTCCGGAATGCGGTAAGCTTCCGGAGTTTCTGAAATAATTCGAAAATTCTCCAAAGGAGTGGGAATTTCTTCCTGGGAAGTTGTAGTATTTTGAACCTCGCTCTGTTGAGGAGATTCCTCCGTAGAATGAGGGGGTAAAGGGGTGTTTCCTTCCATATTTTCTGGAGGAAGTCCCTGTAGCCTCCGTGAGCGGCGTGGAGGGTTGATGTTGGCGAAAAAGAGTCGACAAAAGAGATCTATGGCCAACTACCGAAAAGAAACAGCACACGCTAAAGAATCTAAGAATCACAACCAAGAAAATAGGACCTTCTTTTGATGATCGTACTAGTTGGTGATGAAATCCAACGTCGCATGATCAAGTCCAGAAGGGGCGGGGATAGGGTGGAACAGTTACAATGGCGACCTGCTTAATGGACTTACACCTTGGTGCAAGCTTCCATGCAATAATTGTGGATTTACCCTCCAAGGAGCCCGAGTGAGTTTGACCAATGTCAGCTCCAGGTATAGTGAGACTTCCCATCACTGTCACCTTGTGTAAGACCCTAAATATTATGGCCACTAAGGTTACCAATTCCCAGTCATCCCCTGGGCGGGAACATTCGACAGTCCGATCCGAACGTACGGGCAGGGTATCAAGCCCGAAATCAACTAAAAGGCTTCCACGCAGTAATTTTGGATTTACCTCAAAGTGATCCCCATAATACGATCTAACCACCACAATCAGTTAAACCACGGAGGGTTAGTCCCCGTAGCTTACCCGAATGCGACCTCGTGCATAACCCCTGTGTGAGAGGGGGATCCCAGGCAGACTTATACGATAATTGGATTTGACTCTCCCTAACTTAGGATGCTAATGTTTGTTTTGGAAACTTTGGAGAGTTATGCTCACAGCCTAATCCAAAGTACTAAGCCTAATCTACTGTTGGTGGAGGATACTAGAAAAGAAAAAGTTCCAAATAAATTTTAATTAGCGTTGATTTTATGGCTGTTCTTTACGCAAAGGGGTACATGGAAGTGAAATGAATGGAATTATGAATCAGTCCCAAAAATGCATCAAATATGATAAGCAGTCATTTCTTTTTGATGAACATCTATCTAAGGGAGAGAGAAATTTCTTTTCACTAACAAGCACAAATAAGGAGTGTCCTCAAACAATTCTTTTTCTCAATCAAATCCTGATGTGATGCTAAAAATTTTGAGATGCCTTCTAACATGCACAATCAATCACAAAGATGTTTTTTATTGTTTTCATATGAATAATGATTAATTCAACACAATGCTCGTCTTTCTAATTATCTTCTTGTATGAATGAAAATCAAACTAGCACAAGCAAAATTCATACAAACAATACACCCTTTCGTTGCAATCAAAACGAAAAGCGAAAGAAAAGAAACAATCAAAGAGAAAAGAAACTTCACACCCAAAAGAAAAAATTGAAGAACAATGATCTTAACTAAAATTAAGATGAAGGGGTCTATAGGCCTTTGATGACCTTCACCAGGGTTTTTACTCAGTTAAACAAAGAGAAAGACAATGCATGGGTCTCAAACTCCAAATGACAGAAAAACTCAACAACAATGGTGAAAAAGGCTACAAAATCCAAATAGTAATATGTTCATTCTTCAAAAAGACAGATGTCAAGGCTGAAAGAGAAGAAGCATTGACTCACAAGGTTACCCAGCAGAGGAGACATAGAGGCAAAACCTAGAAAAATAAATTATGAAAGGTTTTTGGGCCACAGGAGGGCTAGTGCTCTGTTTCCAAAGGCAAGGAGCATTATTGTTATAACCCTAAATTGCACTCTCCCTGCTTACATGGCATCTAGCTTACTCATTGCTTTTCCTTGCCAAAGCCATGCTGAACAAACTCTTCAAAAACCTCCTAAATCAAGTAACCCATGCCCTAACCTAGCACTGGGCACATTGGGATGCTGGCAGGCCTTCTGCAGCACGCGGGTGAACACTGGCTGGTCCACTACAGCCCGCGTTTACCTAACAAAGCAAAAAATCAGGAAAGTTTCCGCCGGGACGAAGAGCTTTTTGTCAGTTAACTGGAACTCCCAGCCATGCATGGCCGAGAGTTTGCCAAAAACCCTAGCTCCTTCTAGCCTATAAAAGGAGGGGTAGGGGTACTATTCAAAGAAGGAAAAATAATAGCAAAGAAACTCTGCCAAATTTCCAAGTCCGTTTTGTCCCAACCCTTTAGCTTTGCCTAAAGCTTTAGGAGAAATTCATGCAAAAGTAGTTGGAGGACAAAAGAAGAGGAGGAGCCCAGGATCAGGATCGAGGAACGGTGGCCGGTCTCTGAAATCATTGTAAGTTGATTCATATTGAGATTAATGAAAAAGATACTTTTCCTGTCCCAAATACATGAGTCTCATCTATGATATTTGATTTATGTTTTATCTCTAACCCTCTAGTAGATCAGTAGCATGCATGCGTAGTTTCGTCTTGATTGCAGGAAGCTTTGTGGAAGGAGCAGCAACAGCAAGGAGATAAAAGCTCAACGGAGGATCTACTTCAACCATCGATAAAAAGGTTAGTTGATTCTTCCCATGTTTGCCTGAGAAAAGGGGTTATAGGTTTGGGTAGGAGGTTAAAAGTTATTCTTGAAGGGTCATGATCTGCGTACAAGTTTAAAGCCCTAGCTTGTTAGTCCGTAGGGTAGAATACCCCACAATAGAATTGGCGACTCCACTGGGGATAGTCTTACTCTTAGGGTTTCCGGATTTGGTTAAATATCTTTTGGGTAGTTCAAAGAAATTCAGTCTCAGTTTCTTTGTTTATTTTTGTTTTCTGTTAGGCCAATGCTAGCAGGGAACCTGGTTATCAATACCAGTCTTCCTTGACTGACACTTGACATTTATTCACGGGACACACAGAGGTACACGCGGCCTGCAGAAGGCCTGCACGCGTGTGCCCGCGCCCTGACCTTCTACAGCCCGTGTGTGAACGCCTGCTCTAGTGGTTTCAGTAGCGTGTAGAGCCTAGGAAGCTTAAGAGGCAGTCCCCTCTTCCCTGTCAGAAGTTTATCTTCTCAGGGGGCTTTCTGGATCCTGTCTGGGTCTTGATTGGTATATTGTCTTTTGTTTCAGTCTGTCTTGTTGTGTTGTTTTTCTTTACGTTGGTTTTTCTTTTTGCAAACCTTGCTTTTCTGTTAAAGTGATAGCATCTAAGCCTTTTAGAGACTCTGGTTGTCAATACCAGAAGACTTTTTCAGGATTAGACTATCTGTATGTGATTTTATCTTAGTTTTTACACAGACCCGCGGCCTGTTTAAGGCTAGACCGCGGGTACCCGCGCGCTATAGAAGCTCAACACGCGTTTGCATGTGTGCTGTATTGGTGACAGTCGCGAGCCTGATTGCAGCTTTTTAGCTTGGGTGGGGTAGTCATCCCTTCCTGTGGTGAGAAGAGCTTCTTTCAGGGGTCTAGAGTCTGGGGCTGCACAATCAGCATGTTAGGGAAGTTCACCCTTAGCTTGTGTTGGTTTTTTGATTTTTTGATAGAAAAGACAAAAGAGAAAAAAAAAATTGTTTTATGGTTTTTAGGCAAGTGTTAGAATTGGTGTTGTTGTGAGGATTGTGGTGTTGCATCGGTAGCTAGGAAAGAAGTCTTTTTGCATAAGTTTTCACAGTGCATGTCTAGTATAAGTATCTCGCAGATCTGAGCGAAAGTCCTTCATATTTACTGCATTAAATCTTATTAAATTTGAAAAAGAAAAGAAGTCTTTCATCGAAAAGTTGTTGGTTTTGCATTTTATCAAAAGTTTTTATTTCCAAACATTTTTGTTCATTTCTCTTTGAGTCTTTTTACACACCATCAGTTTCACTTTCACACCTTGAGACTTAAAAATCCCATTAAAAGCAACGCTAAATAAAATCAAGTAGACTTTTCCGTTTGTAGGGTGCATACACTAGCTCAGGAATAGGGCCTTGGAATAGGTTGGAGAGTAAATTCTCCAAGGCCAACCAAACCAAACATTGGAGTCTGTCATTTAGGGAGTGTAGAAGTCCAGTTACGGAAAGTTATTCAGGACCCCCCTCTAACACAGGGGCTAAACATGAGGTCGCGTAAGGAAAGGCAATGGAGATAACCCCTCAAAGATGGACCGATCATTGTGGAGAACACATATAGAGGATCTGTTAAGGGATTCCATCGTTAGCATTTTCCACGGAGCTTTGTGGGTCTCGAATCCGTTCGAGGTCCTCAGTCGTCTTCCGGAACACTTTCTCTCGATACCCTTGACAGGTTTCGGGCTTGATACCCTGCTCATTGTGGTCTACCCGACTGCCGACTGTACCCGCCTGATAGTTGTTCACGTGTTGGCAAACTAGCTACCAATCTTTTCTAGGGACATACACAGGTGACTGCGGGGGTATACCACGATACCTAGGATGGACATCGGACCAACGCTTTGCAGAGTAGACCCGGACGGTGCTTCCGTATTTGAGTTGCACTTGCACCGGTAAGGTACTCTAGTGTTGGTTGTTGTAACTGTTCTTCCTACTAATATAGTTCTTTCTTGATTTATCTTCTAGGGTCTTTCTCTTAGTGCATGTTACTGTTTGTTCATGTATAATACCTTAGTGTGTTGTGAATCTTCTCACACGGTGGAGGATTCAGAGCTCCGTCGGTCACGAAGGCTTCTGGGCCTGCCGCCGGTGATACTGGAGCCACCCCCGCCACCCTTGAGGTGGAAGTTATACCACAACAATTATAGCACTCTGTGCAAAGCTATTAGGGAGCGTTGGTGCTTTGTTAACACAAGGACAGGGGTGCCAGGGTCAAAAACTCCCAAAAATGTCAAAAAATCCAAAACTTTGCAATTCAATATCGACAATTAGGCTGAGTATGATGGGTTGGGGAGCCAATCAGCTCATGAAACCAATCAAAAGAGGAGTGAACCAGGTCTGAAACAATCAAGGGGTAAAACTAGGTCAATGAGGAGAAATCAAAACAAGAAGTTTCGATTCGAGGCTATCTCCCTAGTGGAGTCGCCAGTTTCTGTTGTAGGAAAATCTCCTTGCGGATAGGTAGATCGCCTCTAAGAGATTGACCCTAACTCTAAACTAACACATGAGAAGGAAGGATAACAGAAGTACCTTTTTATCGACGTTTGTCCCTGCATGCTCCGAGTTGTGCTCCAATCCTTTTCTCCTCGCTGAGTTCTGCAGAAAAACAAGATACAACCACTTCCTACTCTATTGATGTTATCTTGAAAACAGATCTATCAATTAATGATAAGTTCATGTAACATTAGACACAAACTAGAAATAAACAAGCCAAGCATGTCATATTAATGAGAATAACGACAATAGTACTTACAATCGTAGATGTGAATTAAACGGCTTCGTCAAGTCCTCTTCATCTAACCCTTGCCTGAAAGATCCACAACTTGGATAACAACAGCTTCACTAATCACTCTCTTCTAGCTGACTGTGTGTTTCCTCCAAGATCATAGGTTTCATGCTAGCAGTTCTTCCCCTTTCCACCATCATAGAGCCTGTTTATATAGGTTAAGAGGAGCTTAACCTCTTGAGTTATCTTTAGAACAAGTTGGGGAACTTCCTCCTCAGATCAGGGATCTCTTGATGAAACCAAGAATTCAAATACAACCGCCTCCTAATCTTGAAGGACCCTCCGCTTATTCTCCTCAATGGGCCAACTACTGCCTCAGATTAGGCAGCGCTCCCTTAGAAGGGGCATCAGAGCGTTGTAGCATTCCCTGAGAAGCTTGAGGGGAGTTCCAGTGCTTTGAAGGTGAGTAGCGCTCCTTCATAGGGGGTAGGGGAGAACTATAATGCTCCCTGAAGCCTTATAGGTGAGCGCCAGCGCTTCCTAGGCTGATATAAGGGAGTGCTCACCCCTAAAACCTTTGATTGAAAGCTCTCTTCAGGTGTTAAGAGTTCTTTGACTTCAGTTAACCAGTTCTTCTTCTCCAAATCAAGCACATGATATGTTTTAAGTGTCTCCTTAGTGTCGTCGGCATGGTAGTATGCTCAGACATCGTTTGCGACACTTGTGACCAACTTGCGACACTTGCGAAAGTTGTAAGGAAGATGGGACACTTAAGACAATTGAGAGGAACATGCGACACTTATCCAGTTGAGTAATTTTGACGTGTAACTGTGTGTTTCTTTGAATGTGTGCTATAGATGTATGTTAGATTCCATATGAAGGTGATAGATAGACTTCCCTATCTGTTTATGGGTTTGCTAATTTTATTTTGGGTTCTTTGAGGATAAATGCAAGGAGTGCATAACAGAGTGTTGAGGACTCTGTGAGCTAATGCAAGGAGTGCATATCTGGACTCTGCTTCAAGTTCAGAGGAGAAAGTTCCAGGAGGGAACACAATAATAGTTTATAGAATCCGGGAGGATCCTCAAGGTTACTAAACACCTTGGAGGAGAGATTGTGCAGGGGAGGCACAAGTAGACATAATTGTTGAAGATTATGTAGAGCTCTACCAGGAGGGCATTGAGGAGGTGCAAGGGTGCATAGGTGAACTTTGTTTCAAGTTCTGAGAAGAGGAGTGTCGGAGGAGAAGACACTCATAGTGTTACTGAATACTCTGGAAATCTTAATAAGGATTTCTTGAGTAGAAGTTTCCAAGAGGGCATAGATATCCCTTTGAAGGGTGCAAAAGGGCTGAGTCCCTTAGAGATTCAAGAAAGAAAAATACTAGGAGGAAGAGTTCCATTGTGCATGGAGTCTCTACAAAGAGTGCGGAAGGATGAGATCAGTCTAAGTCTCGGACTATGGGAGAAGTGATAATTGTGCAGAGAAGTGAAAAGGGTGTATGCAGGTGAACTTATTCCAATTTCAAGCTCAAGGAGGGAATCAAAGGCTCAGAGTAGCAAGCTCGTAGGAGAATCAAAGGCCACAAACTTTGACATTTGTGAAACTCTTCCATTTTTGGAAGTTGGTAGAAGCTTAGAAGGGAGAGAAACATCAACCATCAGATCTACTATTGGAGGAGATTTGGACCATTAAATTCCCATGTCCAGTATCAAGGAGGAGTGTGTGGAGGAGAGGAACAAATCCCATCCATTGGATCTGAGTGTAGAGTATCGACAATCGTTCGATTCAGAGGTAAGACACACAAGCTTTAATTCTCTTTATTTTCACAGGAGTGAGGATTCGTCGAAGTCCTGAAGAGGATTTGTTGGGTGTGCATGTGGATTTGGCCAAAGCCCAAATTCTGAAGAAAGAGACTGATCTGTCGATCTCAGAGAGGAACGAGGACTGTTGATTTTGTTTCCATGGTTTTGAAGGGTTGTACCTCTGAAAGAATTGACCTTAGCTTGAAGTGAAAACACCCAGATCTTGGAGTTCTAAAGAGACCTTTGAGTATGTGCCTATTCATAGCCCGAGGTTACATGAGGAGAGGGGCCTAGAAATAGGAGCTAGCACCCATTGGCGTTGAGGTTTAAACAATGCTAAATAGGTTTAAACAGGCCGAATATTATCCATTGGGGAAACAAAGGTGAGGGAACATTCAAAGTTAAATATGCATACTTAAAAGAAACAAAATTGTCAGAGACATACAGGAGAAAGCACTGACAACACATCTGGAAACTTGGGATTTGGCCCAAAATTGAAACCTTTCTATGGATGATCCTCTCCAGGAAAGTATTGACATGGGATAAACTAAGAAAGAAAGGGTACAAATGCCCCTCCATCTGCATGTTATGCAAAGAGGAGGAGGAAACCCTCACCACCTCTTTTGTACATGCGAAGAAGCGAGAAGGATATGGGATAATGGGGAAATGATGTTCCAAAGAGATAAGTGTGACAAAGATGACCAAACAAGCTTGATCATCGATTGATTAGTTGAACCATTCAAAAAAACCAGCCTAAACAAAACTTGGGAGATATTTCCAAGGATAATGATGTGGAATTTGTGGAAATAAATAAACATAATAATTTTTAAACAAAATACTCTTTCAATCCAGTTTGTGTGGAACAAAATTAAAAATAATGTGGAAGAATCTATAGCTTTGAGTACTTGGACGTTAGAAGACCAAATTCTTCCTATGGAGGAAGAAGACATTTTCAGAGGGTGAAACTTAGAACTGGCCTTCCAACAAGCAAATAAATCTCCTTCTCGCAAAACAGAAAATACAAACCAAGCTTGGAAGCCACTGAAAAAAGGAACTATAAAACTAAATTTTGACAGCACATCCAACGATAACCCTCAAAAATTTGGAGCGAGGGGTCTTCTGAGAGATTTAGAAGGGATAATCCTGGCCATGTTCACCATCAATATGGGGTATAACTCCAATAATGGTGTGGAGTTGGAAGGTCTCATAAGAGGCTTGGACATGGCCAAACACCATGGAATAACAAGTATTTTGGTGGAAGACGACTCTCTCCTTATCATAATGGCTTTGAAGTTCCTGAGAGAGGGCTCTAATCCATAAAAAATCTCCAAAAATTGGATACTATATCATGGTTGGGCATAGGTTGCCAACATGATCTACCATTTCCAAGTGATAATCCCAGCCCTAGGTAAGAAGGAGTGCCAATGCAGTGGAAGACTATTTGGCCAACGTAGGAGTCCAGTCGAAGACCTGAATGTCGAGGTGGAAGCTAGGGGATCCCACTAACTAAACCACTTGGCATGAAGCCACAAGATTAAATGAAATTGACATGAGACAAAACGTGATGAGTCAGGATGAGAATGAGATAATAAGAGGGGAGTCAGAGAAAGGTACTAGGACAACATTCGAGAGGCTAAGAGATAAGGACCTAGCTAGAAAAGCAGAGTAAGACACTAGGACCCATGATGAGACAAGGGAGCCAACTGCTGCTCGTGATGCTAAGGGAACATGAAAGGATGGGAGGGATCATTCCATAGTAGGGATTGACTTTCATATTGACCAAACTAAATTCATGTAGTAATTTGATGAGTACTATAGAGGATGCATGGATGGGACGAGGTGCCTTGTGTAGTGAGAATATCAGTATGTCAACAGAATAATGGATGGGACGATGCCTCTTAGTGTAGATTGAGGTAGAGTATTGACATCATAGGAAGGTGAGGAACAATAATGGGAGCATGAATAAGGTTCATATGGAGAATGATATTCACAACTATGGTAATTATGGGAAGAAAGGTGAAACGAATATAGGTATAGCCTCCTCCTGGGTGAACCACGTGTCAGGAATAATGAAACGTTCCATTGCAAGGAGGAAATGATGATGTTACTTTGGAAATGTTTCCCTCTTTGGGCCTGCCATATTGGTAAATAAATTGGAAGTTGCGTCTGAGAATTGGACCTGATGCCCCAAGAATATAAATAAGGTTGAGTCTGAGAATTGGACCCAGTACCCTAAGAATAGAAAGAAGGTTGAGTCTGAGAATTGAAAGTAGTAGATGAAGAGCACCACGAATCCTTCATGGTGTTTATTAGAACTTAGTATAGGCATCTGGGCTGGGGTCCAGACTAATCATAAGAAAAATCAGGTTTCATATTCTGAGGAAGATGAAATTAGGATAATTAGAGCCATTTCCTGAAAGGGTTCAAGGAAGAAAGGCAAGCAATCAAAACCCTCTTCTTCGAAAGGACTGAAAAATATTCAAGGGAAGCTCAAGCAACATGGATGGCTGAGATGCGCTTCAAGAACTTGTGTATAGAGAAGGAAAGGAAGTATGTTGTGGGAATTGAGGAAGTGGTTAGGGATCAATGCCACTCAACCTCAGACACAGATATAACAAGTGAAGTGCAGTGTTGGGTGGATGACCCCAAATATACCTGGACTGGGGAAACTAGGTATTTTTCAGCTGGAAGAAATGTAGTGGGTAGTGAAAGCTATGGTTTCCAAAGCTGTGGCCAAGGATTAAAAAAAAAATGACAGAACCCTCTAGGAAATTGAAATCCTAGAAAGAAAATTTGATATATTTTGTCGTTCACAGTTTGGTATCAAATTTTGGGTCATAAAGGAGGCCCAACACCCAAAAAATCTAGGATCACATGCCTTCCTAATTCAGTTCGAGGACAAGTACGAACCCAACACTGAGGTTGGAAAGGTAGATAAGGGAAAGGATCATCTGGAATATCTGGAGAAGCACATAAACCCATATGTCGGGTTATGATCTACGTTCTCTGGTTTTTTCTCTGCTCACTTATTTTTTCCTCCTTTTGATTGAGTCTTTTTGGGTAATTATGATTATGCCCACGCTTTGTTCTCAGCTCAAGGGGTTTGTTTTGAATGTTTCAAACTTTTTAATTTCATATAGTCTCTCAGTTGTTACAGTGAGGCGGCTGGTTTATGTTATTGTATCCCCTCAATAAGGACTCCCTTGCATGCCTACTTTTAGATATTCACTAAATAGGGATGGGGTTTCCGTTATCACAGGACCTCTCTCATGCAAATGTACTTTTATTGTCCGTTATTGATTATATAAAGATCATATCTAATAAACTTACTCACTTTAGTATGTGATTTTTAGCCTAGGAGTATATGGATCAAATTGGAATATTTTCTATTAATTTTATTAATTTCTTATGTTAATTTCTAACTTAAAAATATATAAAAATATTTTATTTCCATTATTCGCTCTTTCTTGTTTCCATAATCGCGTTCCTTTTATTATTAGTTCCTAACAAAAGGACTATAGTAATGATTTTATCTTTGATTTGACATTAGTTTTTATTTTATTTTAAATTTGTGTCTAAAATTTAATGTTTAACTTAATGAAATAAATGTATACTTTTTAATAGAATAAAAATACTTGTTTTTCCTATTTTTATTAGTTAATATATTTGAAGATTTATTGCCACCTTCACGTCTTTCAATGTTTAAAATTAATTACATAATTAATGAAATTTGTTATAGGTACCACCATACTGATGTGGTACGTTCCCTCTTGTTTAAGGTAAATAATATTTGATATAATGATGTTGGATATATATATTGTCCCATAAATGTTTTTATTCATTGTGTCATGCATATGTCCGTTGGGAGTCATTATCTCGAAATTAGTTCCATCGGGAGTCAGTAGCTCGACAATAGTTTTGATAGAGTGAAAATCGATAGATCTAGAGAGAGGGGCCAAAACGTCAATCAATATATTGTATGCACATGAATAATGATCAAGAAATTCAATTAGTTTATTCCATTCACATTAATAATAACCATTAACTAGGAAGTCGGTCATTCTACTTCGGTTTAAGTAACTACCACAATGAGTAACTACTTCGGTTTAAATTTGAAATGTTTTATTTTTTTTTTTAAGATTTTTGAATTATTTTTAAATGTGACTTGCATTTGGCTTTCTCTACTCAGTCAGAAGGAAGTTCAGGTTAATCCCAAAACTATATGCCATCCAAAATAAAGTACAAACATATCCAGAGATCTTGACTAGTATCACTTGTATGTGACAATGTATGACAAATCTACAAACCGTGTGTCTCCATGGATCATCACACCTTCCTCCATCCCTTATGAGCCTATGTATAATTCTTTGAATTTGAACCTTTCTGACGGTGTAGTTATTTGTGTTAACTTTTATCATTTAAAAACATTAGAATGTGATTTCTTTTAAGACTATGAAGCTAGCCCTTAGTTAGCATATTTTTGATGTTACACACTTCAGAATCTTAGTGTTTTAAATAATAATCCTCCTCTATCCCCATATTTTAATGTGTCTATATTGATTGGTTTAAGTAGATGTCTATAATCATCATCATCTATAATTATAAGGTGATAACTATGATTTCCATTTCCAAATCTACTTGGTGGAGACTAAGGTGTCACATAACACTTGTTAGTTTTGCATTGTTTTTAAAAATCATAGTCATACAATAGTAGGGATATTTTTAAAGGGTAAATCTCATGTTCTCTCACTTTATATTCAATGAATTATATTTGTATTTAAATAAGATATTGTGTAAAATGTACGATAAAATTGTTAAATAATTTTTAATAATTGTTATTTATACATTTAAATAATGTTTAGGATTTTAATAATTGTCTTTTAAACATTTATATAATGTTTACCATTTTAATAATTGGCATTTAAACATTTTTATAATTTTTAGTTATCTAATTAATTAGGAACAATAAATATTAATGGTACCCATTTTTAATAGAATAGACAATATAGTTGAGATATATAGCAAACATATGCATGAAATACAAATGACACATGTTATTCGATGGAGTTCTTAGTAACCATATGCATATAAGTTCTGGATGTATGTAATCCAAATCACATATCCTATGTAATAGTGTTCTTAATCACTAAATAAAGGAAATATGGCATAAAGGAAAAAGAAAGAATAGATACATCCACAACCCATGATTTCTTTTATTAAATCAAGGCTAGGCTCTCAATCCTCTTACATAAATTTTAAGAGACTGTCATTGTCTCTTGTTGTTTCTAGATTGATACCACTACAACCACTCTCCAAGTGACTGCAATTTGCAAGATAAAATATCACCAATTACCACTCACAGTTTGAAGTTAGTTGAAGGCCTAGAGTTCTACACAATAATGACCAGTGTCTCTATCGACCTCTGCCACCATTTAATGGAGCTTAACTTAGAGGAAAAAAGTGTCTTTCTTAATCATGTGCATAAAATTCTATACATAGGTGGAAGAATGTAAATTCCATGAACCATTAATTTAATCGTCCAATTGATTTGTGTTCATTTGAGTTGATTCCCCTTATTTTGTTGATGTGGATGGAGGTAAAATGTTCTTCTTGTAATTGCCTGATTTATCTCTTCCTCTTCAACATGCTCAAATTAATCCTTCCTCAATAATTTGCTAAATCCTTCATCCATGAACCTTCCACATTCCATTACTTCATTAATAATTATGGAAGTACAGTTAGTGGTGGAATTTTAAATCATTCTTAGGCCTCCATAGTGCATGTGACAATTTTCATGATGTGAAAAATACCTATTATAGTAGATACCATGTGTAATTATCTCATCTACAACTAAGTATTTATTCTACAACAATTTCCATAGTAGTTATCTTTACATATGTAGAAACTATTGAACTTATGCTTATACAGAGATGGGGGGGGGGGGTTGAATAGGTATAATATACTTTTTACTTTAATTGAGAATTCATCAATCATTCATTAACTTTAAAACAATAAATTCATATAAACTCAAATCACGGTACACATAGTTTAACTTGGAAACTCTTGTGGGAGAAAACCACAAAAACTTATCTTTATAAATTTCTATAGGCACCAACCTACTATTACAAAGATTGTAGGAACCAAACTACTCCAAAAACCAATATCCTTAGATGATCACCTACCCAACAATATATTTTGTAGGCACCAACCTACTAGATACACTAATCTCCTCAACTAAGGATGAACTCATCAATATATTTTGTAGGCACCAATATACTGGAGACACTAATATCCTAACCTAAGCACCACCTTAATAAGGCCTATATAGACACCAATCTAATATATTCATACACAGAGTGCTTCTAACTTCACCTACATGCTTCATAGTTCATGCATTTCATAACATCATTATACCATTAACTTTCATGTTCCAACGCCTCTCCTTGCTTCATACCCCATACATAGCTTCAAAGCCTAGTCAGGTTTAGATTTCATTCCCTAACAAACCTTGTAGCATCATTCCTAGAATATAATTCTAGACTGCAACATCACAACCTCAAAAAAATGAACTTTTCAACATCATATACTTTATTTCTTCATAGTGCACCCTTAAAACTCCAAGAAAACTTCTCTTGCACACCTTTAGACCCCAAGAATACTCCCAAACTCCTTCTTCACACCTCAGATATCATCTACACACTTGTACTTTCTATTCTTTATTGGATTCTCTTCAAATGTGCACATCTATATTGTATTTATAGTGTTTATGCACTCACTTATGGGGCCTACTTGTAAAACCAACTGTGTCTACTTGTACTTTCTAGATGGGTTAACCTAACAAAATCTTTCATATCTCCTCATTCCTATGTATTTAGAGGGAGTTCCATATATCGTTGGAAAGGTCTCGAAATAAAAATTTCAACCATATATCCTATGCTCCCATTTTATCTACGACTTCAAATTAAAGAGGCCTTCAAATATAGCGCATCCAAAATGAGCATCAAAAGTCCAAACATAATGTTTCTAACAATCTCCATCTTTCAATATTTATCTTGGGTATCTATAGTATCCACATATCTTTGACATCAATGGAAATTGTTTTTCTAAAAATCTCCCCCTTTGTCATTGATGGTAACCCTTATTCAATTATGTAATACTCACCCTGTCTTCCACTCTCCTTATGTCTACAATTATTCCTCTACTTGCAACTTCTCCCCCTTTGACATCAATGGAAAAGGGTTGCTCCCCTTGAGCTTGTCCTTCCCTTTACTGATGATATGAGAGGGATATTACTCCTAAATTATATATGATATATTCAAATATGTCTCTAGGAAGGGGGTTGGTAAAAATATATTCAACCTGTTATTTGGTGGCAATGTATTCCAAATTTAGTTTACTTGTCCCATACAACATTTTTCTATCTTGAAATCATTGAGAACATATACATTTCTTGGGATTTGTTTGCATTTTCCACTAATATTACTGAACCCAATTTCCTTATTTCACATCCTTTAGAATCAAATGTGAGGTTGTAACCTTGATCACACATTTGACTAACACTTAGAAGATTGTGTTTTAACCCTTCAACATACAAGACATTATGTGTTTTAGTCTTTCCATTATCAAGAGTAATAGTACCTTTTCCAACTATCCTTGCATAAACATTATTCCCAAAGGTAATACCACCTCCTTTTTCTATCTTTAGGGTGAGAAATTTTTCCTGATCCCCTGTCATTTGTTTTGAACATCCACTATCAATGTACCATTGGATTCCTTTGACTTAAGCATACATTGCAAGTCCAAATTCTTCCTTATTTGATTCTTCTTATTTCCTTTTCCACACCATTGTTACTCTTCTCTATGCTTGGTAAGAACATATTGTTCCATGTTTTGTTTAGGAGACTTTATTATGATGCTTCCAGTCACGTGCTATATTCCCATAGTTATTTCACTTATAACATTTGGTATCATAATCAATAAGAGGAGAAAATGAATTGTAGTTATGTTAGCAATCCCATGAGAACTTTTGGTTTTGTTTCTCACATAATAACTCTTTGAGATCTTTTAAGGACCTCTATTTTTGTTTCTCACTGTTAATATTATGGTAGTTGCAGGAGGTATTTACCCCCATGTGTGAACCTGACGAGAATAGAAGACTCTGAGAAGCAAGAGAAACCCTAATGAATTGGCAAATAACCCTAGAAGCCTTGTCGACTCAAGAAGATAATTATATTAGGCTATTAGCCTCCAAGAGAAGAAGTCGGCTAGAATTAATAATAATATACTGAACAGACACATACCCAGAAGGAGAAGTCAGCCCCAACAAACTAGCAGGATTACTATAAATAAAGGGTGCTAGTTCTCATTTGACAGCATCTCAGAATTGCAGTTTCCCAGTTGGTACGCACTGCAATTGCAGTCTGGTGCGCAGGTTTGGAGGAGGGTTGCAGGTGCAGCTGCAGTAGCAGCTAGTTTCAATATTGGCTTGGATATCTCTTGGCTAGGGTTTGGAACATCTAATCAGTCTTTTATGATGTGTTATCCTTGGGGATTGATGCGCTACTCTTTGTTTGGATATCTAGCCTAGGGTTTTCTTCTAGAGGAATTCTCAAGTCAAGGTTAAGGTGCTCAGAGGAAGGCTTTGGCCTGTGGTTGGGTGACGAGGGTATCGTCAATGGTAAAATGAGCACACCATATTATATATTCTAACAGGTTATGGGCCCACACCCCTTCAATCAGCCTAAAATGTTGGAAGGAAACATAGCCTCTAGACATTGATCTCGTTGAGGAACTACCGCTAGGGTTACTAGCAGGAGCAGCTTCCAAATGCATTGTAGCTAGGGTTACTAGCAGAAGCAGTTGCAGAAACCCTAAACCTCTTGTCGAGGCACCTTAAGTGATGATATTGACCTAATCTCTGGATATATCGGTGCGCCCTAGCCCAACGCATCTCCTGGTACTCTCAGAAGGCCAAGACGTGAAGTTTGGATTTCTGGTCAAATCTAGGGTTTGATCAAGTCAAGAAAGCCATGATGAACTCTATGAAGTCTGAGAACAAGCTAGATGGAGCCTCTAACTTCAGAGCATGGAAGACAAGTATTGACCTCATCCTTGCTAAGAATAAAGTATTGGATATTGTGAAAGGAAAGATCGTGAAGCCAGAGTTTAAAGAAGGAGAAGAGAAGGAACCGTAGAACATTGCAACTATGGAGAAGTTCAAAGATGTTGACATAAATGCCATGAGTATCATAGTGGATTCCATAAAAGACCACTTGATACCCTACATCTCCCATCTTGACTCATCGAAGAAGATGTACGATGCCCTAACAAATCTCTTCTCAGTTAGAAACATTAGACAAGTTATGAGTCTGAAGAATGAGCTCCGTGACATGAAGATGAATGATGATGACAACATAACATCATACTTTGTAAGGATCTCCCAGCTAAGAGATCAACTACAAGCTATTGAATATATCACTTCAAAAAAGGAATTGGTGAACATAGTACTCAATGGTCTTCCCAAGACATGGGATGCATTTGCCAAAAGCATGAACACAAGGAAGGAGTACCTAACATTTGAAGAAATTTGGACTTGTTGTGCTCAAGAAGAATCAAGGATCAATGAAAAAGAGAAACCTCAAAAGAAGTACGATGATCAAGCCTTCACAAAAAGATTCAAGAACTTCAGAAACAAAAAGAATTTCAGTTCAAGGAGGAAGCCAAATCAAGAGAAAAACATTTCATAAATACAATGCTTCAACTGTCAGAAGTATGGTCACTACAAAAATTAGTGTCCCGAGCTAAAGAAAAGAAAGAAGAAACATGAAGCATTGATTGCCGAAGAAAAGGAACCGACAAAGAAGACTAAGCAGGATGGAAAAGATTTCTTCTACTAAAAGGTAACAACACTCTTCTTATTTTCTTGTACATATCTTGCTTGCATCGTCTTTGTACATATCTTGTATATCTATCTCTTGGAAAAACAATGTGTTCCAAGAAGAACTATACCTATGGAAGAACAACAATATAAGAATGAATATCATACAAATCATGTGGAAGCTACTTCAAGATAAGCCAAATCAATCTTGAAGAGACTTGGAAAAAGCAAAGATAGAAAGATGTCAACAATTGAAAGGAAACTGGAAAAAGACTCATGACAGAAGCGTGGATTCCGTTAGACAAGAAAGCCAATTATATATATTGCAGAAGACAATAAGGATGCAGATGGAAGCGTGGACTCTATTATATATTGTAGAATACAATAAGGACGGAGATAGAAGCATGGACTCAGTCAGATGAAGGGAGAAGATTATATGCACTCTTACATGAAGTAAGGATTAGGAGAGAGTTAATCCTATGATCCATTGAAGATGATGAAAGGTATATATCCATGGTAACAATTATGAAAGACAACACATGTTCAACTCAACCGCACAAGAAGACCTCTTCAAAGAGAAACCTTAAAGTATTCCTGGTTGTTCATCCAGGTCTGTGAATCGATGATGAAGGTAAGAAGTGGAATCTCTAAGGCATGGAATCTATAAGAAACTCCATGGACCCAAAAGTAAAAGAAAAACATGAAGAGGAACATAAGGATTCCAAGAAAGAAAGAAGAACCAGAACAACCAATCATTCTATCACAAGATTACCACCTTGAAGCAATCAAGCAGAAGAAATGAAAGTCGTGATGAAGAACAGTGTACGGAAGACTTATGAATGAAATCATTGCGAGATCCATAACCAGAGGTTCTCTCAGATGGAGGGAGAAGACTATGATGATTGATTGTTCCAGTACACCAGACTTATCTCTATATAAGTCATTATATTATCCGCAACATCCATGAGTCATAATTCCACATTAGATGAATGCAAAGAATGTTCTCCAGAAGAAATTGAGTAAAGAGCACATGCAGGGCAATCTCAAGACTTTGAGGCATACCAGAAAGATACTCCTGTATGCAGATAATAAAAATAAAACTTGATGGAGAACCTCCAGTGCACAGAAGAAGCGTGGTGAAGATTTTCTATAACATCAAGATGACTACTCAGACGATCAGATCTCATGATGACCGAAGAAGTACCACATGGATATGTTCCAGTTCTCCAACTATGATATACTCTATTGTTCAGATCTACATGAAGCCTTCACAGTATTCCAGACTAAAGTACAAGCATTACATTATCCATGATGAAGTCCAGAAAGAAGAGAGTGATTCTCCAATACATATCTCCACAGATGAGTAGATAAGCATACATTTTGGTAAAGCCTCTATTCAAGATGAGAGAACTTGCATACTCAAGCTAGAGCTCGTGGAAACAAATATCTTAGCTAGAAGGGAAGACTCTCCAAACCAAAAGAAGGTACGCAAACATTTATTTTTGTGATTGAAATAACTCTCCAGTTAGGAGGGAGCATTGAAAATATTATTTATCTTTGTAATAATCTAGATTGGATAGATGCTTTCCTGTTCGGAAAGTGGATTGAGATTTCTTACGGACAATGGCTTCCCATTGTGGTTGACATGGGAGGTAGACTGATTGTTGATGTATCATAGACATCGACTTCCCATTATTGGGAGTGGTCTAGGACAGTCATTCTTCTTGGCAATCACTCTGAGTAGTGGTCAAGTAGAATGGTCCGCCTCGCTGGGCAGTCATTCTTTCGAAGTTCACAGTTGTGAGCAGTTTCTAAGAATCGTCCGTTTGGAGTTTGATGCAGGACAAATATTCCTTGAGGGCAGACTCATTCTTTCTAGGTTACACTTGTTTAGTGTCGGAGGAATGGCCCGGGGTGGGGAATGGTCCGAACAGTTACTCCTCGAGGGAAAACTCATTCGCTCCAGGTTACACCTTGTTTGGTGTCGGAGGAATGGCCTAGGGTGGGGATTAGTCTAGGCTCAACAATCAGGGATAGTTATTCCTTGAGGGCAGACTCATTCTCTCTAGGTTACACTTTGTTTAGTGTCAGAAGAATGGCCCAGGGTGGGGAATAGTCCAGGACAATCATTCCTTAGGGCAGACTCATTCCCTCCAAGTTACACTTTGTTTAGTGTCGGAGGAATGGACCAGGGTAAGGAATGGTCCAAGCATTTCTTGAGGGCGGACTCATTCTCTCTAGGTTACACTTTTTTTAGTGTAGGAAGAATGGCCCAGGGTGGGAAATGGTCTAGGTTTAGAAATCAGAAACAATCCTTCTTCCTTGGTTGAGAAGAATGGGGCAGATAGCCCATTATTGATATTCTATATTGAGGGAATACATTCTTTCAGACCTCATAGATGTGAGTGAAAGATTGGCCCAGATGATCATTGTTGATATTCCATACTGAGGGCAGACACTCTTTCAAATCTCGTAGACGTGAGTGAAAGATTGGCCCAGTTGATTCAGTTTTTATGATAACATTGTTTCTGTGCAGATGAAGACTATTGTGGTGGCAGACATTCTTTCATATCTCACAGACGTGAGTGAAAGATTGGCCCAGATGATACAGTTTTTATCATAACATTGTTTCTATGCAGGATGCTCTCAGATGTTTGTTATGAAGACTATATGACAGTAGATGAGGACTACTGTGGTGAATATGTTTCACTGCTCGCAACTATACGTTGCTGATCAAGTACTTGTGAGCTACTTGATGTGGTAGTTAACCACTGGATTGTAGTTGTGTACTACTATGAACAGACATAGGTGTGTTCTATCCTTGTTCTAATTGCCTTGAATACTATCAGCAGATTATTGGAGATGATCATTCAGATGAATGAAGAACGGAGATTTTCTAGACGGAAAATAGTTCAGAGATTTTTACTCCTCTTGTATCACTCCATGGTGAGAGTGACTTATCCAGCATCATATCTAACTACTCATATGAAGTATGGTTTCAAGAGATGATGCAACTGATGGTGATGGTGATGCTTATGATCTAGTCATGAAATAGTCTAGATGACTATATTGATGCTACCGGGTAAATGGTATGTTTTGTGCTTAAGTCCATTACTTGTAAATACCTCTCTAGCTAGGAGGGAGTGTTAATATTATGGTAGCTGTGGGAGGTATTTACCCCCATGTGTGAACCTGACGAGAATAGAAGACTCCGAGAAGCAAGAGAAACCCTAATGAATTGGCAAATAACCCTAGAAGCCTTGTCGGCTCAAGAAGATAATTTATATTAGGCTATTAGCCTCCAAGAGAAGAAGTCAGCCATAGTTAATAATAATATATTGAATAGACACATACCTAGAACGAGAAGTCGGCCCCAACAAACTGGCAGGATTACTATAAATACAGGGCACCAGTTCTCATTTGACAACATCTCAGAATTGCAGTTTCCCAGTTGGTGTGCACTGCAATTGCATTCTGGTGCATAGGTTTGAAGGAGGGTTGTAGGTGCAGCTGCAGCAACAGCTAGTTTCAGTATTGGCTTGGATATCTCTTGGATAGGGTTTGGAAAATCTGATCAGTCTTTTGTGATGCACTATCCTTGGGGATTGATGCGCTACTCTTTGTTTGGATATCTAGCCTAGGGTTTGCTTCTGGAGGAATTCTCAGGTCAAGGTTAAGGTGCTCGGACGGAGGCTTCGGCCTGTGGTTGGGTGATGAGGGTATCGTCAATGGTAAAACAAGCACACCATCTTCTATATTCTAGCACTCACATGGTCAGTTCTTGTGTAATATCTATAATCGTTTTCTTTATGACCAAAATTATTGTAAGAAAAACAATATCCAAGAAAGGGATTTTGGTACCAGGTTGTGAAAGGTATTCTTGGTGGAACGACACTTCTAGAATCATTCTTGTTGTTCTTATGAGAAGAATCATGTTTTTTATGGTTATTATTTCCTTTCTTATTACTACTTTCATTGTTGATGGATCCTTTGAGAATATTATCATACATTTTAGGATTTTATTCATTTTTCCTTTTTGATGGCTTTGTGACCTTAGTGCTTGCATCTCACTAGGAGGTTTTTTATTTTTCGTCATAGCCAAGACCTGTAATGATGAATGATGACCATTGGCAACTAAGAATATTACCTAATATTTAAATATTATTTCCAAACTTCAAGCTTATATTCAGTGGATCAATTGTTTTCTCTAGTTCCTTTCTTAAGGAAACTATTTCAGCTTCTAACTTCTTGCAATTTTCTTCCTTTTCTTTCAGTTGGCTTCTCACCACTTCTTCTATCTTTTTTTCCTCTTCTAGTTGAGTCTTCAGGAAGATAATTGTATTCTTTGTTTCTTCAAGATCATGATCCTTATTTTCATGTTTCTGAAATTGCTCCTTCTACTTTATATTCTTTCCCATGAGTTTGTATATTTCTTCTAAGGCACTAACTAGTTTTGCTTCAAGATTCACTTCCTATGAATCTATATTTTCTTTCTAATTAGCTTCATTTTCTTCATCAACAAGGTTTTATTCCATGTTTATGGAGAGAGCTTCTTATTCATCATTACTATATTCCCTTTCTTTGTATTTTCCAGGTCCTTTTAGCTTTCTCACAAATTTTGCTTCTTCTATGTCTAATTCATAGATGGAACAATAATCAGATATCTCTTCATAAATGATTTTTATCTTTTCCCAAATCTATTTAGCTAATGTAGACTGCATTACCTTGATAGTCTTAGAATATGATAATAAACTTAAGATGACATCAATTTATTTCACATTATGTTCACTTGAATCCTTCCCAACTTCATCTATATAACCAATTATGATTGATTCCCAGATACCAAACCCAAGAGCCATAAAATATGTTTTCATTCTTAGACTCCATGATGCATAGTTTGTTCCATCAAACAAAGGATATAGTTTTGTAGGGAGACCTTCCTTAGAATCCATATGTGCTCAAGATCTTCCTTCTAGTGGTTAAACTATTTTTAAAGGAACGTGTTCTGATACCAATTATTGAACTTATGATTATACTGAGGGGGGGGGGGGTGAATGATTATAAGATACTTTTTATTTTAATTGAGAATTCATCAATCATTCGTTAACTCTAAAACAATAAATGAACATAAATTCAAATCATGGTACACAAAGTTTAACTCGAAAACTCTTGCAAGAGAAAACCATAAAAACCTATCTTTATAAATGTCTATAGGAACCAACCTTTTTATGCACCTGGTTATATTATCTTGAGAAGAAAAAATGAATATAACATAAATTACCAATGGAACAACAAAATATAGAGAATAGTACACCAAAATGATACCTTTATTGAAATGGGAGCAATGTTCACTTACCTCTTTGATGGAGAAACCTCTAGCAGAAAAACGATCTATTACAATAATACTCAATATAATCTTTCTCATACCTCCTACTCTTGTTTATACTAATTATATATTCTAAAGAACATTCTAGAGGAAGATATTTCTAGAAGAGAAAGCTTCTATTAGGTCTTCTTACATTGAATTATTCACATTTATTTATTATTCCTTATTAACTAATGTCATCCTTTATTGCAAGGAAAATATATCATGATAACTAATAACCTACTAAGAGGGGTTAGGGTTGGATCCTAATATTCCCTCCCCCTTTAAAAGAAACCTTGTCCTCAAGGCTCAGGGTGTGGAAACTATTGCAGGATGGTTGTTGGTTCCCAAGTTGTATCCTCAGGAGACATGTACTTCCTCTTGATCAATACTTATTTGATACTTGTTCCATGCAAATGATTCTCTCACACAGGATGGATTTCGGTTGCAACCAAATGGATCCTTCTTCATCTAATTCAGGAAGGATGGTTTTAAACCTAAAATTATGACCCACCACTTTCTTCAAACATCACATATGGAACAATGGATGTATTTTATAGGTTGTTGGAAGTGCCAATTTGTAGGCGATTGGGCCAATACATTTGATAATCTGATAGGGGATTTAAAATTTGGGTTCCAACTTATGGCAGCCATGGGATTTGAGTGATTTTTTCTCGTAAGGTTAGAGTCTGGGAAACACCTGATCACCTTCTTGGAAACCCTTTCAGAATGTTGTGGTTCAACATGTTGCTTCATACAATTTTTGGTCATGTGGAGGTTATCCTTCAAAGCCATGAGGGTCGTTTTTCTACATTGAAACAACTTATCAATATCATGTACCTTTGATGTGTCAAGAAGATATGAAGTTACTGTAGGTGGTTTTTGGCCATACATTGCTTCATATGATGTCATTTTGGTGGTGGTATGATAGGAAGTGTTTTACCACTGGTCCTCCAAGGGAAACCATTGCAACCAATGATTTTGTTTTTCTAAGACAAAACAATGCAAGTAGGTTTCCAAACATTTATTGACAACATTTTTTTGGCCATCCGTCTGGGGGTGGTATGTTGTGCTCATGTTTAATTGTGTTCCCTATAATTTAAACAATTTTTTCCAAAAGGTTCTAATGAAAGTTGGGTCACGATCATACAAAATGGATGTTGGCATGTCATACAATTTGAAAATATGATCAATGAAAAATTGTGCTACCATAGTGGGCGTAAAATGGTGTGGTAAGACACAAACGTGTGCATACTTTGAGAGGCAATCTACCACGACCATGATGACTAATTTTTTTCTTGATTTTGGAAGGCCCGTGATAAATTCCATCGAGATGTCAGTACAAATAGAATTTGGAATGGGAAAATGCTTAAGAGATTCTAGAGTCTTGACATTTTCACTTTTATTGCGTTAGAAAATATCACATAAGATGTGTTTTGGTCTTCCCCGATTGAGATATAACCATCCTCCTCTTCGAAATGCTAGTTCGAACAGGGAATAAAATGCTATTTTCATCGAATCGAAAAGGAAGGTCGAAGGTCGGATATGGGGTTTCATAACATAGGGGGGTTTGGTTTATTTCGAAGAAGAATTGATAACGAATTGCTTGCTCGACAACCTGCTATTGCTTTCCCTTTTCTTTAGAAGCTGATGAACAAATATCTCAGATCATGAGTGCTCACTCGAGTGATCAAGCTTCTTAGATCGAGGAGTTATAAGGGGTTCTCAACCGGGTGGGAATAATAAAATAAATAGTGGTGAATAAAAGGTTTTTGTTAGATAGAGGATTGTGAGGACGGAACCTAGATAGATTGACCTCTAAAGGTGGACTCGAAAAGCACTTACTACTAGAATGTTGTAAATAGGTGTGGTGATATCTCTAATCTCCTACACAATCTATGTAAACTACCCTTTCTTCCCCTTTGATGATCAATCAAAAAGTTTATAAAGGTACTAGACTTAGACTTCTCAAGTAGAACTTCTGCTAAATATCACTTCAATACGAACACACCCCTTCATGCTCAGTATGGAGGGTTATTCAATTTTGAATAAAATAAAACCCTGCTCGTGTCGTGATACTTGCCTGCCCTCTATGAGTTTTCAAAATAGCTAGATATACTCCTATTAATAATCGTTCAAGACTGCTGCTCCATTTTGTGATTTATTCCAATAATGAGTCTTCCAAAAAAAAAACACTATTATGGTCTTGCTTGACTATACAGGTTAGGTCCTTATAGGTCAGGTTAGCAATATACACCTAGGTACCATATGATCCTATATAACTACTAACTCCTTTACTGCGCTTAGAACCCATACTACTCCAATATCTAGATGTACGTATCGAAACCGTACTACCACTACTAATGTACGTATCGAAACCTAACTACTCCAATCCGCACTACTCTAATATCTATATGTACGTATCGA
Source organism: Picea engelmannii (assembly GCA_009831015.1). NCBI lineage: Eukaryota > Viridiplantae > Streptophyta > Pinopsida > Pinales > Pinaceae > Picea > Picea engelmannii. The sequence goes on along the minus strand of ML778724.1, from coordinate 1,367,229 downwards.
AACCTATCTACCCACAAATGTGGTGTTCTATCCTTTATTTCTTTCCTAATGCTTTGTTTCATGTCTCCTGTATTCTCCCTTACCTACGTCTCTCTCAGGACCTGAGACCCGAGGCCCTTAGCTAACCTTCGGGATAAGGACCTCTCTCTCAGGACCTTACCTGAGATCAGTCAAGACCTTACCTTCTTTTGGATTGGATCCTCTATATACGTTATTTTTAGGTCTTCTCACTATGAAATGGTATGGCAAGTCAATCGATTTTCTTGCTCTCTCTATCCATCGTTATATCTAGTTACTATCTTCTGGCCCCCGCCCCGCTCATTGCTAACTCCTACCGCATCGGTGGGCCACAACTTCCTTTGGCCACTTCACTCACACATGGCTTTCTTGACCTAATGCGGCTGGCATGTCCAACCACTTTTAAATCCTTCCTTACCATCCATCTATCCTCGCTTCGGGGTCCTGAGTGGGACGTTATCAACACACCCGGATATATGCAATTTCGAGTTCTCCCCTGGGTGTTGGGTCTCAATATTTCGATTTCGTTGTTCCTTGTGCATGATATCGTGAAAAGAATACGACTTGGCCCATTTCAAAGTGCCTCCAACATTTTGAAGGCCAAATGGAATTTGATGGTATACAAATATGCCTAAGGATATATAAAGGTGGAAATACACCAATTTTGCTTGCAAATCTGGGTTTGATTGCACCTGAAAAATCCATCCATGAAGGAGAAGATTTCATTCCTGACACACTCATAGATAATTTGGTAAAAGAAAGACCTAGGATAGTGATTCTTAGGACATACCTTGTTAAGATCCCAAAAATTAGTACAAACTCTGATCATCCCCTACTTTCTATCCATGGGAACTAGGTTAGACACCCATTAAGTAAAGGGAATCAGGTAGATCAATTTCTTGTTTAAGAACTTTTCCATCTCTACCTTGATAGCAGCAACCTTTTTTGGGTTAACCAATTGCATCTTTTGTCAAACAGTTCTAGCGTTATTATAATCCTTTATCTCATGTTTGACAATGATAGGGTCGATGCTTGGCATTTATTCATATGTCCAAGCAAAAACATCATGAAATTGTTTTCAAAGAGCTATGTCAATTTAAACTTTTTCTGGAGAATAGTCAAGTCCAATCAACAAATTTTCCATGATGTTGGGCTTTCAGGAGATATTAATTGCCATTGTCTTAGATAGATTTTAAGATTACGCCCACCAGACACATCATATGTAGGAATTGGGCTCTGAGACCAATCAAGTTCTCCCCATGGAACCAACTTCTTTTCTCCAACCTCTAGCTAATGCAATTCAGGGAGAAAATATGATTTACAGAGCATATAACCTCACAATATTTTTGTACTAGTCATAGCCTCTAGAATAACCTCATCAAAAGGCGGGACCATGTCCAAAAAGTAATGTAAATTTGGAGGTCTGAAGGGACAAACGGTAAAAGTGAACTGATCATAATCCTCTCAAGGGTGGAGATCCTTATAAGGGTCTCCAATGGCTATCTGAATGGCCTGGTAAGCAACTTCTTCCATAGAACAAGTAATGACATACCCAATATAACCAGTCTCTTACTAAGCAGTCAAAGGCTCTGGTGTGAACCCAAGATTATTTCTAGAGTAAGGCAGTTGAAAGGGAGTTGGGTGTACCATCATAGAGTTCTCTCCAAAAAAATACATTGAAAAAAAAAAGAGAGATTCATTAGTTATCGATGAAATCTTGTACACTGGAGATGAGACTCCATAATTAATGGGTGCGGGGAAAGAGAAGGTACCCATTAATGATGAGTCTTTAAACCAACGCTGATAATTTTTAATGATGCACTATTTTAACCCACGAACATAACGTTCACCCCAAACTTAGAGCTAGGATCAGGCACGCAATAGCACCTTTGGTCAATAGTGACAATCATTCCCTGATGAGGGAATTTCAACACTCTAAAGACTAAAGACATAACAGACTTCATTTCGCTAATCCAACTTTATCCCAATAGAAGGTTATAATCCAGAGGAGCATCCACTACTTCCACTTCTATTGAAATGGTCTTACCACTCAACTCAACTAGGAGAGCTAGAATTATTCCACATGTTTGAAAAGAATGACCATCGAATGATTTTCACAATGTAGCCAAGGGATCAAGATCAAGAGACCCTAAAGCTCTCCAGATTGATAACGACACGATTAAAGTAGAGGCCCCTTCATCAACAACACACGTGAAGATGTTCATTCCATTAGAAGTGACTTGAAGCTAAAACACGACATGAGTAGGGAGCCTAGGCATGTTTGGTCAAGATAAAATGTAATTAGCTTGGTGTCTGAGGGATTGATCCCAACTATAACACGGAGGATGAACGTTGACACGACTTACTCTCTCTTTCTAGTAACCACTCTAACTTACTCTTTCTCACTTATTTAGCTACCTAACCCAGGTAACCACTATAAATGACTCACTTAGCTTACTTGGGCATGTTGTCTCACTTACTCTTACTCTCACTACCTAGCCCAGGTACCCACTCCCACTAACTGCCTTTCCCAGGTTACCACCCCCCACTAACTCACTATCCCAGGTTACCAACCCCACTAACTCTCTTACCTTATATTTCCTTACTTACCTTATATTCTATTCTCTTCAAATAGCTATGCCCCATAATACACTCGACCAGCACCTCTTCAGACTCTCGACTGATAAGGAGAGGGAGGGAAGTGTCGTGAGCGTTCACTCAATTGTCGTATTATTTACGTAATATGATATCGGGAAAAGGGAGCAGGATGATATAGATTTTGCCTTTGCCTTTCTTTCCTCGCCTATCGATTAGTCTAGCCGCCCGCTCATATCATAAAGACCCTCCCGCCCAACCAATTGATCAGACTCCCAACCCCCAATAATAGATCTTGCTTGTGATATCTTAAGCCCGGGCTAGCGTTTCGGAGGACAGAAAGAAAAGAGCATGTCGCAACTTGCTTTCATAAAGTCAATCCGCTGGCAGTACACTGCACTTAATTCCTACTTAGTGAGATACATCCCTTTCAACCTAACTGAATGAAACAAATCTTGATTGACCCTGATACCTTTTTTTTTCTCTCTTTCACTCGGGCCCTCCCGTATTTTTTATTTATTTCTTCCCCTCGATCGTTAGCTAGGCAGAGCTATCTCACTCTGGTATTTATTCCCCTCCTCTCTCCTCCCTGCAATCTATCTATGATATTTCTGATTATTTTGGAATGGGGTAAGGAGAGGAGGTAATGGCATGTATATCACGAGCATATGGGGTTTGTTCCCGTGCTTATTGAGTCACTCACTCCCTATTAAGTGAAGTTAAGATATTTATAGGAAAGAACAACTTTAAGAATGATTTGATTCAATTATCAGATAGGGTAGGGTGGCAGCTCGCGTGTGGTCCCGCCCTGGCTCTGCCCGGGTAATCTATGCATTCATTGATTGGCCTATTTAATTTCACCTGATATTATGATGTGTTTATGCGAGGAGCGATCGACAATGGACAATCTGATTGATCAAGTCTCAAGCCCCTTCCTACCTACCTTTCGAGAAATATGCAACAAACCCAAGCCCCTATAGTGGGTTACAAGAGGAGGCCCACTGACTGTTGGTGTGTACTGGAGTGGCTTTGCTTTAAGACTCGCTCGCCAGAGATATTTAGTGAGAGATATTCAGTGGAGGGCCCGTGGCAGGCAATTGAGTCATAGCGAAGCCCACCATAGCGAGCCCTAATAAGGCAGCCCACCCCCTAAAGCGAACGGGGACAAGCATGGAGCATAGTGAAATAAGATGGAGTGGGGAAAAGAAAACCGCTAAAGGAGAACGAAGAGAGAGTGAATAAAGGGAGGGCGCATAAGTAAACAAACAGAGAATAATATGAATGAAAAAACACATACATACATAGGGGGGCCTAATATCATGAAACCACCAGAATAGTCTTTCTATATCAAAGCCATACCCGGTGCCCTCCCCGTGGAAGGACTATAGGGAGGGGACATCGAGCCAGCGGGGTGCCTCTGGTTGATTGAACCCGGGTAGCCTCGGGAAAGAATAGACTCTAGAAATAAAGTATATGGAGGGAGGGAGAGAGCGAGGTGCCTTGGAAGGATGGGGTTTGAGGGGAAGAAATGAAAGGGTCATTGGCTTTAAAGGATTGGTCCTGATTGGTCATCAACCGCCTTTTGTGGAGTTATGTACTTCTCTCCTTGGCCTTGGTCTTTATGCTCTCTAAATTGACCAAAATAATACGGTAGTTGTGGTGCCTATTCATCTCTTATTTGTTTCCACTATTATGATAGCTTCGATGATTCCCCTTTGGGATAGATTGAATAGTAAGGCTTACTGATCATGATGGGAAAGCCTAATAATAGGGGAAGCTTTTATTTTCTTCCATGTATACGCTAGATTGAGTATTTCCCTTTCTCTTTTTCAATAATTCCCGAGGCTATTTGGTGTATGTAGCTTTCTCAACTCTATCTAAAACCCAACCTGAAGGAGACGAATCGAATGCTTTGTTTCCACTGGGGGACATTCCCCCATGCATTAGGCGTGGTGTTACGAAGCTCTGCTAAAACCCAACCATCGTTGTCAATCATCAGAGTTGGTGCTTGGGGCCCCCTTTCTATATAATAACGGAGCCATCATCATCAATCACTAGGCCAATACGAGATCCAATGAACTCCATAGGGGACGGGGGTTAGGCACAAGAATATTCAGGGAGAGTGGGGCCCCAAATTCCCTCCTAACATCGGAGGCTGACGAGTCACCGCTTAAATAATTAGGGGGAAAGGGAGCTGGTGATTCGAACCTACCCCCAGTCAACATGATGTAGATCAGAGGAGGTAAAGGTCGGGGCAAGTGTTCATGTGTTTGGGCCGTGTGAATGTGAGATGCAGAAGAATGAGTGGTGGATTCGTTAAGGTGGGAACCTGGATAGGCAGATACGTGAAATGAAGGAATCTATCTGGGGCTAAACTAACGGCCGATAATCTATGGCTTTCGAATAACCAAACCTCAAGTGATCTATAGTGGGTGGGGTAGTGAATACCACCTATCACCTTGGATGAAGATCCACAAATCCACAACTCAATTCCTAAATATAGATGTTTCTGCTTGTTCGAACCCTTACTCCAGCCAAGGAATCCCTTCAATGAATAAGCTTTAGATCCCCTTTCCCTTTTAAGTTGACTCAATGAATAAGCCGGGCCAACTCAATAAGCGTTTCCTATTCGATAGAGGTGGTCAACCAACCGAAAGGCTACCACCCTTGATAATGAGATTTTCACTTGCAGATCAAGAGACTTCTCCTAATGACAAACGAGTAGGTCATCTCTTCCCCTTCCCGAGGGATATGGGGCAACTGAGGCATCAGAAGCAGGGGAAACTTATTAACCTGACAGGATATGCCCAGCGAAGGCATCTACAACGCCGACGAAGGAATTGAGCGAAGTAAACTAGCTCGATCGAGCGCGGTCAACATCATGAACACATAACCCATTTTTACCCTTTTTCTCATTTTTCCCGGCATAGCAGAGTAACGAAGGGAATGAGCTAGTTGATAGTTGCTCAACATCTTTGTTTGGACTTGGCGATTGATAAAGAATTGACACATTGATGGATGGAAATCAATAAGGTTTCATTTGCTTATTCAGTCCATATAGTTCCATCTACCTCTAACGCTGACTCGGGTGGGAGGGCGCCCCTACTGGTAATAGCTTAAATAGCTTCCAAAATCATTTCATTTGCAGGGGTCCAGCTTTATTATTATTATTTAGTTTAGGGGTCTTCGAATAACCTCCACTGCAAATAATAATAATAGGGGCAACCTCCTAAGAAACCATTTCTTTAGGTCTACTTCCAATAGGTTCGTATCCTCTCCCAGATAAAAGTTGCAACTTCGGCCAAAGCCAAAGCTTGGAATTAGGTTAGAGTTGGAAATATCACTGTTTCTTAATGAAAGGAAAGTAAACGGGGAGAGTGATAAGGGACCTAGCCTTCCTTTCAGTCCACAAAACCGGAAATACGTAAGTAGAGAAAGCAAATCCGGCAATTAATAATAGTAAGGAGAACAATGGAAAAATAGAGAGGTGTTAATATCTATTCCACCACTACTTTAGCCCATCAAGAAAAGTTGAATGATTAGCATATGTTATTTCTTGTGGGTCTCGACCGCAGTCGTGGCTAAAAGAATATGAAATGTGCTCCTTTGCTCGTCTGGCCACTCCGGCTCAGCAGAGGGTTACGCTTTTTGAAAAAGCATCCAGTTCCATCTCTCTTTCGCGGGTTAACTCACCTTTTTCTAGAATGGATTGTAGTAATTCAGGATCTATACTACTTAAAATGGCTCTCTCATATTGGGAAATTCTGTCTAGTGGCATTCGATCACCAAACCCTTTTACAGCTGCATGAATAACTATAATTTGTTTCTCAATAGGAAGTGGTGAATATTGCGGTTGTTTCATAACTTCAGTGAGCCTAGCACCTCTATTTGATAGTGCCTGAGTAGCAGCATCAAGGTCTGACCCAAATTGAGCAAAGGCGACCACTTCACGGTATTGTGCCAATTCTAGTTTTAAACTACCACATACTTGTTTCATAGCTTTCAACTGAGCGGCAGACCCGACGCGACTGACAGATAAGCCGACGTTAATTGCAGGTCTAATTCCACGATAGAATAGCTCTGTTTCCAGACAGATCTGTCCATCTGTAATGGAGATCACATTGGTAGGGATATAGGCCAACACGTCTCCAGCTTGTGTTTCAATGATCGTTTAGCGGCTCTTTCTAATAGACGGGAATGTAAATAGAAAACATTCTCTGGGAAAGCCTCACGGCCTGGTGGTCGGCGTAGCAATAATGACATTTGTCGATATGCCACCGCCTGTTTACTAAGATCATCATAGATTTATCAATGCGTGCATTCCATTATCGCGGAAATATTCTCCCATAGCACACGCGGAATATGGGGCCAGAAATTGCAGAGGAGCAGGATCCGAAGCAGTGGCGGCTACGGCAATGGAATATTCCAAAGCATTTGCTTCCTAGATAATTTGAACCAATTGTTCCACGGTCGAGCGTTTCTGTCCAATCGCTACATAGACGCAATACAATTTATCACTATCAGCCTTTGACTTTGAGTTCATTCTCTTCCGGTTCAATATGATATCAATAGCTATAATGGTTTTTCCAGTTTGTCGGTCCCTGATTATCAGTTCTCGTTGACCATGGCCTATAGGGACCAGGCTATCCACCGCTTTTAACCCTGTTTGCATAGGTTCGTGCACAGATTTACGTTCAATAATACCTGGGGCTTTCGCTTCGACACGTCTGAGTAAGTGCTCGCTTAAAGCCCCTTTACCATCAATAGGTACTCCCAACGCATCGACCACATGACCTAACATGGCCTTTCCCACATGAACAGACACAATAGATCCAGTGCGCTTGACAAGAGATCCTTCTTTGATGACGGTATCACTACCAAATACCACGATACCTACATTCTCATTCTCAAGATTCAACACTATTCCTTTCACACCGCTGGCAAATTCAACCATTTCCCCAGCTTGAATCTCGTTCAATCCATAGACACGTGCAATACCATCTCCAACTGATACCACTCGACCGATCTCATCAACTTGTAGATTGGTGAAATAGTTGGTAATTCTCTTTTCTAATAGAGTAGTGAGTTCTGCAGCTCCAGGATCTAATTTCATACTTCAAGAATGAATGGATAGTGAGAAATCTACTTTACAATATGAGAAAGGAAAGAAAAGCAAAAATGAGAAAGAAAGAGAGAATGGGGCCTGGAAAAGCTTTCTTGTCACGAAGTATACTTATTTACTTACTTTAATTTATGAGGGTTGTGATAAAATAAAGAGTAGGTCGAGCTACAATGCTGCTATATATATGTAATTACGCTTTAGCATCGTATGGGATCTCTTCTCTGCTCTCATAATCAACCGTACCCTAATAGAAGATCGAACAAGATCTCTTTTTAGACGATATTACTAAATCATGTTTTCAATATATATAATAGCGAATCTGGAGATGTTATCAAAGCTTATCGAGTTAGCTTCCTCTCCCGTTGGTCGAGAGTTCGCTACCTCACCCTCTTCCTCACCCATATGATGAGTGAGCATTAACACCCTTGAGCGTGCTTGCACATCCTCTTAGAAACCATCGCAGTTGGCCATCGCAGTTGTCATAAAAGAAACGCTCAAATCTACTCGGTAAAAGCATCGCAGTTGGACCATCGTTGTTGTCTGCGCAGAAAAGCCAATTTCCCTTAACCAAAACCATCGCAGTTGGACCATCGCAGTTGTATGAATGCTCAAATCTCATCTCTCTCACCCATATGATGAGTGAGCGTTAACACCCTCACCCAGTCAAGCGTGCTTGCGCATCCTCGGTAAAAGCATCGCAGTTGGACCATCGTTGTTGGCCATCGCAGTTGTATGAACAGAAAAGCCAATTTCCCTTAACCAAAACCATCACAGTGGGACCATCGCAGTTGTATGAACAGAAAAGATCAAATATACTCGATAAAATCATCACAGTTGGACCATCTTTGTTGGCCATCGCATTACCGGTATGAAGCTCCGATAGCTTTTGTTAGTGAAATTGGATATTTTGTTAGTGAAGGCTCCGACAACATTTTGCATAGATAGAACCATCGCAGTTTGCAAGGCAGAAACCCTCTTTTTCCCTCAGCATCGCAGTTGGACCATCGCAGTTGTCAGAATAGAAATGCTCAAATCTCCTCTCCCTCACCCAGTTGAGCGTGCTTGCGCATCCTCGGTAAAAGCATCGCAGTTATCGCAGTTGGCCATCGCAGTTGTCTACACAGAAAAGCCAATTTCCCTTAAAAAAAAACATCGCAGTTATCGCAGTTGTATGAACTCTCAAATAGACTCAGTAAAAGCATCACAGTTGGACCATCGTAGTTGGCCATTGCAGTTGTATGAACAAAAAAGCCAATTTCCCTTCCCTTTTCCTTGTCAAGGAAGGCAAGTAAGGCCAAGAAGGCAAGACCAAACCAACGATGATCAGGGTCCAATAAAGAGAGGAGTCGTAGGAGTAATGAAAAATGGATACACTGGGCAGGTCCTGCATGCAATGGAAGAAATGGGTCTCAATTCTTCTGCCATGGGAGCCGTTAATCTGCATCTGAACCTAGATATCCGCCGCACTGGGACACCCACCCTCCTCTCTCGGTCTAACCTTTTCCAAGCTGAGTAAGTATCCTACTCTATGCTGGGATATTGATAGGGAGAGCAAGTTAGCACTTGATTTAGTGTCTTTTATAAGCTTCCACATGCATTTTCTTTCAAATGCTCTACCCTCTCCCCTACCATAGCATAGATTGAATGCATTTTCTCTCCCCTCCCTAAAGGTATGCTTTCTGTCTGCTGGCCCCACAGGGGCGTGGGATTTCAGGTGCCTTGAAAGGCCCTCACGTCAGGGGTGATTACTTCATTACTACTGCTTTGAAAGGGAGCAGACATGTAAAATTAAGTTGTCTCAAAATAGCAGGAGAGAACGATTTGGTTTTCTTATTTCTTGTCTCTTGGCCCGCCCCCGGTAATTGGACGTGATTTATGGTAGGGAAGGAAATACTTCGTTATTGATAAGATTCTCCGTTATTAGATATTCGATAAAATATATATATTATCATCCAATATTAGAAACAACTATTAAGGTAAGGTCCTGAAACTGACCTGATATCTCATAAAGAGAACACAGGCAGTAGGTCCAGTAGCCCCGCTACATGCGACCAATAGTTGCTTATCCATCATTCGGCGTGCCCTTTATTCGGGTAGGTGGGTTAAGCATTATGTATGATAATTCATAGTACGGGTAGGTGGGTTAAGCGTTTATACTATTCTTCAGGGATGTATCACATTTGATAAGGTTGAGTGGGTCTTAAATGACGATCATAGTGGTGCACGTGGTGTCCACCTTTCAAGTATGGCCACTACCAAAAATATCATCTGTGATGGTTAGTTTTGGCCTACCTTAATTTTTGACTGCATTGAGGCAGTGAAGCACTGCAAAAAATGCAAGTTATTCACCCCCAAGGCGAGGACGCCCCCCACTCCATTACATCATGTCGCCACCGTTGGTACCTTCTGCAAGCGAGACATTGAATTCATGGAGTGCAATCCTGTATCAGTTGGTGGTCATAAGTACAGTGGCTATCAACTATTTCACCAAATGGGCAGAGGCCATGCTGACATATAACAATACCACTTCCATTGTGGCATGTTTCTTTTTCAACCATGTCATCACTCGATTTGGTGTCTCAAAGCAATTGTTGTCTGATCATAGTACTCACTTTGAGGATGTTGTGTGGAAAGAACTCTCATCCCTTTTTCAAGTTGAGCACTAGTTTTCCTCTGCCTATTACCCACATGGAAATGGCCAAGTTGAGACTGTAAACAAGGTCCTCAAAACCATGCTCCAATGGACAGTGGATATGCACAAGTCCAATTAGCATCACATGCTTTTTCCTACCCTTTGGGTATATCAGACTTCAACCAGAGCTGCCACCAGATTCACTCCATTCCATCTTGTGTATGGGGTTTAATCCATGTTACCCATCGAGTGTTAGATTCCCTCCTTGCATCTAGCAGTCGAGATTTTTCCAAACACCTCCGCTCTGGAACAATGCTTGATCGCCTTGGAACAAGCAGACAAGGACCATCGTGCTACCCTCTATCACATTGAAGCTACCAAACAACATTTGAAAGCCCACTACGACCATCACATTCACCCTCACTCATTCTGCGAAGGTGATTTCATTCTTGTTTACAACCAATCCCATGAGAAACTTGGTCGAGGAAAGTTGAAGTCCATGTGGCACAACCCCTATGTCATCAAGCATTGCTTAGGAAAGGGGGCATACGTTTTAGCTGGTCCTGATGGTCAACTCCATCAATAGATTGAAACTCCATCAATAAATTGAATGGTAAACTCCATTAAGCCCGCTGAAGAGTCTCACCCTCACCAACTCCATAGATTGAGGATTGACTCACTGATCCCCGACCTGCCTATCAACTAGCTAAAACTAATAGTAACACAGTGATACTAATAGTCATAAAGTGGCAGAAACAAATCCATAGATTGAGGATTGACTCGCTGATGAGAGAGATTTATAAAGAGTGTCTCTCTGGCTTTCTTATCTCCCAGAGCATACGAGCCTCTAAGCGCAAGCAGGCGAGACCAAAGGGAAAGAAAGCGATTGAGTGAAGAAACGACGGACGATGGAAGGAATCACCTTAAATACATTCATGGCTTAAGAAAAATGAGAGTTATATACCCCGGTGGAAGGGTTTTAGCCGGACCCCATATAAACGAGGGTTTTCTTTATAAAATTTGTGTTTGGAAACATTTTTGATATCGACCGGAACCAACCAACCCGAGTGCCTGCCTCCTGGATTTATTGGAAGGAATCACCTGACATGCATTAAATCATCGAGTTAGCTAAAGAAAAATCGAGTTCTCAACCCCGATGGAAATATGACTTCGAACCTCCAAACACCCATGTTATCTTTATCAAATACGTGGTTGGAAACGTTTTGGGGTCGGCACTTTGAACATTCATATTACCTTTTATATTCCTACTGGATGAATGCAAGTCGAACAGCTACTACCAACAGTCTTGGATCGTTGGAACTGCCCCCTTCTATACTTTCTCACTTCACTTAGTTATTAGACAGCCTTGCTTGGGTGGAGACTACTAGCATTGGTATCACCTTTTGAAGCCTACACGCTTTATGTTAGTTGGACAACTACCCATCATTGGAGAGCACAAACAGACCTAGACCCTCATGAATGTTTGGACAGGAGAGACAGACCTAGACCCTTACTGTTTTATAAAAGCCATCCCATGTTTGGAGAACACAGACAGACATACCCTTCCAGTGGGACAAGGTTGAGACATACATCCTGAAGGAGGAAGTTTAGGACATTGCCCATACCCTGACTGTTAGAACCCATAGCAGCCATCGAATTACTGTTAGGACAAGGAAAATTTAGACATCCTGACTGAAGGAACGTTCAGGCCAGACCCCGGAGATTGGATGGAAGGGCTTGGGCACTTCGACCATTAGTTCTATTACCTTTAGATGCCTACACAATGCTTTAAGTGGCTGGCACAGGAACAACAACCTGTCGTGGGATCATACTACCCTTTGGATTGATGCCATACTACCTTACCTTTTCATATCTTACACACTCGGGTCGGTGGGCACGTTAGTGGTATTTACTTTAGAAGCGCTAGATTGGATTCATTTTAGTGGATAACACAGGGACCAACCGTGGGTGGGTCGGATCCTCAAAACTGCCTTATTGGATTGAGGAACTACAGCACATCCAGAATTTCAGAGATTGAATGGGGGTCGGCACACATTGACCCATTTTCGTCATCCGAGCGCATAACCAATCTTCGACTTGGTCCTTTGCACAACCTAATGACCACCCTTAGCTTATTAGAAAAATGAACTTAGAGTACGCATCTCAGACATAACCATTACCTTGCCTAGCATCCAGCAGTAGCTTTAGTAGCACCAAATGCAAATCCGGTTATGGGTTATGATCTAAGCTTTTATTTTCACAGGTCACTTCTTATAATCACTTTTCTATAGGTAAGAAAAGGTCATCTAATCATAGGAGAAGTACACATTTCATCTATATATGATGCTTTGCTCTACGTGCAGATGGAAGTTGCCCCCAAACCCACCCTTTAATGAATAGAGGGAATCAATCTATTAATTAAACTAACTATCTAATCTATGGAGTTGGAGGGTCATGCGGATGAAGAGCTTGAACCTAACCCTTCGGCTTGTATCTGCATGGTTGGATGGTAGGGTTGGCAGGTAGGTATAAGTTCTGTGTGCCCTTGGGCTGGCTCTGTCTTTCGGTGAGCGTGACGAGCCCACCCTTTCTTGAATAACCCGGCCTTTCTCGGAAGGTTTACTTCCAAACTGGCTTATTTTAGCTCATAAAAGACGTGGAGTAAGGTTTGTCAAAGCAATATTTTAACACTTCGTGGGTCTCGGCGAATCGTAACATTGTGCCTCTATGGAATAATATCGTAAATTATATAGAAAATTCATTGATCGAACTAGACCCGATCTATTTTTTATTCGATTATCCAAACCTTTCTAAATCCAAGCGGGCCATCTATGCCTCTCTGGGGAGGGAACTAACTAACTGATTGGGAGCCCTCTATCTGGAATGGACTGGCATACTTAGTAATTATCGCTTCCGCACACTGAAACACCCGATTCTTCCACAAGTCTCCGAACCATATATAAGGGGATCACCCCTCACATTCTTTTGGAAGGTTTGTTCATGGAGTACGAACGAAGTAATTTGATTAGCAACCTGAATCGATTGTTATAGAGATTAGTTTGTTTTTGTTCATCGAAAAGTGTTGGGCCTGAACATTGAGGTTCCCAGTTTTATTCTCCACATGCCCCACCTACCTAAAATCGTGAATTCCTGTGAACTGGGTGGGAGGGTAAAGGACCTAAAGGCAGGCACTCGGTCGGAAGGGAGAAGGCACCTAATTGAAAGCGTTGAGGGAAATTGCGTAATTTATTATGCCCGTGACCGGTTCACGTCCACAGTGCCCCGCCATCTCGACTTCAGCATGCATCCCTGGCTGGACCAGAGAGAGCATTCACTCTTTATTAAGAAAGGTAGAAAGACAATTTGTGTGAACAAACATGAATGAAGGAAAAACTCAAGTCTGGCTGGGATATTATCAAGGGAGAGGGGAGAGAGCATTTATCTTAAGGAGTTGTGGCTAATACTATTATAAGAGACTCAACTCTCTTTTAATAGTAGTAGTAGTATCTAAAACGACTCAATTCATAACTGAAGCATCGTACTTTCACTGAAGCATTCTTCTTTCTCTTCACGATACTCTCTTGGCATATTGGGAGATAGCTGCACGCACTCTTATTTAGAACAACAACAGAGCTCTCATCTTCCCTCGCTCGATAGGCTCGCTTTAAAATGGTTGAGGGTCGATCTCCTTTTGACCCTATTAAGATATAGTTAGCGCTCGTCTTAAGAGCTCTCTCCTTAAGAGCCAGCCCCTACTATATATAGGCCACTTTAGCTACGGTCAAGAAAGTGACTTTTACACCTGGTTATCCCAGTTGCTTTTACACCTGCTTCGGCGGGAATATAAAATGCGTAGTTAACGGGCCCTACTCTATAATGGAGGCCTTCGTGGAGCGCTTTCCATGTGCATTGGAAGCCTTACAATCCATAGGGAACCCCCCATTCTTTTTCCGATCTTAACTAACCGCCACAGGCTATCTGTCCAAATGATTGTGCCCCGTCTACGGGTTAAAAATGAATTAATGAAGGCGGGGCCCCTACTCTCCAAACTGGGGCTGGAAAGGGTTCTCGCTCCTTGTTTGCTGGTGATCAAGCTATCGCATCCGATCAGGCATCAATATCTCGCCTTATAGACGTTTTGTTCCTCACAAGCAAAGTCAAGCCAAGCCGAGTAAGTCATGGATTGAATAGCCATCTGGGCCTTTCAATCTGGTTTTGGATCCATCCATCTCACTTGGAGATCTTGACATGAAGGATACTAAGACAAGGGTTCCACCTGCCAACCACTCAGATGGGTCAAATAACTAATATGACAAGCCCCTACCTCTATAGTGGTAGACGGGAGAGGTCCTCGACCTATTGATTGGGAGAGGACAAGCAAGATATGCTTTGCAGAAGAGTGGACACCCTGCCTCTATAGTTGGTATTTCTGGATTGAACTCCTGAGAGTGGTCTCCCCGGATTGGCGGCTGAGTCCAGGTTATTACTGAGAGTGGTATGACCGTATTGGTGATTTCGGACGAGTGGTATGTCCAGACGAGAGAGTGTCGATTGGCCTACTATCAATTATAACCCTACCGCCAATATAGAGGTAGGCCAATCTAGAGGTAGGGGCGGTGGGGCCGATCAGGTCCAGGATCTATTACCTACAGTAGAAACCCATCGTATATCCTAGGAAAGGCTTAAGGCTTGTTACCCCTTTCTCTTGCCCTCTCTCTCCATGGGTCGTAAGCCCATTGAGAAATGCCCTATCCTCTATAGTGGGTCCCCGGTTGCTCCTCCGACGATCTATCTCTATCAAAGTTTTCTCCTGCCTGTAGGGCTCCCGATCTCCATCTTCTTTTGATCGAGGTAGGTTCGTCTGGACCTAGGGCTAAAGCGTTTGTGCATGCCTGACCCAAAGGGCTAAAGCAAAGACCTGTCATTTGATGCTACCGGGAGATTCCCACTACACATTCCATATGTTGGTTCCTACCTACTATACCTGATCCGCTTCCCTACCTATCAATGGTCTCCATTCCTACAGGATATTGAGGGAGCAAAGAGTATTTCTCATTGAATAAGGAAGATGCATTTGAACTGGTTGTTTACCTAAGTCTTCCAAAGAAAATATCATCCTAGTGCAATTCATTATAACTCCGTCGGGTACCAAAAACTGATGCAACAGACCCCCGAAGGATGTTGGACTAATGTGAGAAATACAGTATCTCACTTAACGAATCTGGTAATTTCATATGGAAGATCCACTAAAACGTCTCAATCTGCAGGGGGTATGAATCTCGATCCGCAATTGCACCTGATTAAACCCAGGCAACCATATGATCTTAAGCCCCTTTTGCCACCGTAGTCTCTTCCTTTGTTGCAGGGTCCACTGGTTAAGAGGTCACCCTTGGTATCTGATGGCGCAGGATCTAGATCTACTACTGCTTCTTGCTCTGTTGGTGGTAGACATAAGGATGGAAAGGATGTTGTTAATGTGTATCACCTTGCTCTACAAGTGGTTATCCAAATAGCACCTAAATGAAGCTAGGACAGATCGAACAAAGAAGCAAAGCACTCCAAATGGAGCACATGGGCAGGGATTTCATCGTTGTAAGTTGGTTCGATTGGACGCGAAACAACCTAAGTTAGCAATAGGCATCTTTTTAGGCTGTGTACCCTCTCTTACGCTTTATCTGTGGCTACCCTCAACTATAGAGCTTTGTAGTATCCCGTAGGAAAATAAGTGTATCAGCCTATGGATTGGCTCCGCATCATGATGAATCACCTAAATATGTTATTGTCGAACCCAGATTGATTGCAGTGGGTATATATCTTTATTAAATCGGTAAGTTGTCCCATTGAAAGAACCTGGTATGAATGAATGACAAGTAGATGGACCCAAAGTAGTCTGGTCCCCGTGCGTCAATCCCTACTTTTGCTCTTCTCTATGCTATTATTATGCTATTATTTTATTCTCCGTCAATTGTATAGTCAATCTCCGGACTAGGTGGGCTTTTTTCCCTTCCCATCCAAAATCGATCCAGTTCCTAATGTAAAAGAGCGAGTAGTACCCATTAGTACCTGTATAGATTTGTGAGTACCCATATTTATCAGTTCCTAAACCCAGTGCCCAACCTAGTACCTTGCTCTGCCACCTTCATTAACCTCAAGCGTGTGATGGTGTAGATATTTCTCCGTAGATTATTTCATCTCGTGTCATGAGGCTCGTCCTAGGTCATCCCCTAAGCACCCAAGGCATCCATCCCTTTGGTTTGCTCCTTACCGTCATATATATTAATATATCAATCATGGCATATCTTAACTAAAGCTTGTATGTTTAGTGGTATTAGGCCTTGGGAAAGGTTCCATTGCTTTCATGGGAAAAATATGTTGCAGTTTATAATCCTTTGAGATCGTACACTTGGTGGCTTTAGTTTTTGTATTCTTGGCTTTACGGTTGGTAAAATTCAGTTGAATAGTACCAATTCCACAATCCAATCTTTGGTTTCATATATCTTTATAACTAATAGGCCTGCATCACCTATTTATCGGCAAGCTTACTCATCTACTCCGATACTGTACTTTGACCCTGTACCCAATCCTAGAGGGCTAAATCAATTTAGGAAAGACCGCTAAATCTCCATTTCACAAAATAGGTAGAGCACCAAACTAGGTATAGAACGTACCTGTATGTAGATCATTACGTGCATCCCACCCTTTTACCTGTGATTCATTAGTACGTCAAGGTGGAGGTTAGACTAGGACCTTTGCTTTGACTCTGAAGCTGCATGGTCATTGAACCAAGAGATCACCGTAAAGTAAAAGTAGTAGCGCCTAGCTTGGTGACTGCATGAATTCCTTTCGCTCCCCTAACACGAACTACATGGGTATGTGGTTCGGTCTCTAAGGGTCCACATGTTAAGCGTAGTAAGGACACTGGTATCTGAACGGAATGGGTACGGGTTGGATTCCCTATCCATGTATCTATGGCGGATGGAGCTAGCTTTGCAAAATATTGTGTGTGGGCGATAGTTGTGTGTGTAACCGAAGTGACCTAAGTGGTTGTTCCCTAGCCTCTGCCTTTACTGGTTCTGAGACTTTGTCAACTGAGTAAATGGGCTATTCAATAGGATATGAGTCCACCACTTAAATAGGTGGTTAATAAAGAGGATCTTACCCGAGCAGAGACCTTCAATTGTTTGAAGGTCTTCCACTGATTGGGCTTCCAGCCATGTTATTCTTCATTAATGCACTCAGAAGTTCGAACAGGGAACATAATTTTCGGGGGGTCATTTTGGGGGATGATGTCGGAAGGGGGACCTTATAGCTTTCTGCAGCTCCTCGTGTCCAGCCCCCTCTTTCTTACAGTCAATTTGGACGGCAGAGGCAACACAACCTCCTAGACCGGGCCCGTAGAAAGGAGTCACGGTGGTGCCCTGTGCTAACAGTTCCTCTGAACGGGAGGCCACATGCACTGCTTGCTGGTGCAAGGAAGTTCTAATACATGTATATCAAAGGCGAGCTCCTATATAGAGTTTTAGGGATTGGCGACTCATGGGGCACGAGCCTTCAAGAATGGGGGCAGTTACTTTGGCACATATTTGGGCGTTCCCAAAAGAGATAAAAACTATCGGGTCAATTAGATAAGTGCCAAGCGAGCATCCCTGTTGTGATGGCACCCCAGCCTTCTCCTGGTCTATCTGAAAGAGAATCTAGTGTGGTCGTGAATATCTGAATAGGACGAACTGGAAAAGTTGATCCAATACTCTCTTCCTTCAGAACAATGACAACTGGAAAGATATGTGTCTGGAGATATTCCACCAATTGATAAAATCTATAAACCGAGTTCTTATTACAATGATTCGTTATTGGAGCAGGTAGCAACAACCATTTCATCGGACATGCATATTTTTTAATTTTCCAATGGCGCGGCGCTTCCTACTAAGCTAAGCTAGGTAGTGGCACTAAAGTACATTGTTGAAGTTGTTGTCATGAATGGAAATTGTTGTACTGAGTCATAAGTTCTGGTTGTTCGTCGTTCAATAATTATTGTTTAGGGCTATATTAGCGATTGATGATTGGAATTAAGGGGGAGTGAACCATTGGCCGTGGTGGTGCGTTCCCGATCGATCTATTGATTGTGAAAAAATCCTTTCCAGAATCCTTCTTTCGTTCCACGTTCCCGAGTGGGCCAAATGCGGGGCCACGAAATATCCCTACTATGTGAGTGTGAGTGAATCGCAATTGCTGTCATATCATTAGCTGTAAATTACAACCCCTCTATCCTCCATTCTCCCATTCATTCATCTATTCGGAGGGGGGTGAGGGATTTCTCGAAAAAGAAACCCAACCTTTGGGTGAGGGGCTCGCACCGGTCAACCCAGCTAGTCAGACACGCCCAATTTCTACCTGATCAACCCGGATCTTCGCATAATTACATATATAATTCATGACCAGCAGCATGATCCCCATTTCCGTGAAACTATTCCTCAAGCGATGCAGTTGATAAGTCACCGAAAGATTCGTGTGAATAATGAAATGGGTAACATAACTCGTTCTAAAGTGTCCTGCGGTGATCCAATCTCCATTGAAGAGAATACGAAACGAAAAGTCAATCCGATTTCAGTCAGACTGAATCTGAATTGTAGTTCAGATCCAAGTCGGTTTAGTGAGGGCGACTGCGAAAGTCACCGAGTGAATTGCCCTTTCGTATGGATAGATAGGGGGACGTTGCAGATGCGGTAGGACGAACACGACTTCTTCTCCCGCTAGAAGACTCGATGAAAGCACTTACCTGAGCTCCTCTAGGGGATTACTCATATTTCTTCCCCTCAAAGAGCTCTGCGAAGGGGCCTTTCAGGCGGGCGGTAAGGTAGGTCCTTCCCACCCAATAAGGTCCTTATCAACCACCCTTCTAACGCGAAGTAAACCCGACAGATATGATCCTTAGAAACCCTTCTATTTTGAATCCGAAAACCTAGACAGGTCCACCCTAGGAAAGTCTTTTGGGGTATTTAGTAAAGTGGGCCTCTTAATGTATGAATGAAGGACTTCACTGTATCAAATAGGTCTGCCTATTACGAGGTGTACACCAGGAAGTCCTTCCAATGCCTCTTACTTTACGAAGACTTCTTTCCTCGATCTCCCTATCTATGGTTGATCGAGCAACTAAAAGTTCCTCTCCCTCACCCATATGATGAGTGAGCGTTAGCACCCTCACCCATGAATGGATGAGTGACTTCGTTCCTCGCCCCTTTTGGTCGAGTCACTTAACGTACCTTTGGTCGAGCACTTCATTCCTGGTGTTTATTTCGTTACATAATTCATGGCAAGGCCCTTACACAGGCGAACCTACTTGAAGAGTAAGGCCCCCCTGATTCTGGGCCTGAAAGGTCTTATCAAGTCCTGGGTCAACCCAACCAGCCAGTAAGGTCCTGATAAACCCTCACCCTCCGATTTCAGGTGAGCCATTCTTCCTCTCATTTTTTGAACCTGGGTTGGTCCTGACTGGGTCTTACCTGAGCTCGAAGAGTTGGTCCTTCCTGCACCGGTCAACCCCTTCTAAGTAAGGTAAGGTCCTGCGCGTATTTGAGGGGAAGAAATGGCCTGCGTCGACCTTATTTGGTCGCCGACCTTATTGGTTTCCGGCCTTATTTGATCGTCGGCCTTACGAAAGATAAGGATAACCTTTCGCTACGGGAAAGGGATAACCCTTCGCTATGCTCAAGGGAGATCCTTCCCTTCGCTATGCTCGCTCAAGCCTACAAAAATTCCCGCCTACACAAATTATGGAAGAACCAAGATAATGATGTTATGTAGAATTGTACAAACACTGTTAGTAAATACTACTTGGAATGGGAGGAAGAAGGCGCGTAGTGGAAATGGAGTGGAATCGGAGCCAGCACGAAAGAAAGCATGGTCGACGAATGAAATATTTTATTAGTATCGATCCCTGGTGGGGGGCATTAAATGCCCGACCCCGCCCGAGAGGAGGTGGTAGCAGACAACCTAACCTACTAGCTCGCCTCGCGGTGCATAAGTAACTATTTCATGCAAAACCGCCTATCTATTTTGTTATGTTATATATCTGATAATGCCGACGAGGGATGAAAAGTGATTCTCCATAGAGAGGAGGTAGGTGGTGCCTACCACTAAAGATGAAGAGAAAGGCCCGGCATTCCAGCCTCCCGCTTCTTCCAACCAATATGTTTTCTGCAACCTTAGCCAACCAATCTTATTTTCATTGTACCCATCTTTCCTTTATCTCTCGACTATTTAAATTAAACCGCATTTGTTGATTGAAAGACCTTATCCCGAACATAACCCCTATCGATTGAAGGATCATCACTCACCCTACCTATTCGTTCATCCGGGTGGGGATGAAAGAAAAATAAAAATGACAAATTAGGTGCCGGCAGCAATTACCTAGCTGGCGCCATTCGTCTGCCTTTCGTGCGTGTTCTCCATGCATGCAAAAAGTGCACCATTATTTATGCATGCGCAGCTCTCGCTCGCCACATTATTGAACAAAAGAGATAATAGTGATCAGAAGATGCTTTCTCCATCGGTCGGTATTGGACAACGAAGGGAATAATCCATTTCTTATTCATCCATTTCTCTCCCATGACGACTAGGAACAAACAAATCAGAAATTTCACTTCGAATTTCGGACCTCAACATCCTGTTGCTCATGGTGTTTCATGATCAGTATTGGGAATGAACAGAGAAGTGGTGGAACATGCGGAACCACATATTGGATCACTCCAGTGCGGCACGAAGCCGCTGATGCCGAGTCGACTCCTATGCCGCTAGCTATGCCCTGCTCGGTCCCCTGGCACAGGTGGTGCATGCCACTTCCGTAGCGCGTCATGAGCATCGGGCAAAAGGCGGTTGAACCACTCTAGTGGGGCGAATTGCCCCCAAGGGAAAGAAGGGAGAGGGTTGCGAAGGTGGCCTCGTTATCCACACTATAAGTACAGGGAATGGGGTACGTCCCCCAACTTGGTTGGTTGGTTGCCCAGCCTAGGTTTTCTCCGAACGAGTATTGGCGGGTCCTGGAGTTCCCGTCAAGGGCGCGCATACCCCGGGGTGATTATCACCACCTGCACCCCACGATCGATCATCTCGGAACAGTGGAATGTGTAACCCACCTGCTGCCCCATCCAATTACACTTGTTCCTGTCATAGCCTACCTAACAGAATGCACGAGGGAAAACCCTGGAATACTAAGCAGCCAGTGGGGAGGATGGCACTACTGGAAAATACCGTCTGGCGAAAACGCCGCAGGCGCGAAGCGTGGTAGGCCTGCGCCGAGAGAATAGGAAAATCCTTTGTTTGCAGGAGGAGCTGAGCTCGGACGGTGAAAGAGCCAGGGGAGGCCGGGTCATTAGAAATGGAGAGGCCTTCTGATCCATTTCTTTAGGGGGTGAGGGCCGATTCCTTTTCCGAGCGAGAAGGGGGATCAATTCTTGGTTGGAAAAAGAGGGGGGGGCGGCCCTATAAATGGATCAATGAATAGATAGAGCAGGTTTATGATACAACAGACAACACGCCAATTTGCTTCCAAAGTTACAACAAGCACACGCACAGGAGATAGGGGACATTTCACCAATGGCCACCCACCTACCTTGTAAGTAAAAAATGGCGTGAGCCGCATGCGGGGATACTCACACGTACGGTTCTTAGGGGGAAAATACCGGCGCCCACCCGGCTAGAGGTACAGAGAAACTAATGGAATACAAAACGTATCTTCAAGCTCTATCTTATTTTGATCGTTCAGAGGGCGATTGCAGTGTCATTGAATGAAGTCTTCTGTTTATTCCAGAGGTAGGTGCTGCAGAGACCCGCAGCGAGGAAGAGATTACCAAGTGACACATAGAATATGGTGACGACAACAACATGTTGTAGAAGGAGATATGGAGCCACCCTTGGCTTGACGTATCTACAACTACATCCTCGAGCGACAGTGAAACGGGTATCATGAATGCGAGATGCTAGCGGAATGATCGGTCGGACATGCGTGCAGGGGCTAGGGCCTACCGCGTCCTCCCTTTTGTGTCGGATATCTAGAGCGAGTGCACCAGAGAGGAACGGGAACTAGGTTTCTATATTCTATGGCGAAGCATCTGAGGCATAACTGCACACTCACGTGATCTTTTCCGAGAGATAGGAGCATTCGGTGGAACTGGTGAACTACACTTTCTTCTGGATAGATGTGTGGGACAGAGGGCTCGTGGTACCTGCTGCGTACCCTTCCACTTTGGGAACTATGTGAACGGAGAGTGGGCAGAAGGGAAGGAGGTCCTCATACGAAGTCGCACACTTGAGCAGTGCGGGAGACCCAGATGGGGAATGGGTCGGTGTAGTGAACTCCACACCCTACCCTTTGGAGATGGAGAAGAATCACCACTTACGGGGGACGGAGCCTCTTCCTGGCGCCTATTAGTTTGGTTCAGTGTGGTTTAGTCCAGTTAGTTATTGGAAAAAGAGGGGGGGCATGGAATGCCCATACTATCTATCTATCATGAATGGGACCAACCCTTATCACTATTTTTGAACCCGGTAGGAATGTGATGGCCTCTAGGTTTTGCTGCTTGCAATGAGCTTTAGCAACCATGGCTCAGGCCTCATGTTTTCCTAGCCTGTTTCTCCAACATTATTTCCTCTTTATATATTTTCTTCGGTGTTATTTCATAGTTCAAGCTTTGGTTCAATGTTAGGCTCAAATTAAGCCCCTGGTAGCCCCATTCGTGTCTTATGCTTCAGAAAATCTTGAAGCTTGAATGAATAAAAAGTATCTCCGCCTGAATCCGACTTCAATTTTCATCTGCTCAAATAATGTAAAGGCATCCTTCTCTCTATTGGCTTTACAAAGACCCTAGAGTGAGTGATTCGTTTGCAGAACCATGACAATTCGAATATGACGTCATAGGCTCACCAACCGAACTTCATTGGCTCCCCGAGGAGGATATGTTGTTGTGTAGTTAGGCTAGGCGGAAAATAGTAAGAAGTAGGCTCACCGATAAAGCAGCTGAGCTGGACCATTTATTCTATTTACGAAATTCCATTACCCCTTATAGGTCATTTCGCCCTTCTTTCTCTCTCTGCCTCTTCCTAGTGGGGGCATCGTGTTAATAGATAGATGGCGCTCAATCGACCCGGTGAGCATTCTTATTCTGGTTAGCCAAATATGGTTGGTTTAGGCAGAGCAAGCTTGAGAAAGGGATTGCAGGAGGGAAAAGCAAGCTTGAGAAAGGGTTTGGGTGGGCCGTAGCTTAAGCCAAGTATGGTTTAGAAAAGAGAAATTCATTGAAGACAGGAAGGAATCAGCAATTGACAAAATTGAAACAATCGAAGCACCGCAGCTTATTCTACGGCATAAGTACTGATGTATAGATCCGTCCACATTGGACCAGCGGTCGAACACGGATCTCAGCCTCTTTGAATGGGATGATTAGCCCCTGACGATTAGCGGTCCTACCCATACCTATATAAAGAATAGATAATTCGTTGAGTGGATAGATAGTCCGGTTAGCAAGCAATCCAAGATGATTAGTGGGATCGGGAGGTCGCATGCTAGTAGGATACATAGGGGTTTCAAATATTACCCATACTTGGCTTGTTCCATCCTCAGCCCCTAGCCGGTTCGGAGAGCGAATTACATTAGGATCTGAGTTCACTGCTGCTCCTACGGGCTAATCTAGTATTGGTTAATTCCCCTGCATACATATGGTGGTGCGTAAAAAGTGAGATCCTGCCTGATCATGGTCATTCGTTGGGCTGAGTGGATTGGTCCCGCGTAACATGATGGATGGAGAGGCCGAAGTCGTAACATGTAATTTCCACCGCTACTGAGTTAATATTTTTATGGGGCATGATATAATATTATCGGCAGGAGATCAAATGTGAACTGATCGATCATTGGGCTACAAAAGTAAAGTGATGAACCCTGAGTTGAGAGTTCCTACAAATAAGAATTATAATGTAACTTTGCTTTGATTAGAAGCTAGAGTTTGTAAACAATACTTTATGAAGTGAGAGATCTGATTCAACAATTCCTATTGTAGCAGAAGGTGATGGTTGTAAATAGTAAGTAAGTGTAAAGGAAGGTTAGAGGAGTCCATAACAGCAGGATACTTGCTTACTTTCTTTGCTCACAACCTTGAGTGATATTAGAACTTCGACTGAGCTATAGTCTCCCTGGACTAGACTACTTGATCACTTCCTCCTAAAAGCCTTCCTATCAAGCCTTCTGATCTTTCTTAATCTACTTGACTAATCTCTTTCCTACTTTGGTTGCTTCGCTTCCTTTAGCTTTCAACACTCGAACAGTTCCTTCAGTGGACAGATGAACTAAGACTAATCAAAGTCAAGATGAACTAATCCGTGCTCGCTGTGAGTAGAGGAGGGTTCTAGCCCATTCCCTTACGGATAGCCCGTGCCAAGCTTGATAAGAGAAGCCTTGGCCTTATTGAAGAATGCTTTGAAACTGGCCTAAAAGCTTCCATCGCCTCTCCATACCCAAGCCCATAAAGCAAGCCATCTCTCCATCAAGGAGAAGACGGCTAGGTCAATGCTAGGATCGATCTTTTCCCCGAATACACCAAGAATCTTGATTTGCTTATTAGTTCTTAGTTCGAGGATCTCCACGGGTTGCCCTGTAGTTATGGCCCCAAAAGCACTGCTAGCTAGTGAAGGGCGCTTTCTGACTTTGATTTCACCTTGAATCTGCTGGCCCATATCGATAGAAAGCAAGGGGTCAGGGAAAAGCCTATTGAAAGTTGACTGATAAAAGCCATTCGAAAAGAAGTGGATTCACTTATCACGTTGCCCCAAATGGAGTGGTGAGAACCGTTCAACCTCCTTCAAATATTTGATTCTTGGTTCACTATTGGCTCTCCCTTCCTATAAATCTAACTAGAAAGCCCACGGACCTATCAATCGAACTAGAAAGCCCCTACTTTCATATCTTGATACCTTCCCTTTCTCTTTCACTCTAAAATCACTGAATTACAGGGCGTAGAATCTTTCCTTAACTAAAGCATTCCCTTTCCCGCTTGACTGGAGCATTTCATTTCTTTACTTGACCGGACCAATTCATATATAATTTCTATTGAGAAGGATTCACAATTGCATCACCCATTGTCTAATTCGTTTCGTAGCTTATTGGCCTGAGATTCGATCTTTCTCCTTCGACGGAGCCTAGCTTTCTGACTGGGCAAGAAGCTCCTACTGAATTCACTCCTAGACTGCTTTCAAGGTTCACGTTCACTACGGACAGCAGGGACGGAAACTCCTACTGGCATTCCTCATTACTTGACTGACCCACAATCCATTGAATAAGTTCAGTTCAACCTGAGATTCCATTTCTACAGAACGGAGAAAGGGGAGAGCGGGGAAGTAGTTGAGTAAGTCAATTCAGTGTTCAAGCGGATTGGCAGTCAAGTCAGGATAAGATCTATCTCAAGTAGGAAAGGAGTGAAAGTCAAGGCCCTGGAATTCAGTTCCGTAGGGAAATCAAGATAGGTGGTTTGCTCACCCGTCAAGTATAGGAATTTATTATATGAAAAATTCCCTCGAACTGTCTTTGAATAAGGCTTCGAACCCGACTTCCTACTCTCGTACCTATCGAATGGAGACTGAACTTAGGCACTTGAAGACTGAAGCGTGAAAGCCCCACTTCACTGAAACAAATTCCTCGCTTTGATAAGAAAGATCATAGTCAGTCACCTTTTCTAATATAATATAATAAGAAGTCTCGTGCCAAGCCCGAAGGCAAAGGCACACAGAACGAATCCCGTCCTACCTTTTCTAAGAGGAGGTTGGTTGACTAGACACCATTCCCTTCCTAATGAGATATTGAGCTTGACTTGAGCATTTCATTGACCGCCTATCCGGAGTTAGAAAATCTCTTTCTCCCGGGCTCGAGGTAGCCATTCACCCCTTACTCTCTTTCTGAAATGATAGAGGAACAAGCTCTTCCGACACAGGAGGGAGAGGAACAAGACCAATCCTTCCTAATGACATATATAATGAATGACTGGAAGAACTGCATTTTCAGTGTATCGTGACACAGATACTTGAGGAGGAAACAAGGCAAGGAGTATATTGATTCTGAATCCCCTGAGGAAAGGTGCTTCTTCTGGGGATTAAACAACACTGGCTTTTGGGTAAGGTTAGGTAAGGTGAAAATAGACCTTAATTGATCTTATTACGAAAGGGAAAGGGGAATGGGAATAGTTAGGATGCCCATCGTTCGATAGATATCGTTCGGTAGGTATAGAGTTCTGTGTATAGTGAGTATGCTCATCGTTCGGTAGGAATAGAGTTCTCAATCGTTCTAGCAAGTATGTCCATCGATATGTGTGCAGATGCCCATCGGTAGGTGGAAGATCAATATCCCATTCGGTATGTGTCTAGATGCCCTTGGGTAGGTAGATCGGAACTGCTAGTAGGTAGTTGGTATATAAAGATAGGAAAGTATCCCCCTGTCCCTTCGATTCGCTATGCCCTTCGGTCTGTCTACAATCCTATCGGTTCGTTACGTATGGTGTATAAGTATTGGTAGGTATAGTGTTCCCAGTCAGTAGGTATAGTGTTCCCAATCGGTATGTCTATTCTCCCCTTCGTTTCGATAACAGATCCCTCCTCCCGCTATTCCATCCCATCTGTCCCTAGAATATTAGTAGTAACATTCAAACCGGTACCTCTCTCTGTAGGTAAGGTCTACCTTAGACCCCATCTGCCCATAGAATATCAATACGTTCTAACAACTCCCTCTCCTCTGTAGTAACCGTTCCCCTAAATCCATCCATAAGGTAACCATTCCGCTTCCTTTCTAGTAGGGTAACCGGGGGTATTAAATTTGTAGCGATACTATATAAAAAGCCAGGGTACTTATCGCTCCTCCCACTATTTCTCCTACTCTCGGTATTCATTAAGTCCATAAAATAGAAGTAGTAACCGTACATAGGGAACAACGTAAGTAAGCGAGCCCATACGTAGGGATAAGCCCTAGAAATCCCGTAAAGGCAGAAATAATAGAGAGAATACGTTCCCGATACCTCAAGGTGTACCGAATTCCCCAAGGTTTATCCACAATGCAGAAAGGTATGTATATCCATAACCCCCCGCCTGCCTGATGTACATTCTGCGCATAGACTATCCCTATATTCTCTTCAGTATCCGTGACTACATAGGTATCAGTAAAGTGACTACATAGGTATCCGGAGTACGGAACTAACATAAAC
The DNA here is from genome assembly GCA_009831015.1 of Picea engelmannii. Taxonomy (NCBI): domain Eukaryota; kingdom Viridiplantae; phylum Streptophyta; class Pinopsida; order Pinales; family Pinaceae; genus Picea; species Picea engelmannii. Next base: position 1,339,631 of record ML778724.1, on the reverse strand, counting down.
TACAGAGGTATCCGTAGTAGTTTACTACATTTCTCTGTACAGATATCCTCGATAGAATCCCGCCAATGCGATTTCCCCCGAGAAAGCCCAGAAAGTAAGGGATAACCTCAGAAAACATTGCTTGAAAAGGGGAAAGAGTAATTCATTCTTTCCGTAATGGATACGTAAGATTGTAGGAAAACTAAGGTTCGTAGCCCCACAAGCCAGCCATAAAGCCTTTCTTTACGGGCGGGTATGGTATCCCCACCCGACAGCCAGAGAAAAATCCTTTCCCTCTCTCTATATCGGCTCTAGGAATAGAGCTCTAGCCATCCAGAGAGCTTTTCATCCCCCCGATCAATCCCGGTGTTTGAAGTCAATCCCCACGGTTACTCCAAATATTATCCGTACAGAAGGTAGCCGGAGTATGAACCTTATGCCATTTTGTTCTGTTTTCCCCACCAGAGAGTCAATTACCCCTTTAATCCGCCGGTTATCCTATCCCTTGTAATCAGAAAACATTCCTTGAACAACTATTCCCACCAACCAAACGGATACGTATATGGTAGGCTTTTAATCCCCCAAAATGCCATTTTTTTTTGTTTTCCCCTCCGCAAACAACACAACAGCACAGCGGAGTCGCGAGGCCGAAGAGAGACGAGTCACGAACCGAAGGAAGGGGGGTACAGGGCCCTGGAACCAAACGGAAACGGGCGGGGTATAGAATGGGGATAGGCAGGCAAGTTAGAGAGGGGGAGTGCGGCATTATATCTTGCCTACCTGGGTGGGTGTATCATCGGTCATGCTATCTAGGTATGCGTATCATTCATGCTATGCTAGGATGGGCATATCAGTGGGTATGCGCATCATAAGTAATAGTCTCGGGCGGACAAGAAGGTAGATAGTTATTCCTGTGCAGTAGGTGCAGTTATTCCCGTGCTACTATTGGGAAGTCCCGTGCGGGCAGGCGGGTAGATATGAAGAACTCTCTGTTCTGTCTCTCTCTCCGGCCAGGCAGGCCAAGGAGAGAAGTTCTACCATTCTGTCTCTCTCTCCGGCCAGGCAGGAAGAACCACTAAAGTAAATCCCTCTCTCCGGGAAGAACCTAACCACACCGTTCTGTCTCTCCGGTTTGAGGGTCTTTAGACACTCGGCCAAAGGGAGAGGGGAATAAAACCAGAGAAGAAAGAAGAAGGAAGGAAATAACAGCCTTTCCCCACCAGCCAGAGCCTTCTAAATATGGGACCTTTATTGAGGAATAGCCCCACCATAATCTAAAAAAAGGAAGGTTATCCCAACCCAAGGAAGGAAAGAGTAATTCATTCTTTTCCCGCCAATCCCGTAGCGGAGAAAGTGTCGTAGCATAGCAAGCCTTTCCCGTATCGGGTAGCGTTAGTTAGCGGGTTTGCTATCTCTACCCCTTCTCGGAAGGCTATGTCTCCTATATCTACCCCATTCTGGTAGGGGAGTTTAGAGTGTTATTCCCTACTAGCATTAGTTCAAGTGAGGAGTGGGTAGCCTAGAAATATTAGTTCATGGGGATAGTTATTACCTACGTAATATTAGTTCATGGGGATAGGTAACCTAGCAATAGCTAGCTATCAATCAATAGTAGTAGTAGTAGGGGATAGGTAACCTAGCAATAGCTAGCTATCAATCAATAGTAGTAGTAGGGGATAGGTAACCTAGAAATAGTAGTGGGGAGTGGGAAAGGATGCATGAATATGTATGGGGAAGAAGCTAAGAATAAGAGGCATTCTCGTCCTAGCAGCCGTCCGCCCCCTACAGTCTCGTCACCGCAGACCGTTCGAGATGGATTGGTGTGGTCTACGCCTAGGACAGTATAAAACCATGAACGAATAAGGGCTAAGAGAGAGAAAGGAATGCATATTGGCTAGTGATTTATTGTGAGGCCCCAGCCGTCCCTTCCCTTCCAGGTACCCTCCTCCCTCTGCCCTCCCTCCCTTCTACCCGACCGACAAGCAAGCAGAGAGGCCTTTTGGTTTCCTAGTTTCATGTTGCAATTCAATTAAACAACGAAGCTAGTTATCAGTGAGAAATAGATGGTCCGAACAATCAAACAGATCGGATCATGCATGTAGGAACAAGGTGAAAATCTATCTCTCTGTTGCCTCAATGGCATACATCACTGCACTTCCACTTGACACCTCTTGATTTGATCGTGCGTGAAACTCGCCGTGACCTTCCTCTCTTACTCCATCCCCTGCAAGGAGAGCCGCGCGAACCGGCTCTCGGGAATGAATAGGGAAGTACTCCTAGGTGCGCTGACTTCAATTACATTACGCCTTAGATGCTTTCAGTAGTTACCGCACTACCCAGTACCGCACGATAACTGGTACACCAGAGCCGCCTTCCCAGTCCTCTCGTACTAGGGACACTCTCAATAAAATGCTCTAACGCCCGCATCCGGATATGGTGTACCAGCTCTGCTTTGACGTTACCCAACTCACAGGTGCTCCCTTAGAACGTCAGAAATAGCCTCGAGGTGCCGAATGAGTCACTGTTATCCTTATTTTAACTCAGGGTTTACCGACCTTTCAGGACCTTTATCGTAAGACTGGGGTTTAGTAACTTTTTAATATACATATATATATATATATATATATATATTCAGCAGAGAAATGTAACCTCTCCCTTTCTAAAAAGTAGATTCGACCTTAATATGTGGTGTTGCACCGCCCCAAAACCAGTTCTAATCGATGACTTGAGAGGGGGAAATCCCCGGAGAATATGTTAGAATTCTCTCTTGACCCATCACAGGATAAGATGGATAGAGTAGGTTTAGTAGCATTCTATTCTTTTGATCCGAGGAGGTAGAATTCTCAGTGAACAAGACCATTTCTTCCTGTAGCATCGATAGAGATACGATTCAAGCAGTAGGCAGAACCATTTCATTGAGTATGTAACTTCTAATTCTAGATGGTAGAGCCCTCTATGAAGCAACCTGCTGTAAACCTGATTTTAGAAGCAAGATCAGCCTTCTGTTTAAAGCTGATTGCCCCAGTGAGTGCACCAAATAAAGTGAGCTCAGGAGCTCAAGATTCTTATTGGAAATATCCTTTTTCGTGCAACTGAGGCAACTTTTGTTCTATTCATTCACTTCCTCCATCCAAGCTTAGGAGCATTCTATTTCGGAGTAGCTATAGCACTTCTGTATCTCATCCAAGTAGAGTAGCTTGGTTTGGTTGGGTACATACCGATTCATGCAGCAAGTTGATTCCCCTACCTCGAGAGAGAAGCTAGAGTAGTTTCTTTATTGGGGTTATCCACCGAAATTCCCCCATGATTCAACAAATTGACACATAGAATAGCACTTTTATGGCCGAACACATAGGCAGCCGCACCCTCGCTTAGCGTCGGACTCAAGTAATTGATTGAACCTGAATGAATCTCCAACGAAGATAGCCATGTAGTTCGGTTGTGCCAGTCTTAAGCGGCGTCATACCGATACGGATTAGCAGCCTATGTTAGCCGGTATTATCCATTGTATGGGAATGTCCCACTGAGAAAAAGAAGTGAGAAGTGGAGTATGCCATGATTGGTTCGGTACTGATATAGCTTTGGAATTCACCTTTTTTCCGGGAAATAGAAACTAAAGATTGCACCGGGCTTGTGGATTCAACCTTTCTACCATTAGCAACTGAGAAAGCTAATTTAACCTTTTGAACGATTTAGATTCACAAAAAAGAGGTTGCATTATGTGTTATTCATCCATTCCTACGTAGAGCACCGAAAGCCCTGTAGTTGTATCGATTCCTCTTGAAATCAGATTGCCACAGGGATACAGAATAAGATGTTATGCCAGCCAATATCTGATGTGTAACATTCTCTTTGTCTCAGGCTAAGGAGCAGCGGAATTGTTTTTTTAAGACTCTTCACAAAACTCACGAGTAAAGGACTTGGTCAATCACTTACGGTGATGAATGTGTATGGTTCATATGATGGTAAACAACAGTTTTGGGATCAATTATTTTCACTAAAGGTACTTTATTCCAGGATAAGTTCTAGTTCTCGCATTATCAAAAGGGGTGAAGGGAAATCCGATGCATCAAACACCTATATGAGCTCTCTTCTACTTGCTATAATCCATGTGACTCGCGGCTTCTATGGATAGGTTCCATGCTATATCCAGGTGCCTAGGATCAGTATCGAACCAACTAGATCCGATGGCACTACCGAACCAACTCTCTTATTCGTCGGGCATCAATCCAATACCACAGTTGGGCTTAAACCGTGCAGCCAAAAGAATGAGTCCGCTTATGCCAGAATAATTGAAGCGACAAGAAGGTTAATGCTCCCACATCCATAGCATTCGTTTCAGTTCTCTGAGTTGACATTGGCCCTGTAGGACAGATCTCGGTTTATGACTCGGTTCTGATACTCATAGGCTTTCTTTAGTTAAATCATCTATTTTAAAAAACAAAAGTGAGAGTGATTAAAATGGGTGAAATCCCTTCAGGTGAATTCTGTGGTATTCACGGATCTCCCAAAGAACGGATTATGGCTTAAATTAAAGAAGGGAATATTCAATTTTTCCCTGCTTTCTAGTTGCTAGGCGGAGCCCAAGTATGTAACCCTCTCTGAGAAACATGCCCGGAGAGAACGTAAAAGCATAAACTTGCATGTCGGAACCTGTAATGCAAAGAATCATTGAACAGAAAGACGGATACTACGGTAGGTGTCTGAATGTTGGGAATGCCAAGGCTAAACGAACGTACAAAACCGAATGCAGGAGTAGGAACGGAGGGTGTAGTCACATGATGTGCTCTACTTATGTGGGCTCATCAAACGATTGCTAAGTGATTCCGGCTGAACATCGATATGAATATTCTACTGGGCGAAATCTAAAAAAGCATTTTGACATATTTTCCCTTTGTACCCCCTACCCACATCTGAAGTGTGCCATAGAGCTAGCGAAAGTAGCCATATGAGCGAACAAATAGGAAGTGAGTGAATCAAAGTGGGAGCTGTTTAAAGTGCTCTCCCACATCCAATATTAATCTTCTCCCATAGCGGGGAAGATGGGAAAACACTCAGTTGAGGCAGGATGAAACAGATAGACAGGTTCCATCTTTAAAATCATTTTTCCAGGAGGATGTCTAGTCATTCAAAAGTGTGATCTTAAGTACCAATTTCACGCTATATGCCGGGGAAAGATTGGCATGCAAATAAGCAGGTACAAGCTAATTGACCTTTTTTGGTAGAGCCATCTGTATCGGTTAAATGTTGTAATGCTCCCAAGGAGTAGTAGGTATGAATCCCCATTGATGCACCTACCACCGTACCTGATCTTGCTTCAACATCTCTAACTGAGACACAGAAAGTACCTGCTCATGGCATTTCGTGGATAAAAATGGAAAGATTCCCCAGAAGCCCCATACCCATCTTTGGAATCAAAGTTCCATTCTTAGTAGAGTTTTCAAGATACTGGGCTGGGGAAGGATCGTCGGCTATGGACATCTTTCTAACAAGCTGATGGGCCGAACAATGCTAATAACGGGGAATCATGGGCTTAACAGATGGTAGCTTAAGCAACTAAATTAATCTCTCGGGGTAATGGAATGAAGTTTCAAGCAAGTGAAGGCCCTTTCATAGATGCATTATTCACCAAGTGGAGTAGTTTGGTTCCTATCGGTGGTAGTGATTAGTGCAAGTCCATGATTGCTTTTATTCCCACTTGCCCTGTCCTTGATGGGAGAGCACTTCGTGTACTAAGCCAATGTTTCTGGTTACTCCTGCTGGAGGCATAAGAGGATTCGTACTAGCAGGTTCTGTCAGCCCCTCTATTCTTCCACCTATCCTGGCATTTAATACGATCGATGGCCTGGGTGCTTGATCAGTCTTTCACTAGTGCATGCTTTAACATCGACGTACATATTGGTGCTTACATATCCGTCCGCATGTATCCTTCATTCACTTTAGCTGAGTGCATGTATTGGTCCTGTAATTAAGCGCTTCTCCACCTAACCTTACTTCTCGCTTATCCCAGTCATTACCTACGGCTATATGCTTGAATCCAAGTACTAGTTTTTGGTTTATACACCCACGTATGCATGTCCCATAGCCCTTGACTTGGATCTGTCTTTATGCACCAAGCGCTCTTCATGCCCTATCTACAAGTATTTCGTAGTGAACCTAAGAATGAGTACAACATACTTGGTTGTATCCTGCAAGGTGGGTAGTCTATGGCGGCATTCCCAACATTACTTACTCTTAGCAGCATGAGCTACGTCCGCCTATGTACTTCACCTGATCTTGCTTAGTCAAGCGCTCTTACTTAACCAAGCCAACGTTGAGATCCATAGTTGGGGATTATCGCCAGTATTTGGTAGTTATACTTTTACTATCCCTCTATCGAGTGGAGAACATGGATAGCCTATCTATTTGGTTAACTCATCTTTCCTGTCATTGCACAAGCTGGGACATCTCCAAGCTTATTCAGTGCAGATCAGTGAGCACTAATGATTTGTTTGATAGTCTCTGTAATTGAGATATAGAGAGTCTCGAGACATATGGACTACTTTCTTGTGCATGCCGAGTACATGATTAGTAGCATGAGCAGCAGGAGACAACCTTTTCTGCATCTTCGGTACTCATCTTTCTGACAACCCCGAGAAAGACAATAACTTCTCTTAGGAACGACATAAAGAAAATCATATTGGGTTTTCTCCCGAGATTGGATTGCACCAAAAAGTGCGATCTTAACTCACCATTTCGAGAGTCAAAGGTGAATTCTCTCATAGAGCGCAGTCAATTCCCTAATGAAAGGTAGCATTGCGAATGCTTAATGGATCGTTCCGCGAAGTCCCGAGAGTTCCATCAATGTTAGTTATAACAAGGGCTTTATGTATGTTCTTATGCTATGAAGGGGCTCACAGAGCATGTGGCAGAGGTTAGAGAGATAGGGAGGTAGGGCATGAGAAACGGAAAGCCGAGATCTCTTCGTGGGCAAGATACGTGGGCTGATTGCTGACGACGGGTTGTACGTTCATTGTTCGTACTATACGAAATGAAGACATGAATAATATGGAACCAGTGTGTAATCGCCTGAATTCTTTGGTGGAATCGAGGGGCCATATACATAGAACTAGGGGAGAGAATGGTTTTCACTTAGCGATGGGTCCAATCTAATGAAGACGCGTCAGCTGTTTCTCCAAGGACCTCCAAACACCCCTCATGTTATCCTTACTTACTGATTGTCGGAGAGCCTGAGAGCCCTTCACGGACGTATGAATGATCGGGTGGGGGCCTACGACGGCTGGATATTAGATGNTGTTTCTCCAAGGACCTCCAAACACCCCTCATGTTATCCTTACTTACTGATTGTCGGAGAGCCTGAGAGCCCTTCACGGACGTATGAATGATCGGGTGGGGGCCTACGACGGCTGGATATTAGATGAGCGAGTTGAACAATATGGAGGAAGGGTTTGGTTCAATTACACATATTATATTAATACCTTTATGTATGATGTGAAGAGAAAGAAAGCTAGATCAAAAGAAAGTCGCATATAGAAAAAGAAAAATAACGTGCATGCCTGCCGATAGTAATGCATGTTAGGTAATGAGTACCCTTTTCCGATGGATACCGACGGATTTGAAAGCCCGAATCGAGCGGGAAGAGTAGGATTAATGCGGGCCGATTGGCAGCTTCTTCATAAACTCGAGACCATACTTTCTTTCTTCCTTCTCGAAGTTCCATAGTTGACTTCGTACCTCTCACTCCCTTTGAAATGGTCGATCGAGTGTCTAAAGATGATGGCGGCCCTTATGGTCGAGTGTGTTTTAAAAGACCCGACCCTAATAAATTAGAGGCTTTACGTTGGCTAGCAATGGCTGGCTGGGTGGGATTGGGACCCGATGAGGTCACCTACCTTCCTTTTGATCGATCCTACCTTCCTTGCTATTATATCATTAGGTGCAAGCTCTTATTTCTTTCTCATGCACAGACAACTTCCACCCACTTATGAAACTTTAAGCAGGATTGAATCTGTTCGAATCAAACAGCAAAGGTGCATCATCATGCTGAATCAAAATGCAAAACAATGAAATCCTAACAAGTAGGTCAGTCAAGATCACTTGCTTCTTCTACGGGTGTTTACCCCAGATCTACGACTGGCTTTGGCTCTCGATCTTACGTTGTTGGGCCTTCGAAAGGGCCTTCGAGTTGACGTATCAATACAATTCTTTAGGGGAAGGCAAGTGGCGATAAAGCGAATTTTCATGCCCATTTAAGCGGTTTATCCCTCACCCGCAAACCCATCCATCCATAGGTGAGGGACTTATTCTCTTTCCTCTAGATAGCTACTCTAGAAGTGTCCCAACCTAATAGCAGTAATTCGGGATCAATTTCTATGCATGAGGTCCCCACCCGCCTATTACAAATATAGATGGATTTATGAAGGGATAGAGGAGACCGGCGAAAACCTTATATATAAGTTCTCACTGGCTTGGCTTTTTAGATTGGTTCGATAGAAAAGAAGAAACTAGGTAACGCCTACGATCATAAGGTCTAAGTAAGATTTTGTAATCTCCACTAATCGTCACTTATGGCTATCTACATTGGAGGCTATCGGCATTCCAAAAGCACTAGTAATTAAAGCATGAACTATGCTTGCTTTTTGACTGGATCTCGATCCCTAGTTTTAGGCTTTGCTGTTGTTGGTGCTGGATCCATGATTACTGAAACGGCTGTTGTTGTTATCTTATACCGCCGATATCCTTTCTTATTGACCAAAGAGTGCGTAATCAGGCCAGGGTAGGCATTCTTCTGTTAAGAAGCTTGTGAAGCCGAGTGAGTAGAGTGAGGTAGAACAAGGTGAGTAAGTAGGGCGAGACCAGGAAGGAGGGTGAGACCAGGGTGAGACATACAGACATCTTTCCTTATTAGATTGGTTGTCCTATGAAACCATGTATTGAAGGTAGGCAGTACTATAACGCGTGAAGAAGCTCGAAGTTTAGTAGGGTAATACAAGGTCGGGCTAGACCCGGTCAGGCAAGCTCTTGTAAAACATAATCCGGTGGGCTTAGGTGATGCATACTCGGGCCTAAGGCAGACTCCGGTGTAACGACCTATCGTATTTATTGGTTGGCCCCAAAGAAACATGTGATTTTGGTAAGCATTTCAACGTGAGAACGCTGGACACCCACCCAAGTAGAACGAGGTCAGGTCAAGACGAGATAGGAGGTAGTAGGGTGCAGGACATACATACTTTCTTTCTTATTGATTGGCCCCTAAAAAACAATTATTGAGGGTAGACACAATTATAATATAATGCATGAATAAGCTCGAAGTCGAGTAGGGTGAGAGAGAGATTAGGTCGGGCGAGACCATAAGTGAGGTGAGACTAGGGCATACATCTTTTCTTATTTGTCATTTGAAACATTAGATTTCTGGTAGGCCCTTCCCTTCCGCCGATGGCCGGAATAAAGAAAGGGGGAGGATGGTAAGGTAGCGTGAGGTTAAGCCGGGTGAGACCGGGTAGGGAAAGACCAGAGGTGAGGCGAGACTAGGTCGGGACAGACAGACATCTTTCCTTATTGATTGGCCTAATCAACTATGTATTGAGGCACTTCATGAGAGGATGGTTTCCATAACTCCTTTCTTCCTTCAAGACCTACATGAGGATTTCTTATTTGTAACCAAGACCTACTAATCAATAAAGAGAGTGTAACATACTTCCTAATCTCATATCATAATGAGCTTCTACTATAATAGAGCATAAAGCATAAAGAGATAATAGAGCATGAATATATCTTCTGATTTTTAAAAGTATATTATATAGAGGATGTATTTAGAACAAGTATATAGAGGATGTCTTAATCTTTATAAGAGACTTAACACCATATATTAAAGAAAGGATAAATCCTAAACATCATAATTCTAATGAAGTGATTTCAAGGATAAATCCTATCCTAAAGATAAGAAATATAATGAAGAGGGGTTGTTTGTTCATTGAAGCTCCTCTGTTGTTCCTTGATAACTATGAATCCAACATCTAATGAATATATCTTAAAGCAGCATACTCTATTAATATTAAAGAGTCTATAACTTAACGATACTTAATATACCCTGTAAAACTCTCTTTTTTATTCTTGAAGAATAAGAGAGTTAGTTGGATTAGTAATTATTAAGTCTAGGAAGAATAATTTGTAGTTTGTAGAAGTAATAAAGGTTCGGAGGTCTTGTCCACCAGGGCAAGGAATAAGAAGGAAAAGAAGAACCTATCACTCACTATCTATTAGCTAAGTAGGCTCTAACACATAAGGAAGGCAGGGAACCTCTTACTACAAGAAGTTGAGATGCTAATACAAGGTGTTGTTTCAGAGCTATAGGAACTTATAAAGGTGTTCATGAACTATAGAGTGTAGGAATTGTTGGTAAAGAAGAATAGCTACTAAGGTTAGCAAACAATAAGAGCTCCAGTGGTTGATAGATACAAACACATCGAATACCAAGTTCCAGTATTTGTGTTGTTGTGGAGCAGCTAAGCCCCTTTATATCTTCTATGATTTGACTATTGATTATGACTTTGGCACCACTTGTTATCAGGTGGACCTATCTTTGGTGGTCGACCTTTCACTTTCAGAGGGTGGACCTATAATACAAATGGGGTCCCTGCCCAACCTCCTTAGGACATTGTGCGACCTGGGGCCTATAGAGTAGTGGAATTGAGAGTTATCATCAGGTGAGATGACGATTTCTTATCTCTTGCATCATACAAAGAGCGAGGATCACTGCTTATTCTTCTTATTATCTCTATACAACAAAAAGCAACACCAAGCTATACAACAAAGAGCAAACCAATACATCTCTAGGAAAACACATAACACCATTAGTAGTATTTCTTACATACTCATCATAGATAGATACTCCAACCAACAATTCTACTTCATAAAGAAGACTTAATAGGCAATAGATCTACTAATGAAACGGAGAACAAACCATTATGAGTATTTCTTATATCAGCTAGAACGGAGGGGAGATCACAGCTATAAGGTTGCGGCTAACAACACCCATACGAGGAGGGTTTCCTTGCATACTCTTCCACCACTTGACTAAATGAGATACTTACTGTGTCACTTTACATCATGAGGAAATACTTACAACCATGCCTTGTTTCATCATCATGTCGAGGAGTTATGTTCCTGGATTCGGAGACAAGCGATCATACTCAGAGTTCTTTATCTTTCATTGCTTGCCTAACTACTACTACTACTACAACTATTCTTATTTACTTGTGATAACTAATAGTTATTTACCACCATTCATTGATTCAGAGCAGAGAATAACAAGTCATAGCATCAACGACAGCAGGAGCAGATCACCATTCATATTAGTTTGTATTCATTAGGAACCTGTATTACCTACGAGGTGCTTCTTTCATATCCAGTCCAACATCAATACAAAATAGAAACTATGATGGCAAGAGGAGAAGACACTATGATTACATTACATAACTTCCACATTGGATTACATTACTTACCATGATTCATTCACCAGCAGGATCATACAAAGAATATAAACTCCACACTTGATGAACACTGCATCGTATAATGACATCGATTACATATTGAGTCTAGTCTTTGCGGATTGGCTAAGTATGTATTTATTCTTGTCCTGGCTCACGGATACCTAATTATGCACTGTTCTTATTGATGACGAAGGGAAACGGAGGTGATGGGAGAGGCTTGGCAGCAGGGAACAGGATCTTTCTTTTGGCTTTGTGGCTTATTGGATATTATAGCTTCTTTGTGACTTGGATACGAACTAAGATTATATAACCTTGGCTAACTACCTTGATCATATAAGCTTGGCTAACCCATTGTTACTTTACGATGCACCATATATTCAATACTCGTAGCAACTAACCATATAATATTATTTCTATATCACTGGGACTTGTATTCCTGACTTTACCTAACCTACTTCATGTTGTCATACTGAGCAAGAGACTAAAGCTGTCAAATCTCATACTGATGAGCCAAGGACAAGCTGCAAAGGTAAAAGTAATAATAAATCTCCTGAAAGAAAGACTAGGAATGTGAATAATTAATCTCCTCTATGAACTATCACTTAACCAACTCTTCCTTCTCTCCAAGCTTCTATCTCTCTCTTCTATGCAAGCTCTAAAGATATAATATGCCAAGCTCTGAAGAAAGAATAAATTGTTATCTGCTCCTCTTCATGCTATGTCTTATCTGCTATTAATCCATCCAAGCGATTTGCTTCTCTTCTTCCTTCTATCCACCAAGCAATGAAATAGAAATTGTTCTTAGTCAAGCAATGAAAGAATCAAAAGGTTTTGGTAAAAGGGCCCACTTGATTCATAGCTACCACCGAGAGTAGAAACACCACCCTTTCATAGAACATGAGGTAAA
>ML778724.1:1270415-1309919 GCA_009831015.1 Picea engelmannii | reverse complement strand
TGAATCCTTCCACACTGGCACGAGATACAAAGCATTGGATGTTATTGTAAACTGAAAACAACTTGACACAGGGAAAGACCGACATGGACACTCGTAAGTAATAGCTGAGGAATGGCCAACACAGGGTTATCAGCTTAGAACTTATCTTGAATAATAACATGAAATAATAATGACTTGGGTAGCAACTAACTCTAAAACGAGAAGTTAATTATTCCAGCTTCTCCGGCCCACCTAACGTCCCTTTAGCCTAACAGATATGCATTCAAAAGGGCAGATAAATACTTAAAGAACCGTAAGTAACCCTAGTGTATGTGTTTGACTCCTAGAACATGACCCTACTATATGAAAAAATCCCTTCGGAGAAACAACCTCAATCTCCACTACACTATGTCCACATTGTTCTGAAATTGTTCACTTTCTTTCCTCTTTTTTGTACGTAGAACAATTCACCATTTTGTAAAACATGATGTTTCCTTAATAAACAATGTATGGTTGTCCCCTCAACCCATCCCACTATACCTTCCCCCTTATTCCACACCTATAGTAGTCCCTTCCCAATTATAGGAAATAAGAAATGCACTCTATTGTAAAACGTTATCTAAACTTTGGTTACATTTGTTCGTAGTGCTGTCCCTTTTTGGGCATGGGATCTATTCACCTATTTGGTTAATGCTTGTCTAAAGCTCCAATCCTTACTTATTGCGACTATCCCAGAGGATCCTTTGGGGTAATGTTGGGCATTAACGACGCTATTCGTGGGGGCAGTTGCGATATATGCTTTTTTACCCACATGGAGGGCAGGGGATGAATTTTAAGGCCCTCTAGTTCATATGATAGCACAATTTCACTCCGCACAATATATGTTCGTTGATTTCAAATTGTTCCAGGATATTAATTTTACCAAGTTCATCGAATAAGAAAAAATGCCAAAACAATGACCAATCTGAATTTTAACAGCCTCTTGTTGGTATGATAGGACAGTTGCACTTCGCACAATATATATTCATTGATTTCAAATTATTTCAGAACAATAATTTGATCAAGTTCATCGATCAAGGAAATCTTCTAAAGAAAGTAACATAGTACATTTGCGCCGCAACGACATAGGAATTATCAAGCAGATTTGTGTGTCAGCTGGCTAAAAAGAATCAATTATATTGTTTCGTGTCCTCCAAAGAACAACTGGAGTTCCATGGTATGCAAATTGAAAAACAAAGAAGATAACCAAGAACCAACCATACTTTAAACATCTTGCAAGCAAGTTCCCGGAACATTCCATAGAGAAGAACCCATCGACCTTTGCACCAAACAATTTGATATACAAAGAAAAGACGTCGTCGCATTCGTTTTCTCTTGAAATGAACTTTCATCTGGATGTTGAACAAATATTAGAGAGAGACATGAGGTATTTTCATTTCCTCCCAAAGTTTGATATAAATTTGTTTTTCCCTTCTTCAGCCAATATCTAAAATTGCATTGTCCTCATTCAAGGTGAGTTTTCTCTGTATTTGAAGCTGTCGCAGCATGTAGACATTGCTTGCCTTTTTATGAAGATACGTTTAATACGACAACTCTCCCAACTCAGGAAGCACATTTGGTAACAAAGGATGCCTAACCATACAATGCAGAGTTGTGTTTCCCACGGTTCGGATAACACCATTGACACAATGTCCATAAATAAATGGGCATTTTTCATCGCATCGCAGACAATCATTCGTATCATCACTTATCAAAGAGGAGGCAGAAGCAGGAGAATGGAATTTTGCACATACAATCTCAAAGGGGGTCGAGTACACATTGGTTGCAACTAAAATACCTTCAACCTAGGAACACGAGCAAAGGGATTAATACCTTGAAAAATATAATACACAACTACACCCCCCCCCCTTGCCTTTAAAAAAAAATAAAAAATTAAACAGGTGCAGAAATTTGTTGAAGGCTATTTCTATAAGCAAAGTGAGGATGATTTTGTGAATGTATACGCACAACAATTGTAGATCTAGCTAGTTTCTCCAGATCCTTTACGATATCTTCTCGCAACTTTGTTACAAACGTTGTTTGGGTTGTCCGAAAGATCCTTTATCTAGCATCCTTCTTCTTTGTTATATTTTTTAACATCATAAGTGGAATTTTCCCTCTATACAATTGTTGTTCCATTGATGAAAACAAATCTGAATACGTATCAAACAGTTGTAGCTGCAACATGGAACAATGCAAGATTTGTGTAACTTATCCGACATACATGCTGACGCGAAAGTAAAGAACAAAATTGAATATGAAAAGCGGTACCATTTCCTTGTCGTTGTCTGAATCTCCATCATTTATATGGACAATGTGTTGCAACCCAAATTTTCTCCCCAGTGGCATAGCAGCCCCAATCGTTCTGATTGGGTAAGTATCAGTGCTTTGCACAAGCTGGCTGATAGTCAAGTCCAGGAGGAAGCGATATTCTAAACAAATAGCAGGATTATTTTCCACAATGCTTGCTTTGTTGAGAGAAATAATTTGATCACAATCACCACGGCCATATACTATTTTGGGAAATATATTAAAATTTGTAATGGATATCCCATTATGCGGCAATATCTTTTATGCATGTTTCTGGACAAGTTGTGGAGGAACAGTTAGTGTCACTGTCATCATAGTGTCATTGTCTGTCATATCAGCATGCATAATGGATCTACTTTTGTTTTCCTTGTCTAAGTAGGTGGTATAGACGACCATTATGTCCCCGATGAACACATGTCTAGTTTGGCGGCTATTCAAGCCCTGTATTGACAGTACTTTGGATGTCACAACTCCAGACCTGACAAAATTTTTTAAACAGGAAAACTAAAGTGAATGGTAGTGTGATAGAAGTACATGCATAGTTTTGATGAACTATGGAGCCACATGTTCACAACCACACCTCTTAGTATGCGGAACATGCAGCACGTTCGACATCTCACTTGTACTTGTTGATACTTCTTGCGAGTTGCAAACCATGTATTACAGATGGCATTAGCATATCCGCCATGCCATAGATCAATATATAGCCCAGGAAATTTGTTTAGTAAACATAGTAAGAGCAGAGCGTATGCATCTTTACCTTTGGCCTTGTCAGTCTGTCGATGTCTAGGATGACTAACTGCTCATGGCCATGTCACTAGTCCCACTTTTTCTGATACAAGCATGTGAAGATGAACATCAGGACTAAACAAATATATGCATTGTATATTGTCCATCGGAAGGACCAAATAACCATAAAATTGTATGCATCTTAATTTTTTAACTGGAGAAATGTTTAACAGTAAATAGGGCGTGACCATGGGCCACCATGTCCAGTCTGTATATCGCGAACCCCCAGAACCCAGGGGAGCAATCTTCAACCTGCCAACCTGGAACCCACAATCGAGAAAGTGGGTAACTATGTAATAAGGTAGAAGTAGGACCACATATATCAATCCATTAGTCCACCAACCAGCACACGAAGGAATTTTCGGAAACCACACTAAGCAGATGAATTAGAAAACAAAAGGGATAATAGAAAATGGAAAAACTAGAAACAGGGAGCGCTAAAATGCCCATTACTGTGAATTCATCGTTTTCAAGTCTAATACTATATGCTCCTACCCGATTTGTATATTTAATTTACCGGCACACTTGGTATACCTTTTAGAAGATTGTACCACAGAACCATCTGCTCCTACACAGAAGAATTCATCTCCCTGTCCAAGCAACCTATTTTTTCCAAGGAAGCAACGTCGAAGATGCAATCGACACAAAGGCAAGTTAGTATGAAAACAGACACCTAAAACAAAAAGATACAGGTCTATTTACCTGCCAAAGAGTCCTTCGTCCTGTCCAACCATTTTGTTTGTTTAAATGCAACAATGCAGCACAAACACAATGGACATGAACTAGCTTAGTATGCAGGAACATATGTAACCAAGATAACTTACCATGTAGGAAGACACCCAACCAACTTAACACATATACAGACCATAAATGAAATACAAAATAGCGCAATATGAAACAACAGTACAAGCATGCACCTTTCTATATCCTCTTCAGTCGATGCACTCAACACTCCCTCCTTTTCTCCAGTTACTCTGTTTGTTTCAATGTGGGAACCCACAAAATTTAATGAACATCAATGGAAGATGGTATTGACCGGAGAACAAACAATATGTACATATAACAAAACTGACTAAATGAAGAGTCTACAAAGGCAGAAACATGAACCTTTTCACTTCTCTATCCATGACTATAAACATGTAGATTTTTTTTCCCTGGCCAAAATATATTACAAAGAACAAAATATCACACGATTGCATGGCCGCAACTAAACAATTTATGGTTTTCCCTGGAAATTTATCCATACATGACCTTTAACTATGCTCTTTATCCTCTACACAAACTGTTGTGCCCACGATACAAGTTCTCAGTTTTCTGTGGCAAACTACCCAGACATGCTTCCAGACATGAAAATATATTCTTGCAGAATCTTTGTTGCACATATCATATCTCAAGCACAACACAAATTGTATCATGTGCAAACCAGTCTATGTAGAGGAGAAAGAACATGTCATGTCATATCCACACATTTGACCATACATGGTTTATAAATGTAGCCTGCATATATATGCTTTATTCCAAAAAAAAAACAGTGGATATTGTAACTTCACATGTAATCCTCGAACAATCTTGCATGCAAGTATTTTCTTTCATGGAAGGACTCAAGCACTGGTAAAATCTCACAGAATAACAGATATCGGCCTTGACAGACATGGAATATAACACAACTGCATATCGACTGGTGGGTGCAGGGATTGAACACCGTAAAGTGCCCCCAAAAAACAATAATAATCCAAAAAAAATGAAAAAACAAAAGCTCCAACCACCGTCGTTGCACCCCAACACTACAAGGCCAAATCAAACAAAATAAACCAACAAGGACCAAACCAGTGAGAAAGCACAAAGATGTCTAACTGCACCCCCAGGGCCCCAAAGCAAAAAACCCATCCAAACAAACAGAACCAACAACCCAGGAGCCAGCAAGAAACACCGAGCCAGTGAACAACATATGTATATCCAACGATCATGAAAATGCAGCCCAAGCAAAAAAGGAATAAAAACATTCTTACTTGCCAACTGCAAACATTGAACAACAAACAAAGAATACAAAATGAAACTATGGAATCGAAACTTACTCTGAAACTATGAAATGCAGAAGCGCAGGTTGAATCGCGAGCGAAACAACAACAAGCAGCAACCAAGAAACCAACGAAGAAGAACCATTCACCGAACTAGTAAACAATGTATGTAGCTTCAACGATTACGAGGATGAAACATTTCAACGATTACAAGGATGAAAAATACAATGAAAACAACCGACACACCATCGAAAAAGAAGCACTCATCGAACCGGTAAACAATGTATGTAGCCTCAATGGCAGAACAAGAATGAAACATAGAATGGCTATTGAAGACTGTGCAAATTCACAGCAACTGTTTAGAAAATTTCCAGGAAAAATGTACTCCGAGAACCGTATTTACATAAACATTTAAGACTCTCAGGTTGTATAAGGACCTCGTGGTATGCAAACATTTAAGATGTCAGGGGTGTTGGAGGATGTCGCGTCACGTAAACATTTACGTTGTCAGGCGTATTGAGGCATCTCAGAATAAGTGTCAATACATTTCAAGAAATATACATCTGCCAAAGATGCTATAAACGTTGGAATTCTTAATCACTACAAAGATTGGATATCAAAACATTTCAATTTTCTTAGTACATATCAAAACTTACGGATATATTTAGGTAGCAAAAAATGATAATACAAACATTGAAACTAATGCTAGCATTAATCGACCTTCAAGAAATATACAGGAAAAATATATGATTAAAACATACTCTCTACAAGAAAAAAATTGGATATGTTTCCATATAGTACATTGGGCATAGCGAAGCCGGCAATAAGACCTCCAATCTCTTATCTAATCACATCAGTACATATATGTTACTTTTTATTATATAAAAATATATGATTTTAATTCCATAGCTCCAACAATAGGTATTGTGCAAATATTTTCGGTCAAAGGACAAACTAATATGTAGTCAACGCATTATCGATCGCTATAGTCCCTCTATGCCTACAGAAGGTACTAATAAGACTTGATCTTCTTGGAAAATCCCTATATTAGGTATGGAAGTTAGCATGTGAAATATCTTAATTCTTTCTTAAATTGGTTGATCTTCTTATAGTTCTTTGGATGGATTGTAAGGTAGCTTGGGATCCTTCCTTATCATTCATTATGATTGATTCCCTTATACCTTTATAATGGGTATTTAGGTGGCATATGAATTCTATATATATTGCGTAATATATTTGATATTTTTAAATCTTCTATAGGGATATGTACACAGTTTGATTTATTATCAATATGCTTATTATGATTTGATTTTAGTTCTTTATATAAGAATATATAAGTTAACCTATGAAGTTTTATATACTGCTTACACATGGTTGACCTTCTTATAGTTTCTTTTAATTGGATATGTAAGTAATTTGAAACCTTTACATAGTGTTGGTTATGATTTCATTTTTCTTATTTAAAAAAACAGATATCCAAGATTGGTATTGAACTCTTGTTATATCGATAATAATATATTTCGTTGTATATATATATATATATATATATATATATAATTGTACTATATGAAGTTTGTAATTGTCTTGGAGCACATGATAAATGATGCTAGACCTTGAGTGAACCTGACTTGATCAGTCGATAATGATGACTAGAAATAGATCTCTAGCTACTCTTAAGATTTTACTTATGCTAAAGTAACTTTTATTAATCTCATGTATTATTCTCTTACTCGAAATTACACATAAGCATTTCTAGAAAGTTTGATTAAGTAAAATAGATTATTCCATGCCCTATGATGAAATGATGTTTAATTATGATTAATGGAACTAGTCTAGAAATTGGATTATGTTTGATAAATGGGATTTAGATACCTCATTGTTCCTCAGAACATTCGTAAGTCCTGAGACCTTAAGTTGTCAAAATCAATCGGATTAATCTTGGACTTGAGCATTACTTATATGTCTTGGAGGTCCTAACCATGTAGGATAGGTGCGACAAGTAGTTTCTTATGTTATATGTATGTGATTGGTTGATTGAATAATAGTAATGTTGTTTCCAGTTGTTAAGATGAATTTCATTAGTGTATGTTAACTTAGGTGGTGATGCATGTCCCTAATCGTAATATCGTGAACATTTTTTAATGTAAAATGTGTGTTCTCAAAACGAAAAAAAAAATTTTACTCACTCTTGTACTCATTGTTCGTTGACATAATAGAGGGGTCCTTACATATGGTATCAGATTCAGGTTCAACCCCACGAATTTAGAATGTTACACCTTCCCCTGTGTTAAACTTATGAATCAGACCTTATGGCTAATTAAAATTTTGAAATTTGTCCATGCAGGTAATTATGGTTAGAGGAAGTCGTGGAGGTAGACGATGTGGTGCTAAGGGAGGAGTTGTGATGCCTCTAGTAGAATCCATGCCAAAGGGGTCTAACCCCCAAGGAGGAGAAAAATTCCTTGAGTAGGAGAAGGTTTTTGTAGGAGATGTGGTTGGTTTTATGAGGTCCTTTCAGAGGATGTAAAGGCCTTGATTAACCAACTAGTTAGAGATGAGGCTAGAGCCTTTGTACCCAATGAGGGTTCATAGCGCACTGCAGCTGAAAGTGGTAGCATTCACAGAGAAATCGAGAAGGTGAATTTTCCCAAGTTCATGGGTGCCACAAACGGCTCATCCACCAAGGCATGGTTGGAGAACATGGCGATGTGCTTTCAACTCCACGACTACACCTCCAGCATGAAGGTTTGCATGGTGGTATTTCAGCTGAAGGGGAGTGTTATTCTATGGTGGAAGATGCTCCTACCTCAACTAAATGTGGTCATCGAAGATGAGTCATGAGAACTATTTGAGGAGAAGTTTTGGGAGAGGTGTTTTTCAGAGGAATCCATTGAGCACCAGCTCAATGAGTTCAACCCCTTATGACAGGGTGGTCGTACGGTGCCAGAGTATGAGGCCAGATTTATGGAGCTGCTTAGGTACACTCTACATATGAACACAGAGAAGCTAAAGGTAAACAAGTTTTTGTCCAGCCTTAACTCCAACATTCGTGCAAAGGCAAGGATCCTGATGCCTCATAAGTTGCACGATGCAGTCTAGAAGGCCCTCATAGCTGAGGAAGAGTTGACCAGTGGGGGTCAGGGTAGTACTCCTACAAGACCGATTGGGCAAGTGACATTAGGAGCGCAACATCACTAGACTCTAGCCAGACAGACATCTTGGTATCGAGATACATCTAGAGGACCCATGTTCACAATGACATACTCCTTAGTAGAGGAATCCTTATAGAGGACCCCTGCATCAAAAATAGTGTCGCTCGCAGTAGCAACAGTATAATCCTATTTAGCAGAACATATTAGGATCTCAGACTGGTAGGCCAACATATTCTACTTCGAGGACCAGGATTACTAGACCGAAGAGTATAAGTTGGACATGTAGACATCCATGTTACTAGTGAGACTGTCCTATTGAGAATGCCAGGGCGGTCGGATCAGCAGGACCCACTATAGTGGGAGAATTGGGCAAGGCCCATAGGATTCATGCAGTGGTGAATAACCACCAGGCCGAGAAACAATCCACTATGTTCAATATGTCAGGTACAATCGCCAACCAAAATTTTAGTATTTTAATAGATCTAGGTGCTACAGAGAGCTTTATTTATAGTGCAAAAATAAAGAGAATTGAGGTAAAGGTAGTCAACCAGGATGAGTTTAGATACGTAGAAATGGATTCAAATGCCAAACAGAAGGTTGGGTGAAACTTTATGGACTGCAACATTAACTTGGGATATCTGGTAACGAAGGCCAACCTATATGTCACGATCTTAGGATCTTATGACATAGTGATTGGTATGGACTGGTTGGAATCGCATGATGCAATGCTTAACTGTAAGATGAAACAATTAAGTTTGATAGATGATGTGAGATAGAGAAGAGTGATTGTAGGAAGAAACCAGGGAGTGTCCTTGAGATTCATTTCTTCTCTACATCTACAGAAGAGTATGCGCAAGGGATGAAAGTTATATGCAATCTTAACACTAAACGAAAAGTGAGAAGCAAAATTATTAGAAAAACTTCTTGTAGTACAAGAGTTTGTAGACGTGTTTCCAGAAGAGTTACCAAGCTTACTGCTCGAATGAGATTTGGAGTTTACAATCGACTTGAAACCTGGAATCGAGCCGATAGAAAGAACACCTTATTGGATGTCAACGCCTATGTTACAGGAGTTGAAAATGAAATTGAAGGAATTGTTGGACTTTGGACTAATTTTCGTAAGAAAGAAGGATAGATCATGGAGACTTTGTATTGAATACCGTCAATTGAACAAGGCGACGATCAATAACCAATATTTGTTTCCCATAATAAACGATTTTTTTTATCAGATGAAAGGTGCGACAGTGTTTTCAAAAATCGACTTGAGATCAGGATATCACCAGTTATGGATTAAAGAGGAAGATATCCCTAAAACCACATTTAAGATGAGATTCAGACACTATGAGTTTACACTCTTACAGTTTGGAATGACAAACAACCCGGGGGTATTCATGAGCTTGATGAATTGGGTATTCCGTGAATACTTGGACAAGTTTGTTCAAGTATCTATTGATGACATTTTGATTTATTCTTAGATGAAAGAAGAGCATGACGAACATTTAATATTGATACTACAGTGCCTACGAGAAAAAAAATATACGGGAAAATGTCGAAATGTTCTCTTTACCAATCGAAGATTCATTACTTAGGCCATATCATATCTGGGGAAGATATTGTTGTGGATCCAGCGAAATTAGAGGCTATTATGGAATGTCTTGCACCGACAAACATACAATAAGTATGCAGCTTTATGGGTTTAGCAGGATATTACATACGACTTGTAAAATATTTTTCGAAGATATCAAATCTGATCACGGAATTGCAGAAGAAAAAAAGAAAAAATTTATGGACCAAGAAATATGCAGAAGAATTTCAAAGTCTCAAGGAATGTTTGACGACAACATCAATACTAAAATTCCACAACATGGACAAGGAATTCTTAGTCTGCATGTATGCATCCAAGGAAGGTTTAGGCAGAGTATTGATGCAAGACAGTCAAGTGATCGCTTACCTTTCAAGGAAATTGAGAAAGAATGAGGAGAACTACACAATGCATAATTTGAAGTTATTGGCCATTGTATATGCCTTAATAGTTTGGAGACACTATCTGATTAGACGAAAATTCGAACTAAAGACATATCACTGTGGACTACAACATATATTTACGCAGAGAGACTTGAACACACGACAAAGGCGTTGGTCAAAACTACTGAATGAATACGGTTTCGAGATTACTACCATTAAAGGTACGATGAACATAGTGGAATATGCGTTGATTCAGAGATCACGCATATTCTCGATAATACCTCTTCAGATGAATATTCAGGAAAATATTATTATACATATTGACGATGACTAGTACAAAGGGGTTAAGGAAAATATTGGACAACCCACCATAATGGTACCAAAGTTTGAAGGTTATACATTGGAAAATGAAGGATTGATGAGGTATAGTAACAAGATTTGGGTATCGCCTAACGATGAATTAAGAAGTTTGATCTTAAGCGAAGCTCATAGAGAAATTGACATGGCTCATCCGAGAGTCACGAAGATGAGGACATACCTTAAGCCTTTATTCTTCTAGAAAGGAATGAAATCAGACACAGTTAGTTACATGGAGAGATGTATAGATTGTCAGCAAGTGAAAGTTAAACATAGAAATATGGTAGGATTACTACAGCGTCATGTTATTTTGGAATCGAAATGGGAGGTAATTTAGATAGACTTTATAGTTTTATTTCCAGTGATGACAAGGAGACATGACTCAATTTTCATGGAAGTTGAAACTCTGATGGAAAGTGCACATTTTATACTTGTACGTATGACGTACCAGGTGCCACACAGAGCTAGAATTTTTGTCAAGGTGATTGTAATGTTACATGGTGTACCAAGACGAATCATATATGATCAAGTATTGGTGTTTATAGGACGATTTTGGACTAGTTTCCAAGAGGCTTTATGAACACAACTCAAATTTAGTACATCGTATCACCCTGAGACAGACGGGAAGATAGAAAGAGCAAACCAAATTTTGGAAGATATGTTGTGTATGTATGTAATGGACCAATAGAAATGTTGGAAAGAGTTATTGCCACTAGTATATTTTGCATACAATAACATCTACCAAAGTACCATTAAGATGACATCGTTTGAGTTTCTTTACGAGCGACCGTGTCGGACACCATTGAGTTGGGATCAACTTGAGGATAAGGTCCTAGTAGGACCAGAAGTGATCCAAGAAATGGAAGAACAGATGCAATCGATAACACAAAGGATTAAAGAATCGCAAGATTGACAGAAGAGTTATGTTGATGCGCATCACATTGACCACAGTTATGAAGTTGGCGACTAAGTTTTCTTGCGGGTAAAACCGCACAAGAGTTCGATCAAGTTTGGAAAGGGTGTTAAACTCTCTCCTAGGTTTGTGGGACCTTTCGAATTTGTGGAGAAGAAAGGACCTGTGGCCTATCGACTAGCCTTGCGTGATTCTTTGAGGTGCATGCACGATGTTTTTCATGTATCTGTTTTGAGACATTATGTTAGTGATCCTACACATGTGATTAACATGAGTTATTTGTAGGTGTCAGCCGAGGGTGCTCTCACAGCAGAGCCAATCAACATTCTAAGCCATCACATTCGATAGCTACGACGTCGAATAGTCGATCATATCAAGGTCTAGTGGGACAATTATAGTCCACATTCGACTACCTAGGTGGACGCATATGATATGCATCAACAGTTTTCTTACTTGTTTGATAGATTAGACATATAAATCTTGTCAGATACTTTTATTTATTGCATTATATATATTGTACAACTTTGGGACAAATTTTAAAACAAGAGGGGGTGTATGTAACATCCTGCTCTACTAAGCACATATTATCGACTTATTCTTTGAGGACACTTGTATGTAAGTGATCCGATTATAGTACATTGTTATTGATTCGATTATGGATTTTATATGATGATGGTTGATGAGTTGTGATCTTTTGTTATTTGATATATATATATATATATATATATATATATATATATATTGATAGACATTATTGACGAGTTTTCCCTGAGTGTGAAGGACACTTGACAAATTGTGGATGTCGATGGCACTAATGGACCTCCTTGGGCTCCAGACGAAGTCAGGGAGTGGATTGAGTTTTGTTTGAGTATTTCATTTTATGCATATGTGTTATATGATTGATTTAGTATGTTTATGTATATGGATCAGTGACAGTGTTTTGTCAATGGATGCGGGCTGAAGATGCTTACTAATATGACTCACATAAGGAGTAAATGGGCCATGCACAGAAACTGGATATTGAGGGAGAGGTGTGGCAGTGTCTCTGTCACAGCCTACTAGCACTCCCACCGTGGCTCGAATTGTAGGTTAATGATTACCTAGTTCGAGAGGTCCACTATGTTGTGAGGGAAAACTAGGATAGACACTGATGAAGATTCTAAGGGGTGTGCAATAAGGCAGAGTCTTTAATCCTTAGAATCTCTTAGTCTCTCACAAGGTCGCATGAATGGAGTGATGACTCCAAGGGTTGGACAGCTACCAAAACCAATAGAAGGCGAGTGGCCTCCTTGGAGCATGAAGGTGCGTATTGAAGGGCACGTTGCATAAATAAAACTTGAGTCAATGAATCTAGGTGGCCTAGAAAACCTTGAAAGAATAATTATAAACCTTGAAAATCTGTAGGCCTTGCCGGATTTAAATAATTAATTAAAGAATGAATTCATTAATTATAAATCCCAATAAAAATCTGAACCTATTCAAAAAAAAAAAAATTAAAACTAAGTCTAAGTTTTTGTGAGGCTAAACTAAATTATTAACTAAATTAAAAAGGAATGAGGTAAATTAATTTAAGAATTAAGAAAAGTGAAATAAATCTAAATATTTGATTTAATACTCATGTGTACAAGAAAATACCAAATTGGAATTTTAAAATAAAACAGGAATAAAGCATGAGAGAATAGGTGTATATATAGAATGATATCTAGAGTCTAGCTACCACTAGTCTAACTAGAAGAAGACTCATATTTTAACTCTAACTCAGATTTGGTAAGGAGTCAGTCATTAAATGAGAATGTGGGGAATAAAGAGACAACTAGGAGCGATTTAAGGAGCGCATTTGGGAATGTGAGGGAAATTGACTTATAATTAAAATAAAAACATGTAATTACTTGTGAAACTTGGGGGGAGAGTGACAAGTGTGAGGGGAAATAATCTTAATTTATTGAATTAAAAAACAAATTGATTGTGCAAGTGGGGATGTGTCAGTGAGGAAATTCCTATAAAGAAAATGGTCTAGATGGGGAAGGGATCACACGGATTGTGGGTAAAGTTATGCTGACAAAATCATTTTCACTGGTTTTACTTGTGAGAGTTGAGATACCAAGTTGGAAATAGAGTGGTGGCTTTACCTTGCGAGTTAATCTTGGAGCTAGAGTATTTATGGTTTTGTGTGCGTGGCCCCTTTGTGGCTCGGAGGGCTAAGGGGGAAGAAGAGTACCCCTAGCGTTGGTTGGAAGGTACTAGTGAAGTCTTGACGATTAGCGAGCAAAAGAAGGAAGGAATGTCATTTGATGAAGAACATATGCGACTTCGTCGTCATTGGTTACGGTACTTTTATTGTTAGTCATTTATTGTAATAGAATCTAAATTTATGTAACTACTAATGTTGGTAATGAAGTCGATCTAGATTACTGATATGTGTTATTCTCTTCGTATACATGGTCATGTTGTATAGAAATAGGAAGTATTGTTGCATTTCAATTCAATCGTCTTGACGCAAAATATTATGAATGAAGTTTCACAGTCTATTGATTCGTGGAAATTGCTGCTATCTCATATGATCTTCGATGTACCTGCAAACATTCACTGATTGAATGTTAGTAAGGTTTATTTACGGAGGCGTTTCATTTATTTAAATTGCAATTTCGTGAATGTTGTTTGGCAAACCTTTATTGGTCTTTCCTCTTGGCTTGCATAATAGATGTTTACCAATTACTATAAAAAAAAAAAACAAGCTACCCAGCGATGTTGTAGTTTGTACATTCATTGTGAAAATGGTTGTGTTTTGAAGAGAATTGTGTGGGGGTTCTAAATGATGGGTTTTCCCTTCGATGTAATTCCGTGGGGGTTCCGTTAAGATAGAACCCTGGATCGAAATTCTTTCTTGGAGGTTTTGTAACCCGAAGCACACACCCCAATTTGTTTTTATTGGCTATGAATTCAATGCATGTTTTCTTATCTGGTTGATTTCTCCCATTTGAAAAATCGCGTTTAGGGTACAGACCCTTGTTGGATCTTGATTGATTCTGAGTTTGGATTTTACCTGCCCCGAGTCGTAACTCAAAATTTTTTAGAACCCGATCTGATGATCACTTAATTCCTTGTAGACTGTTGAAGCCTGTGAGGGAAAGGAAACGGTGAAACAAAATTCCGAGTTGGATACGTTTTTCCGTAGGCTCTCTCTCTTCTCGCTTGGTGTGTAGGCACAACCTTGTGACTGTCGTTGTTGATCACCCACTCGAATTCTGACAATCGATGCTCTGTGTCGATATTTGATTTTGCTTCAGATATGGTGTGGGCCTTTGAAAATCTTGGCAAGATAGAGTGTCGATTTCCCAACCTCTGCGTCTTAGTTGTAGCGGGAAGTTTCCTTTATGAGATATGTTCACTTCCCCTTGAGTTTAAGTCAAGGATTCGGAAATTCTGAGTGTTGTTTTCGAGGACGGGAATGGGTTCCAAATTTCGATGTGCGTCGAATCACAATATTTCTAATTGACGAGGCATGCTACCCTTATCCTCATATTCATTCTCGAAGTGCTTATGTGTAAAATTATTCCAATCATGTTAACCTTTATCAGTGGTTGGTATCAAAATTTAGTACCCTTGTGATAACGATGGATAGTTCGCCAAGTTTACTTCAAGATGCGTGAGTTGTCACTGGAATTTTAGAATCTTAGTTTTTCTTTATAAGGATCCACCCACCTTTAAAACTTATCTGAGTAAAACAGTTTTCATGACTTCCTTATTGCTTATGGATTGATTTAGCCCTGGCATATTGATATGTTAGTTGGTATTTGGTTTTTAAAATTTGCATTGAGTGCTTTTACATGGGTAAAAGACTGGGTCTTCCTCAAATTCTTTAATGGAATTGCAGGTTGACCTTGGTTCTCCTTAATTGGGTCCTTAAATTTTCAGGGAATTAAGTCAACATTCAGTTTTTATTGCTTGGAAAATAAGACTTGATCTTCTTGGAAAATCCTTATATTAGGTATGTAAGTTAGCATGTGAAATATTTTAATTCTTTTTTTAAATTGGTTGGTTTTTTTTATAGTTCTTTGGATGAATTGTAAGGTAGCTTGGGATCCTTCTTTATCCTTCATTATGATTGATTCCCTTATACCTTTATAATGGATATGTAAGTGGCATATGAATTCTATATATATATTGCGTAATATATTTTATCTTTTTAAATCTTCTATAGGATATGTATACATTTTGATTTATTATCAATCTGCTTATTATGATTTGATTTTAGTTCTTTATATATAAGAATATTTAAGTTAATCTATGAATTTTTATATATTGTTTATACATGGTTGACCTTCTTATAGTTTCTTTTAATTTAATTGCATATGTAAGTAACTTGAAACCTTACATAGTGTTGGTTATGATTTGATTTTTCTTATTTTTAAAAATAGATATGCAAGATTTGTTTTTTCTTATTTTTAAAAATAGATATGCAAGATTGGTATTGAACGCTTGTTATATTGATAATAAGACATTTCGTTGTATATATATATATATATATATATATATATATATATATATATATATATATATATATATATATATATAGTTGTGCTATATGAGGTTTGTAATTGGCTTGGAACATATGATAAATGATGCTAGACCTTAAGTGAACCCAACTTGATCAGTCACTAATGATGACTAGAAATAAAACTTAATCTCATGTATTATTCTTTTACTTGAAATTACACTAAAGCATTTCTAGAAAGTTTGATTAAGTAAAATAAATTATTCCATGCCCTATGGTCAAATGATGTTTAATTATGATTAATGGAACTAGTCTGGAAATTGGATTGTGTTTGATTAATAGGATTTAGATACCTCCTTGTTCTTCAAAACAGCTGCCAGTCCTGAGACCTTAAGTGGTCAAAATCAATCGGATGAACCGTGGACTTGAGTGTTGCTTGTGTCTTCGAGGTCCTAACCATGCAGGATATGTGGTATGGGTAGTTCCTTATGTTATATTTATGTGATTGGTTGATTGAATAATAACGATGTTTCTTCCAGTTGTTAAGATGAATTTCATTAGTGTCTGTTAACTTAGGTGGTGACGGATGTCCCTTATCATAATATCGTGAACATTTTGTTATGTAAAATGTTTGGTCTCAAAAGGAACAATATATATATATATATCTACTCACTCTTGTACTCATTGTTTGTTGACATAACTGAGGGGTCTTTACAGTTGATATCTAATTGTATCATTTCTCTTCTTCGCGGTCCAACCATGTTCTACTTTATTTTATGGTCCACGGGATCCCCATCCTACTTCATTCGAACAAACAAAAACTTTCTAAATTTATTGTAAACAGACTATTGTTTTTGTAAACTCCCCAAAGAACTAATTTGGGATGAAACTTTAATGATTTTTCAAACTCTAAGTTTATGAGCACGATATTTTTGAATTTCATCTATCATATTCATTTATGTTTTGAATGACATACACTTTTAAAGTTCTTTGTATCATGGATTCATATTTTTTTGTCTTAATGAATGTGGCCAAACCTTAGTATGCTATGATGGATGTGAGGAATGTCTTTATTTTTGTCAGGCTAGGAATGGAAGAAAATAACTCCACACTTGATGTATTTTGCATTAGTATTATAGCTGCATGTATACATGTGCAAGTGATTCTTGGTCTTCCCTAACGGGTGACCATTCATATCACCTGCAGCTCTTCATATGTACATAACAGTTACAGGAAATGCAACCTCAAAGGATTATGTGTCCAACATTCCCCCCCTTAATCAAAAGGGGTGTGTGTGAGTCCAAGCATCATTCTAAACGTCTCAAAATTTTCTCTTCCAAGTGCCTTGGTGAATATTTCTGCAATTTGCTCATTTTTGGAACAATGTCTTAAGTGAATAGTATTGGTCTCTACATGATATCGAATCAAGTGATACTTTGTGTTGATATGCTTGGTTCAATCATGGAATCTTGGATTCTTGTCCAAATTGATTGCAAAAGTGTTATCAACTAGAAGAGGAGTAGATTTCACTTGTTTCTCCTACAAATCTTCAACTATTTTTATGAGCCACACAATCTCCTTCGTCGCTTCTGCAGGTGCAACATACTCTTCGTCTATTGTGGAATCTGTTGGAACTGACTGTTTGTGTGACCTCCATGAGACAGTTGTTGATCCAAGACTCATGAGATAACCTGAAGTTGACACTCCATTTCCTTATCCCCATCAAATCCTGAATTAGAATATTCGATCGGGTTGAAGTCATATACCTTGGAGTACTTGAGTCCAAAATATTGAGTTCCTTTCAAGTATTTTATAACTCTCTTTGTAGTAGACCAATGTCCTTCACAAGGCTTCTACATGAACCTAGAAAGAATCCTAAAAACAAATGAAATGTATGGTCTCGTGGTAGTAAGATATATGAGACTTCCCACAAGTTGTCTATACTTGGTTGCATCCTCAAATTCATTTCCTTCTTTTGATGTGAGTTTCAAGTTTTGTTACATTGGATTAGAAACACGATTGCACTCTTTCATGCCAAATAATAGTACTTCTTCTGCGAGATGAATATGTACTTTGGATTTTGTATCACTTCAATGCCTAAATAATAGTGAAGATGTCATAAATCTATCATCTTGAAGCCTTTATTCAACTATTTCTTTATGGATGTAATGTAGTTCTCATTGTTCCCTATTATGAACAAATCATCTACATATACTACAAGATATACAACAATTTTTTCAACTTTATTGACAAGCAAAGTTGCATCATCAATATTGAAATGCTTGAAATTCAATTAAGAAGATGCTTAGTTAGTTTTTCATACCATGGTTGTGGTGCTTGTTCCAAGCCATACAAGGATTTGATAAGATTGCATACCTTATGTTATTTTCCCTTCACAACAAAGCCTTATGGTTAAGACATGAACACATTCTCTTTCAAGTCTTCATTTAAGAAGGTGGTCTTCACATCCATTTGATGAATTTTCCATCCATTTTGTGCTACAATGGAAAATAGAGTGCATATGNGGGGGGGGTGAAGTATCCTCATAATCAACACCTTTTTTCTTTGAAAATCATTTTTCCATGAGCCTTGCTTTGTGCTTGTCAAGTGAGCCATATGATAGGTAGTTGTTCTTGAATACCCACTTGCATCCAATCGGTTTGGTTCCATATGGAGGATACACCAACTTTCATGTCCCATTCTTCATGAGAGCATCATATTCTTTATGCATGGCTTCTTTCCATTCATCATGAGAAGCAACTTATTTAAAGGAATTATGTTCGAGATTAGTAGATAAATTCTACTCACAATCATATGAAACATCCATGTCAACTACATCACCAAAGTTTGAATTATCTACATTAACTCCATCTTGTTTTGAGGACAATCTGGTTCCTATCTTCCCAACCTCATTGAACACTTTCAAGTGTTTTTATGAACCATTTTGGTGGACCTCTTTGAGATGGTCCAAGTTTCTCAGCTGATTGAGAAGGTGTTGAGCTATCATCAAGCCTCAACTTTTCAATCCTCTCGATAACATCATCCAAATGAACTTTTGATTATGACGAAGTGGTAGGAACTTCTTCGTGTGGGGGAGATGGTGTTGCAAAAAGAGATTCCAGAGATTGACCCAAGATAGGGATCCCCTTTCAAGATTTGGAATCTCATCATCAAATTCAAGATATGTCTTTACATGAGTGAATTTGTCCAGATGATCAAGATTCCTCTCAATAGTTTCATCTTTCTTGGTGGATTCAAGAAATATCATGACACAGTGTTGCACCCACAGGCACGCCTGCTCACAGGATCTACTCTTTCCTCAGCCCGAAGAACACTAACCAGTCCTTCTATTTCCCTATTGAGAAATATGCACCCACAAATCTCTTTGCGTGACTCCCCCTCTCTTTACTTATCGGGGAATCAGACTTCACAACCTTGTGAGGTCAGTTATCGAGCGTAGGACTCTCGAATCTCCGAGACCCGATATGAGTCAACGCTGACCCTTCTGTTCCTTTGTCGGGACTTTCTCTATCGGGATCTCGGCACTTGCGGTGTCGAGCAACTCGGTTCTCCGACTCTCGAGTCCCGATATGCCGAAAATCCGATGAGCTCGCGACTTTGACTTTTCAACGGTCCCATCACCTCGTCGGGATTTCGCACTTCGCAGGATCGCGAATCCTGATGTCCAATGTTTCGGGACTTTACGTTTCCCAAACCCCGATACAGTGTGCTACTTGTCCACCACCAACTCTTGTGGCCCCACACTATACTTTTAGCTGTCAGGATATTGTGTATCGCAATTTCGCGACTCCTGTTACCAAATCTTCGATTCCTTTCTTACGAAATCCCGATAGGTGAATTCGCGAATAATCCAACGCCCATGGCTGGCTTGGATCAATAGATCTACCCCTTCTGAGCTCTAAACACTATGGGAATATCTGCAGTATCCCCCTGTACCCCCGCGAGATCCAACGGCTCACGGTGATTCGCTGATTTTCCCTGGAAGATATCGATCGTCCGTTCTTCCTTATGCAATCCATGAAATGACTAAGTGTTCTTCCACAGAACTTATCCACCTGCATGAAAACTTGCGACGCTTCTTGCCAACCTTCAAGGCACAACTTTTCTACACTGTCCTTCAACAAATTCAAAGGTCCTATCCCTCCTGAGATTTTCCCCACGACCTCAAGTCCTTCAAGAAAACTCTTGCACACACTCCTTGCAGCGAACCTTCAACAACGTCGAAGTGTTGAAGTCACTTGACTCTGCGCACACCTACAGCAACAGTCTGTCAAATGCTTCACTCAGGTTTGTAACCCTGACACTTTTACCCGGCCTGCACACCCCTTTCACGGCTCCTGTGCCCAACTGCACTTCTGGATGAATGAGAACAAAAACTATCTCTATCTGAACCCTCTATCAACGCACTCCTTGCGGACACTTCAACTGCACTCCTTGCAGGAATTCTCTGGCTCAAATAGAGAAACAATTGAAACTCATTCCATCTCCCTCTCAGACTTCAATTCATACATGAACTCACATACACATCATATAAAAGAAAATGTATAACAAGAAGCAAACGTTCATGAGCCTATCATTCAACACCAATACACAAAGAACAACACAAACCATGAATTTGAATCAAAGCTTTATATTAATTCAAATGTCTGTACATGGGTGTTTTTACACAGCTCTCTGCTTCTTCTTGCTCCAAATGCTTCTGAATAATGTTACAATGAACAATGACGATGTCTATATCCCATTTCCCTCTTGTGCTCTACAACTGTCTAGTCTAGAATTAAATTCTATCTACTTTACTTAAACTATTTTAAATGTCGTCTACCTACTAAGGACGAGAGCTATCCGCTCAAGGTCCTTTTACAATATACAAGTGCGCCTCATCTTAATGGCTCATTTAAGATTTGTGCAACAATTCCAAAGTGTTTTCAAAATTTGTGTTGGCTTGTCCAGCTGTCCTCCACTTCCGCGTTGGCTCGCTTGATGTGTTGGTGATGCTCCTGCATCATACTCCCTCGCTTGAAAACTTTCATGGGCTCCTGTCCATGAGCTCTTGCACGGTCTGTCCATGCTTTTGTATCTTAGCTTCAGTCTCCCAGCTGGCATCTTCAACTGGATGGTTCTTCCACTTGACCAGATACTCAAAATATTTTTTTAGCCTAGTCCTCTTACTCACTCTCTTGTCCAATATGCATTCTATCTGTGGCTTCTCTGCAACTGGCATTTTCTTTGTCCACTGGATCGTTGGCTGCTCATTTCTAGTCTCTGCTTCTCCAGCTCTGTATGGGTACAAATATGAGACATTGAATATCGGAGAAATTTCGATCCCATCGGGTAGTTCAATCTCATAAGCATTGTCCCCAAATTTTCTCAAGACCTTGCATGGCTCGATTTTCTTCATCTTCAGCTTATTGTATGCTCCTCTCGGGAACCTTTCTTTCATCAAATGTGCCAGAACCAAATCACCAAACTCGAACTGAAGTTGTCTCTGATGTTGATCTACTCTGCGCTTGTATTCCTGACTTGAATTCTGCAACCGCTCCTTCACCTAGCTGTGAAGTTCCTTCATCGCCTCAGCGAATTCATCTGCACTAGCGCTCCTAGTAGCAGTCTGTCCTGAATCTCTCAGTTCAGAAATTCCCCTCGGCTACATGCCATAAACAACCTGAAATGGACTCTGGCCTGTGCTCCGATTCACTGAGTCATTGTACGCAAATTCTGCCTGTGGTAATATACTGTCCCAACTGTTGTGGTGCTCTATCACCAAGCTTCTCAGAAAGTCTCCTAGACTTCTGTTGACCACTTCCATATGTCCATCCGTCTAAGGATGATAAGCTGAACTAAACATCAAATTAGTCCCCAGCTTCTTCCATAAGGTCCTCCAAAAATGCCCTATGAATTTTGTGTCTCTGTCCGAAACTATACTTTTCGGCAACCCATGAAGTCGAATGACCTCTTTGAAGAATAGATTTGCAATGTGAGTTGCATCACTGGTCTTCTGACATGGGATGAAGTGTGCCATCCTGGAAAACCTATCCACTACCACAAATATTGAATCAACACCTCTTTTTGTCCTTGGCAACCCCAATACAAAACCCATGCTTATCGCATCCCACGACCTTTCTGGTATGGGCAACAGTTGATAAAAACCCGCATTCTGCTTTCTTCCCATGCTAGAAAATTCTTCATCTGTCTACAAATATTTTGACATCCGCTCGCATTCTTGGCCAAAAATATGACTCATTCAATTTTTCGAATGTTTTGTCATGACCGAAATGTCCTGCCAATCCACCATTGTGTTTCTCCTTTAACAGATTCTCCCTCATGCAGCATTTTGGAATACACAGTTGATTGCCTCTGAACAACAATCCTTCCTGGATCATATATTCTATCCACGGGCTTATGTCTCTGAGAACTGGATTCTCAGCTGCTTCATACGCTTCTTGAAAATCTGGATCATCTGCGTACATATTCCTGAAATCATCAAAACCTAAAGTGCAGACTCTGAACTCCTGCAACAGCAAACTCTTCCTACTCAAAGCATCAACAACTTTGTTAGCAGTACCAAAAATATGTTTAATCACAAATGTGAAATTCTGCATATACTCAATCCATTTTACATGTTTCTGATTCAACTTCTCCTGTTGAGTCACAAACTGCAGTGCATGATTGTCACTGTACAATACAAATTCTTTGGGTATCAAGTAATGCCTCCATTTCTTAATGCCTGTATGATAGCATAAAACTCCTTATCATACGTGGAGTATTTCAATTTCGCTTCATTCAACTCCTCGCTGAAATATGTTATCGGCCTGTCTTCTTGACTCAAGACTGCCCCGATTGCAAATCCGCTTGCATCGCATTTCACCTAAAATGTTTTCTGGAAATCCGACAACACCAAAACCGGTTGTTCCGTGATCTTCCTTTTCAACAGATTGAAACTCTTTTCAGCTTCTTCTGTCTAGTGAAAATACTTATGCCACTTCTTCACTGTATCCATCATCGTTGCACTAATTCCACTGAAATTCCTAATGAATTTTTGGTAGAAACTAGCCAAACCATGAAAACTGCTCACCTCGAATACATTCCTCGGTGATGGCCAATTCTTGATCACTTCCACCTTATCCGGATCCATCCTCAACTCATTTGCCGAAATAACAAATCCCAAATAAATGAGTTCTATCTTCATGAATGAGGACTTCTTCATATTAATCAACAGCTTCTCCTGCTGTAATTTATGCATCACTATAGCCAAATGCTTCAAGTGCTCTGCCACTGATTTACTATAAACCAATATGTTATCCAAGTATACGATGACAAATTTCCCGATGAACTCCCTCAGGACTTTGTTCATCAACCTCATAAAGGTACTTGGTGCATTTGTTAAGCCAAACAGCATAACAAGCCATTCATACAAACCCTCGGTTGTTTTGAATGTTGTCTTCCATTCATCGCCTTCTCTCATGCGAATCTGGTGATATCCGCTTTTCAAATCAATCTTTGAAAAGTACCTTGCTCTGCTCAAGAAATCCATCAGATCATCCATTCTTGGCAATGGAAACCTGTACCTGATGGTTATCTTATTGATCTCCCTCGAGTCGGTACACATCCTCCAGCCTCTGTCTTTTTTCGGACTAAGTACTGTTGGAACAGCACACGGACTCAAGCTTTCCCTTACTAACCCTTTGTCCAACAACTCCTGGACTTGCCTTTTAACCTCCTCATTCTCTTGCGGCGTCAATCTGTACGCAGATTTATTTGGCAAATTGGCTCCTGGTATGAGATCAATATGATGACTCACACTCCTGACCGGTGGCAACGAATGAGGTAGTTCGTCCACTGTAATGTCAGATAACTCTTCCAGCAGTTCCTGAACTTCATCCGGTAAATCATCCACTCTTGTACTAGTCAGAACAATCCGTGGCTTCCTGACCACAAAGAATTGTGGATCCTCCTTCTTCTTAACCTCGGTAAGAAGTGCCTTTCTACTCATGAGAAGTACTGTGTTGCTTAATTCCGGCTTCATCTCCTTATCCTTTATCAGAAGAAACATGTGTGTCCTCCCATTTTTCTCTAGGGTGTATGTGTTCATTCTCCCATCATGAATCACATTTCTGTCATATTGCCATGGTCTAACCAGCAATAGATGACAAACATCCATGGCAATAACATCACATAAGATCTTATCATTATATCCACCTATCTTGAATTCAACCAAGCATTGTTTAGTAACAGTTACCTGGTGTCCTTTCTGTAGCCACGAAACTCTGTATGGGCTTCGATGATCAGTCGTCTCCAGCTCCAGCTTCTCTACCATCTCCGTAGATACGATATTATCTGTGCTACCACTGTCTACAATGACCTTGCATACCCTATCCTTGGTCTTGCAAGCAGTCCTAAAGATTCTGGTCCTTTGGACTGAACTTTCCAACTCCTTCTCGAGTGTCAAAAGGAATTTTCGCATCATGAGTGATCTTCCGCCTTCAGCGTCTTCGGCCTCAACATCACGCCTATGTGCTTCGGTGATGTGAGCTTCTCCAATGTCCTTCTTTTTCTCTGGACACTCGTAAGACTTGTGCCCATTCTTTCCACATGTGAAGCATGTCATTACTCCACCTCTCCCTCTTCCTCTGCCTCTAGTACAAGGAAAAGTGTTGTTGTCAGCATAATCTCCTCTCTGTTCATTATGCTACCCTCTGTTCAACATATGGCCCCCGCTGTGAGGTTCCACCTCTCTCTGCATGAGTCTGAGGTTTCTTTCATTCCTCCTTGGGCTTTTGGTATTTTTTCTGGGAAACTGCTTTGTCTCTGGGCTGACTTCTGCCTTGGCCCCTCTGACTCTATTTTTGGCTCAGCTTCTCTTCAGCTTTCAGAGCCATCTGATAAGCATCTTCCACCGTTCGGATGGTTACCATGCTCATCTCATCCTGGATATCATATCTCAGGCCATTCATGTATCTGGAAACTTTTTCATCATCGCTCTCCCGATGACCTGCCCTGATGTTCAGTCGATAGAATTCCTCAGTGTATTCTTTCACTGTCATCAGCTTCTGTCTCAGGTTCTGCATTCTCCTGAACAGAATAATTTGATAACCCAGGGGATGAATTTTTCCTTCATCTTCGCCATCATCCTGTCCCAGCTCTTGATCTTCTGCTTGCCCCTGCAGCACCTGTCATCTTGTAGTTCATCCCACCACAATGTTGCATGTCCTTTTAAGCGTGTAACAACATGCATGACTTTCTTGTCCTCTTCGACATCTTCGTAGTCGAAGTAAGTATCCAGAGCTCTAATCCAATCTAGTAGCTCCTATGCATCCAAGTTTCCCTCATAAATTGGAATGTCCATCTTCACTCTTGCACCCATCCTGGCAATAGCTTTGATCAAATGCTCGTTTGATGCATCTCTGGCTGTAACTTCCTCCTCTCGTTCAGCCTCTATTTCACTATTGGAATCACTCAGATCCCCTGCACTAGTTGTGCATCTTTGCACTGTCTCCATGTCCTCGAGTCTCGCTCGAAGGTCTCTCATCTATCTCTCTATGGCTGGATCAGTTATCTGCCTGCCTCTTCTTCTCTGCACTTCCCTATCCTCTGGATCAGGTGACTTCCTATCTCCCCTTGGCGGCATGGCGAATTCTCCTCTTCTCTGCTACAGAAAGCAAAGAACAATATGTCTTAGCTCTGCTACCACTTGAAGTTGTGTATCAGAGCACTCCTTACCTCTTATGCCTTCCTCGCCTGAAATATACAGAAAAGAATCTGAAGCTTTGATACCAAACTGACGCAGTGTCGCACCCGCAGGCACGCCTGCTCACTGGATCTTCTCTTTCCTCGGCCTGAAGAACACTAACCGGTCCTTCTATTTCCCTATCGAGAAATCTGCACCCACAGATCTCTTTGCATGACTCCCCATCTCTTTACTTATCGGGGAATCAGACATCACAACCTTTCGAGGTCAGTTATTGAGCGTAGGACTCTCGAATCTCTGAGACCCGATATGAGTCAACGCTGACCCTTCCATTCCTTTTTCGGGACTTTTTCTATCAGGATCTCGGCACGCACGGTGTCGAGCAACTCAGTTCTCCAACTCCCGAGTCCCGATATGCCAAAACTCCGATGAGCTCGTGGCTTTGACTTTTCAACGGTCTCCTCACCTCGTCGGAATTTCAGACTTCGCAGGATCACGAATCCTGATGTCCAATGTTTCGAGACTTTACATTTCCCGAACCCCGATACAGTGTGCTACCTGTCCACCACCAACTCTTGTGGCCCCACACTGTACTTGTAGCCATCGGGATATCGCGTATCACGATTTCGCGACTCTCGTTACTAAATCTTCGATTCCTTTCTTACGAAATCCTGATAGGCGAATTCGCGAATAATCCAACGCCCCTGCCTAGCTTGGATCAATTCCTCTGCCCCTTCTGAGCTTTAAACACTATGGGAATATCTGCAGTGTCTCCCTGCACCCCATCGAGATCCAACGGCTCATGGTGATTCGCTAATTTTCCTTGGAAGATATCGACCATCTGTTCTTCCTTATGCAATCCACGAAATGACTAAGTGTTCTTCCAAAGAACTTATCCACCTACGTGAAAACTTGCGACGCTTCTTGCCAACCTTCAAGGCACAAATTTTCTACGTTGTCCTTCAACAAATTTGAAGGTCCTATCCCTCCTGAGATTTTCCCCATGACCTCAAGTCCTTCAAGAAAAATCTTGCACGCACTCCTTGTGGCAAACCTTCAACAACATCGAAGTGTTGAAGTCACTTGACTCCGCGCACATGTGCAGCAGCAGTCTATCAAATGCTTCACTCAGGTTCGCAACCCTGAGACTTTTACCTGGCCTACGCACTCCTTGCACGGCTCCTGTGCCCAACTGCACTTCTGGATGAATGAGAACAAAAACTATCTCTATCTGAACCCTCTGTCAATGCACTCCTTGTGAACACTTCAACTGCACTCCTTGCAGGAATTCTCTGGCTCAAATAGAGAAATAGTTGAAACTCATTCCATCTCCCTCTCAGACTTCAATTCATATATGAAATCACATACACAGCATATAAAAGCAAATGTATAATAGGAAGCAAACATTCATGAGCCTATCATTCAGCACCAATACACAGAGAACAACACAAACCATGAATTTGAATCAAAGCTTTATATTAATTCAAATGTCTGTACATGGGTGTTTTTACATAGCTCTCTGCTTCTTCTTGCTTCAAATGCTTCTTTATAATGTTACAATGCACAATGACGATGTCTATATCCCGTTTCCCTCTTGTGCTCTACAACTGTCTAGTCTAGAATTAAATTCTATCTACTTTACATTAACTATTTTAAATGTCGTCTACCTACTAAGGACGAGAGATATCCGCTCAAGGTCCATTTACAATATACAAGTGCGCCTCATCTTAATGGCTCATTTAAGATTTGCGCAACAATTCCAAAGTGTTTTCAAAATTTGTGTTGTCTTTTCCAGCTGCCCTCCACTTCCGTGTTGGCTCGCTTGATGTGTTGGCGATGCTCCTGCATCATACTCCATCGCTTGAAAACTTTCATGGGCTCCTGTCCATGAGCTCCTGCATGGTTTGTTCATGCTTCTGTATCTCAGCTTCAGTCTCCCAGCTGGCATCTTCAACTGGATGGTTCTTCCACTTGACCAGATACTCAAAATATTCTTTTCGCCTGGTCCTCTTACTCACTCTCTTGTCCAATATGAATTCCATCTGTGGCTTCTCTGCAAATGGCATTTGCTTCGTCCACTGGATTTTTGGCTGCTCATTTCTAGTCTCTGCTTCTCCAGCTCTATATGGGTACAAATATGAGACATTGAATATCGGAGAAATTTCGATCCCATCGGGTAGTTCAATCTCATAAGCATTGTCCCCAAATTTTCTCAAGACCTTGCATGGCCCAATTTTCTTCATCTTCAGCTTATTGTATGCTCCTCTCGGGAACCATTCTTTCCTCAAATGTGCTAGAACCAGATCACCAACCTCGAACTGAAGTTGTCTCTGATGTTGATCTGCTCTGCGCTTGTATTCTTGACTTGAATTCTGCAATCAATCCTTCACCTAGCTGTGAAGTTCCTTCATCGCCTCAGCAAATTCCTCTGCACTAGCGCTCCTAGCAGCAGTATGTCCTGAATCTCTCAATTCAGAAATTCTCCTCGGATGCATGCCATAAACAACCTAAAATGGACTCTGGCCTGTGCTCCGATTCACTGAGTCATTATACGCAAATTCTGCCTGTAGTAATATATTGTCCCAACTGCTGTGGTGCTATGTCACCAAGCTTCTCAGCAAGTCTCCCAGACTTCTGTTGACCACTTCCATCTGTCCATCCGTATGAGGATGATAAGTTGAACTAAACATCAAATTAGTCCCCAACTTCTTCCATAAGGTCCTCCAAAAATGCCCTATGAATTTCGTGTCTCTGTCCGAAACTATACTTTTCGGCAACCCATGAAGTCGAATGACCTCTTTGAAGAACAGATTTGCAATGTGAGTTGCATCACTGGTCTTCTGACATGGGATGAAGTGTGCCATCCTGGAAAACCTATCCACTACCACAAAGATTGAATCAACACCTCTTTTTGTCCTTGGCAACCCCAATACAAAATCCATGCTTATCGCATCCCACGACCTTTCTGGTATGGGAAACGGTTGATAAGAACCCGCATTCTTCTTTCTTCCCTTCGAATGCTAGCAAATTATGCATCTGTCTACAAATATTTTGACATCCGCTCACATTCCTGGCCAAAAATATGACTCATTCAATTTTGCGAATGTTTTGTCATGACCGAAATGTCCTGTCAATCTACCACTGTGTTTCTCCTTCAACAGATTCTCCCTCATGGAGCATTTAGGAATACACAGTTGATTGCCTCTGAACAACAATCCTTCATGGATCATGTATTCTATCCATGGGTTTCTGTCTCTGAGAACTGGATTCTTAGCTGCTTCATATGCTTCTTGAAAATCTGGATCATCCGCGTACATATTCCTGAGATCATCAAAACCTAAAGTGCAGACTCCGAACTCCTGCAACAGCAAACTCTTCCTGCTCAAAGCATCAGCAACTTTGTTAGCAGTACCATAAATATGTTTAATCACAAATGTGAAATTCTGCATATACTCAACCCATTTTACATGTTTCTGATTCAACTTCTCCTGTTGAGTCACAAACTGCAGTGCATGATTGTCACTGCACAATACAAATTCTTTGGGTATCAAGTAATGCCTCCATTTCTTTAATGCCTGTATGATAGCATAAAACTCCTTATCATACATGGAGTATTTCAATTTCGCTTCATTCATCTCCTCGCTGAAATATGCTATCGGCCTGTCTTCTTGACTCAAGACTACCCCAATTGCAAATCCACTTGCATCGCATTTCACCTGAAATGTTTTCTGGAAATCCGACAACACCAAAACCGGTTGTTCCGTGATCTTCCTTTTCAACAGATTGAAACTCTTTTCAGCTTCCTCTGTCCAGTGAAAAGACTTATGCCGCTTCTTCACTGTATCCATCATTGCTGCACTAATTCCATTGAAATTCCTGATGAATTTTCGGTAGAAACTAGCCAAACCATGAAAACTTCTCACCTCGAATACATTCCTCAGTGATGGCCAATTCTTGATCACTTCCACCTTATCCGGATCCATCCTCAACTCATTTGCCAAAATAACAAATCCCAAATAAATGAGTTCTATCTTCATGAATGAGGACTTCTTCATATTAATCAACAGCTTCTCCTGCTGTAGTTTATGCATCACTGTAACCAAATGCTTCAAGTGCTCTACCACTGATTTACTATAAACCAATATGTCATCCAAGTATATGATGACAAATTTCCCGATGAACTCCCTCGGGACTTCGTTCATCAACCTCATAAAGGTACTTGGTGCATTTGTTAATCCAAACGGCATAACAAGCCATTCATACAAACCCTTGGTTGTTTTGAATGTTGTCTTCCATTCATCGCCTTCTCTCATGCGAATCTGGTGATATCCGCTTTCCAAATCAATCTTTGAAAAGTACCTTGCTCCGCTCAAGCAATCCATCAGATCATCCATTCTTGGCAATGGAAACCTGTACCTGATAGTTATCTTATTGATCGCCCTCAAGTCGATACACATCCTCCAGCCTTCGTCTTTCTTCGGACTGAGTACTGTTGGAACAGCACATGGACTCAAGCTTTCCCTTACTAACCCTTTGTCCAACAACTCCTGGACTTGCCTTTTAACCTCCTCATTCTCCTGCGGCGTCAATCTGTACGCAGCTTTATTTGGCAAACTGGCTCCTGGTATGAGATCAATATGATGACTCACACTCTTGACCGATGGCAACGAATGAGGTAGTTCATCCACTATAATGTCAGCAAACTCTTTCAACAGTTCCTGAACTTCATCTAGTAAATCATCCACTCTTGTACTAGTCAGAACAATCCATGGCTTCCTGACCACAAAGAATTGTGGATCCTCCTTCTTCTTAACCTTGGTAAGAAGTTCCTTTCCACTCATGAGAAGTATTGTGTTTCTTACTTCCGGCTTCATCTCTTTATCCTTTATCGGAAGCAACATGTGTGTCCTCCCATTTTTCTCTAGGGTGTATGTGTTCATTCCCCCATCATGAATCACATTTTTGTCATATTGCCATGGTCTACCCAGCAATAGATGACAAACATCCATGGGAATAACATCACATAAGATCTTATCATTATATCCACCTATCTTGAATTCAACCAAGCATTGTTTAGTAACAGTTACCTGGTGTCCTTTCTGTAGCCATGAAACTCTGTATGGGCTTGGATGATCAGTCGTCTCCAGCTCTAGCTTCTCTACCATCTCCGTAGATACGATATTATCCGTGCTACCACTATCTACAATGACCTTGCATACCCTGTCCTTGGTCTTGCAAGCAGTCCTAAAGAGTGTGGTCCTTTGGACTAAACTTTCCACCTCCTTCTCGGGTGTCAAAAGGACTTTTCACATCATGAGCGATCTTCCGCCTTCAGCGTCTTCGGCCTCAACATCTCGCCTATGTGCTTCGGTGATGTGAGCTTCTCCAATGTCCTTCTTTTTCTGTGGGCACTCGTAAGACTTGTGCCCATTCTTTCCGCATGTGAAGCATCTGATTACTCCACCTCTTCCTCTTCCTCTGCCTCTAGTATGAGGAAAAGTATTGTTGTTAGCATAATCTCCTCTCTGTTCCTTATGCTACCCTCTATTCAACATATGGCCCCCGCTGTGAGGTTCCACCTCTCTCTGCATGAGTCTGAGGTTTCTTCCATTCCTCCTTGTGCTTCTGGTATTTTTCCTGGGAATTTTCTTTGTCTCTAGGATGACTTCTGCCTCGGCCCCTCTGACTCTATTTTTGGCTCAGCTTCTCTTCAGCTTTCAGAGCCATCTGATAAGCATCTTCCACCATTCGGATGGTTACCATGATCATCTCATCCTGGATATCATATCTCAGGCCATTCATGTATCTGGCAGCTTTTTCATCATCGCTCTCTCGATGACCTGCCCTGATGTTCAGTCAATAGAATTCATCAGTTTATTCTTTCACTGTCATCAGCTTCTGTCTCAGGTTTTGCATTCTCCTGAACAGAGTAATTTGATAATCCCTAGGGATGAATTTTTCCTTCATCTTTGCGATCATCCTGTCCCAGCTCTTGATCTTCTGCTTGCCCTTGCAACTCCTGTCAGCTTGTAGTTCATCCCACAACAATGTTGCATGTCCTTTTAAGCATGTAACAACATGCTTGACTTTCTTGTCCTCTTCGACATATTCATAGTCGAAGTAAGTATCCAGAGCTCTAATCCAATCTAGTAGCTCCTCTGCATCCAAGTTTCCCTCATAAATTGCAATGTCCATCTTCACTCTTGCACCCATCCTGGCAATAGCTTTGATCAAATGCTTGTTTGATGCATCTCTGGCTGTAAATTCCTCCTCTCGTTCAGCCTCTATTTCATTATCGGAATCACTCAGATCCCCTACACTAGCTGTGCGTCTTTTCATTGTCTCCATGTCCTCGAGTCTCGCTCGGAGGTCTCTCATCTGTCTCTCTATGGA
Source organism: Picea engelmannii (assembly GCA_009831015.1). NCBI lineage: Eukaryota > Viridiplantae > Streptophyta > Pinopsida > Pinales > Pinaceae > Picea > Picea engelmannii. Next base: position 1,277,803 of record ML778724.1, on the reverse strand, counting down.
TGGATCAATTATCTGCCTGCCTCTTCTTCTCTGCACTTCCCTATCCTCTGGATCAGGTGACTGCCTATCTCTCCTTGGCGGCATGGCGAATTCTCCTCTTCTCTGCTACAGAAAGCAAAGAACAATCTGTCTTAGCTCTGCTACCACTTGACGTTGTGTATCAGAGTACTCCTTACCTCTTATGCCTTCCTCACCTGAAATATAAAGACAAGAATCTGAAGCTCTGATACCAAACTGACGCAGTGTCACACCCGCAGGCACGCTTGCTCACTGGATCTTCTATTTCCTCGGCCCGAAGAACACTAACCGGTCCTTCTATTTCCCTATTGGGAAATCTGCACCCACAAATCTCTTTGCACGACTCCCCCTCTCTTTACTTATCGGGGAATCGGACATCACAACCTTTCGAGGTCATTGATCGAGCGTAGGACTCTCGAATCTCCGAGACCCGATATGAGTCAACGCTGACCCTTCCATTCCTTTGTCGGGACTTTCTCTATCAGGATCTCGTCACTCGCGGTGTCGAGCAACTCAGTTCTCTGACTCCCGAGTCTTGATATGTCGAAACTCCGATGAGCTCACGGCTTTGACTTTTCAACGGTCCCGTCACCTCATCGGGATTTCGGACTTCACGGGATTGCGAATCCTGATGTCCAATGTTTCGGGACTTTACATTTCCCGAACGCCGATACAGTGTGCTACCTGTCCACCACCAACTCCTGTGGCCCCACACTGTACTTGTAGCCGTCGGGATATCGCGTATCGCGATTTCGCGACCCCCGTTACCAAATCTTCGATTCCTTTCTTACAAAATCCCGATTCGTGAATAATCCAATGCCCCTGGCTGGCTTGGATCAACAGCTCTGCCCCTTCTGAGCTTTAAACACTATGGGAATATCTGCAGTATCCCCCTGCACCCCCGCGAGATCCAACGGCTCACGGTGATTCGCTAATTTTCCCTGGAAGATATCAACCATCCGTTCTTCCTTATGCAATCCACAAAATGACTAAGTGTTCTTCCAAAGAACTTATCCACCTGTGTGAAAACTTGCGACGCTTCTTGCCAACCTTCAAGGCACAACTTTTCTACGCTATCCTTCAACAAATTCGAAGGTCCTATCCCTCTTAAGCTTTTCCCCACGACCTCAAGTCCTTCAAGAAAACTCTTGCACGCACTCCTTGCGGCAAACCTTCAACAACGTTGAAGTGTTGAAGTCACTTGACTTTGCGCACACGTGCAACAACAGTCTGTCAAATGCTTCGCTCAGGTTCGCAACCCTGAGACTTTTACCCGGCCTACGCACTCCTTGCACGGCTCCTGTGCCCAACTGCACTTCTGGATGAATGAGAACAAAAACTATCTCTATCTGAACCCTCTGTCAATGCACTCCTTGCGGACACTTCAACTGCACTCCTTGCAGGAATTCTCTGGCTCAAATAGAGAAACAATTGAAACTCATTCCATCTCCCTCTCAGACTTCAATTCATACATGAAATCACATACACAGCATATGAAATCAAATGTATAACAAGAAGCAAATGTTCATGAGCCTATCATTCAGCACCAATACACAGAGAACAACACAAACCATGAATTTGAATCAAAGTTTTCTATTAATTCAAATGTCTATACATGGGTGTTTTTACACAGCTCTCTGCTTCTTCTTTCTCCAAATGCTTTTGAATAATGTTACAATGCACAATGAGGATGTCTATATCCCATTTCCCTCTTGCGCTCTACAACTGTCTAGTCTAGAATTAAATTCTATCTACTTTACATTAACTATTTTAAATGTCGTCTACCTACTAAGGACGAAAGCTATCCACTCAAGGTCCATTTACAATATACAAGTGTGCCTCGTCTTAATGGCTCATTTAAGATTTACGCAACAATTCCAAAGTGTTTTCAAAATTTTTGCTGGCTTGTCTAGTTGTCCTCCGCTTCCGCGTTGGCTCGCTTGATGTGTTGGCGATGCTCCTGCATCATATCACATCTCTGGAAATGATGAATTTCTTGTTTGTATCATTGTAAAGACGATACCCCTTGGTGGTATTTGACTACCCCAAGAAGATGCACTTTCGACTCCTTGCATCAAGCTTGCTTCTTTTCTTCTTAGGAATCAAGGCATAGAAAGTGGAACCAAATACCCTAAGATGTCTTATCGAAGGAATGTGGCCATACCACATTTCATATGGAGTCTTGTTTCTAAGAGCATGACATAGACACCTATTTTTTACATAAACTGCACATAGAACTACATCAGGACAAAACATCAATTCAACATTCTTGAAAAACATCATGGAACAAACCATATTAAGGAGTGTCATGTTCATTCCTTCAACCACACCATTATGTTGGGGATTGTATGGAACATGGTTTGATGTTTGATCCCATGTTGGCAAAGGTATCTTTCAAATTCATTAGAACTATATTATCTTCCATTATCAGTGCGAAGAGATCCAATGCGAGACTGGGCTTCATTTTGAATCCATACATGAAAAATTGTAAATGTTTCAAAATCTTGTGATTTGTCTTTCAGCAAATATACCCAACACATTCTGGTGTAATCATCAATAAAGTCATGATATATTCATTTCCATTTGCAGAAGGAAAAGGCATAGGACCACATAAATCAGAATGAATCAGTTCAAGTCTTCTACATGCTCTAGAAGTAGAATCATGGAAAGGTTGTTTTCTATGCTTTCCAAGAATACATGCATCACATTGCTTCGGTTTTCTAGGAATGGTAGGGAGACCTGAAACACCATTCTTTCTTAAAAAAAGTCATAATTAATATGGCCAAATATATCCTGCCACAAAAGACTACATGGAATTATAACTGAGTCATGATGAGAGAGGTATGCAGTAGTGTGTGTACATGGGAAGATGTCTCATTCAGCTTCAACAACCTTCCATCTTCTATTCCGGTCATGACAACCATCTTTTATGAATCCTTCTTTATCTCAACTTTTCCATCGATCATATGAATAGAGTGGCCTTGCTATCTGATGTGCACAAGGGACAATAAGTTTCTTTGTAGCATTGGAAGATAGAGTACATTGTGCAGAAGAAAATTTGGGAGTCCAAGCAACTTAAGCTTGATGGTTCCCATTCCAGAATGTTTGAGACTTGATCTATCTTCAAAGTACACTACTTCATCTACATTGTCATCAAATTCTTCAAAGAAATCTCTTTGAAATGTCATGTGAGAGGTTGTGGCTGTATCAAGAAGCCATGCATCTCCCTAAGAAGAAAATAAAGTATTAAAGAGATTTCGCTAAGTATGAGGTTTTGTTTCTATCTTCTTTGATCTTCTGCCAAGAAACTCTGCAATTAGAGGCTTCATGTGACCCATTCATTCTACAATGGGTACAATAAAAGTATTGTTTTTCTCGGGAATTCTACCAACTCCATTTACCTCTGAGCTTCTCATTTATGTGTTTCTCTTAATGCATCCATATTGTCTATTAAATGAAGTGCTTTCAAAACCCATGCCAAGAGAATATAAGGGCTACAATTCAAATATTGGGATTCAAATTATGTAAAAAAATCACTAGCAACTCGGTCGATTTCTCTCACTTTTTAAAGAGATCAACGAGCACATTACCAAGAGGCTCACGTTCTTTCTTGGAGAAAAGGTGTCTAAAGCACTTAATGGCCTCGATGGCTTCCAATGGTCGGTGCAACAACTATATATTTCAATGTCCCATCAATACAGTCTCCTCTTAGTGGAAGATACAAAGCCAATGTGTATACCAAGTGGATATTGGTCGAAACCCTAATTTATTGTTAAAAAAATGATACCAGAGTTAGAAGGGTGATCGCATGAGGTCAAGAACTGTATTCTTGGTGCAGTCGATGGAAGCTACCACTGTTTGGACATGTCTCCCACGAAGGTAGCTTTCAAATTCATTAGGCCACATCTCCCTCACTCAAACAAACGGAGCTCTTCTAGTCACATATTGTGTGAGTCTCCTCATCATATTGACGGATGGATGATTGCAGTTTCCAAGAACTAATGTTGCATGGAGGGTTGAGGAATGAGTTCCACGTGAGGAACATTGAGGGTAATAGACTGACGCAGGTAACCTCCAAGAATTGAATACGAAGTGAGGTTGCAACCTATGGAATGCAGATCGATTGCACGGTTTAAAACGAAGTGAATGGAGGCCACGAGAGTAATACAGTTCAGTCAAAGTGGTAGATGCTTTAACGCAGCCCGTGTTCTGGTACAAAAGGAGAATTCCAAAGATTGAAAACACGTGAACAAGAAGTAAAGTACATTCGAAAAGTTACCAACTCCAGTTTGCGCACAGACTAGGTTTAGGGTTTCGGTTGTCGATCAAGAATACGACCAGCGTGAGGGCATGAGAGTTACCAGCTCGGTTGTACATGGGATGAGAGCAGGAGGTGATAGAGAGAGGTGTTCAATCTACTGCAGAGAGGCGCAATTAGACCAGGATCTTGTGCATAGAAGATGGAGAGGAGTTTTAGGTTTAGTGCTACAGAGAATAAACCAGAGAGAGAGAGTGCGCGGGACAAGCAGATTGGAATGACCAGAGCACAGACTGGAAGACGAGGGTATTTCAACAGATTCGGAAAATGCCAAGGAATCTACTCATGGAGTAAGTGGCCTTGGCTCTGATATCATTTTCAGGTCAGGGATGGCAGAAAATAACTCACTCCACACTTGATGTATTTTCATTCATTAGTATGATAAGTGCATATATACATGTGCAAATGACTCTTGGTCTTCCCAACTGGTTACCGTTCCTATCACCTACTATTTTTCATATGTACGTAACAGTTACACTCGATGTATTTTCATTCATTAGTATGATAAGTGCATATATACATGTGCAAATGACTCTTGGTCTTCCCCAACTGGTTACCGTTCCTATCACCTACTATTTTTCATATGTACGTAACAGTTACAAGAAACTCAACCTCAAAGAATTAAGTGTCCTAACACTTTCATATCGTTGTATAATACTCTGTATATATTTTATTTCAGTCTTTAAATTCTCTTTAAAACTTTTCATGTAAATATTTTTTTATGTTTGAATAGTAATTTTTGTATTTTATTTTAAGCAATAAATATTGGGGTTTACTTTTTAGTATTTACTTTATTCTTAAATAGCATCAAGCTAAATATTTTAGATAGTAAAAGAGAGGTATCATTTTTATAGAGGGATTTTATATCCTCATGAGATTGTTGTTTGGATTGTGACCAATTTGAACATAATCCTTGGTTTTGTCATGTCATTCTAACTATAGAAATATAAAATAGGCAAAGGAATAAACATGTCATAATTAGTCTATTGTACAAACTAAACTCATTTCACATCCTTTCAGTTACTAAATGTGATAACACTAGAAATTTTGTTGTTTTAAATTAGACAACTATGGTATAATGTGATAACACTAGAATTTTTGTTGTTTACAATTAAAGGCTAATGCAATCATAGAAATTGTAAAGCATATGTATATGGACCCGGTTGATTGAGAACAATATGGACCCGGTTGATTGAGAACAATAGAAACAAACTCCATGCATATTGTGTTGTTGAAACAAGAAAATATTTTAGATGTGCCTAGTTGATTGAGAAAAATAGGAACAAATTCCATGCATATCGTGTTGTTGAAACAAGAAAATATTTTATATGTGCCTCCCAACTAATCAGTATTATACTAAGAAAAATAACAATTGATTGTACCATATAATGATAGCAATTTAAATATTTTGAGGATTTCATATTTATATAGAAGTTAGATTTTTCTTATTGTAAATATGTCAGAGGAGCATATATGAAATATATATTGTTTAAGTATTTTCATGTTTAAACTATTACATGCCTAATATATAATCAATTCATGAATCTGATTTACCTTCTAATTGTCCCTAATAAACCTAAATCTAATAATAGAATGCAAGGTTTATGAATACTATCTTGGCCTTTTAGGAAACATTCATCTTGATTCTTAAGTCATCCTCTTAGGGTTGATGGAATTTAAGCATCTTTGCACATGAACAATGTTTACTCACTTTGTTTGTTCTCTTTATCCAAAGTGGATTGATATGGTTGGCCTTCCCTAGAGTTGACATCAATATTTTGTCAACAATTTGCATTTTTTATCTCTATAACTTACTGCAATTTCAATGATAAAGCTAATTATATGCGAAATCGAAGTTCATATTTTTAAATGAGTCTTATCAAATTTTCCAAGTTTTTTCATTGGGTTCTTGGTTTGATGGTTAAGCGAGGATGGTTATAATCTCCCCACCAAGGTTCAAATTCCCAGAGACATGTTTTATCCCAGTGGGTCATCTCACATGTGCAAGTGGGCTAATTCAATTGATTGGGCTAGGTGCAAATTCTGGACAACGTTGATGGAATAGATACCCCACCATCCATGGTATCTTATCCCCATCCATGACATCGTAGCCAAAGGGTTATTTTCTTGAGTTTTGTAATCCCACTACACTTAATCATATTACTCCCAAGTTGGGGAAGGGCATGTTTTTTGCATCATGATAAAATGAAGCATCTGTAAGAGAAAAAAAAATGTCCAAGTTTCCACTACATGTCTCTAGGATGGAATCTACATGCTCATGTTGCCAAAGGTCTTGTAGAAATAAAAGCAAAGACCCCCTTTGTCTCTTTGTTTTCATATTGACTTTCAAAACCACAATCACGATTTTGTATTTAGAAAAAATGATGACCTGTAGATATCAAAAGTACATCATGAATGATTTGAAGGTAAACATATCACATAAGTTATTTAATAAATCTACCCTTTCTATGGCCCAAACATTCATCTGTTATAAAACAACTAGGGAAAAGAACATAACTCATAGTCTTAAGAATTAGACCCTACCAATTTTATTCGAATTTCTTTTCTAATTGATAGCCATTGTTGTTTCGATGATAGTCACAATAATTTATGTTTAATTAAGAAGGAAAATTATATGAAAATGGAATTAACCAAACACACACAATATATTCCAGAAGTTTATATAACAGGAGAATAGACAACCAAAACATAACATGTCAAGAAAAATTCTACTCCTCACAATTTTTTTAACTTTTTTAGTTGGTGGGACTAGAGGCTTCCACATACCTTTGAAGCTCACATTCATTAGGTTCCCTTATTCTCTTTGCATATTTTGAAATCTGCACTAAATTTTACATAAGGAAAGGTCTTGATGCCTCAGGGAATGCTCCAAATCAGCCTCATCTGAATTAATAATTGAATTCTCTAAAGAGAGAGGGAATGCTAAAATATCATTAATTCACCTCTCTATGCATTGTAGAGAGGGAAGACTCTACATGTATATGCATTCTAGAGTCATAACTCATTCAAAACCATTGTCTTTATATCCATT